>CAUJRU010001171.1:0-192564 GCA_963277665.1 Viscum album
TTCGCTGTCATGTTTCCTCGGTGAATCATTCATAGAATCCTAAATATCCAACCTTCTATGCCAGATCCATCATTAGTGGCTAGAATCTTTCCACCAACGCCACAAAACTTTTTCCAACACTCTTTAATTTATCCACTTCATGACCTATGTACCTCACATTTCCCATTGACATTCACAGATTCTATATTAATGAATTATCACCCATTATCCATTCTAATTAATCAAAAAATTACAGGTTTAACCACAATACAAAAATACTCCACGAATCTAGGGGTTTGATCATGTTGAAACCCATCCTATAAATATCGAACCTTGACCCCAAAGGAAAGTGGATAAGAACATGATGAATATTTGAGGAGAATCATAGGAACTAAGGTTCATCAACTACTGGACAAGTGATCTTGGATAAAAAAATATAATCGAGGAAAATTGTGGGGAATCCAAGGCATAAAAATATAATAATCGAATAAATAAGTTATTTTTTAATGGGGATCATGTGATGTGTGAAAAAAATATTCAATCAATAGAACATTAAAATACATTTTTCAAATATAAAATCAAAATTGGTGGAAAAAAACAATTTTCAATACCTACATCGATATGGGATCAACCATTGGTGATGAACATATTCTACAATAATTAAGATGATCCACTTCTTGTCAATTCACTTTGATCAAATCACCAGTCATCATCCAATATATATATACCAATGAAGGTCATCATCGATCCTCTTAATAACCTACTAGTGTTAGGTGACTAACCCTAATGAAATTTCAGGGAGACATTTATATATATTATTATATTTATCTTATTTAAAATAACATAAAAAAATTGATAATTTATTTTAATTTAACCACACCACCAACTAATTCCCCATCAGAGCACCTAGAATCTACCATAATTAGGTTCTTCCAAGTTTAAAACCCACACTTGAGATTCAACCATTGATACATATTTTTTATCAGAGAATCTCTTCAAGATATATTACATTTTCTTTGAAAAATTATTAATGTTTGATATAAAATATACTTAACCATTCTATAAAATGAATTCAGAGATCATCAGCCCTTGGAATCATGCACCGTCCTAGAAAATGGATTTGAAAATATTTATTTATATTTTAAAATAGCTTACAAGTGAAAAAGATTCTATAAATTTTTCTAATTTTCAAATACTTTCTTCCCAAAAGGAAGAAACTATGAAATAAAATTTGTGATATCGAGCCACCATCTGGCACTACCATTCCCAAGAGCTCTCTAGAATGATCCAATTCATCAATTGAACATGATACAATGGAATGTATAATCCCTCAAGGATCCCCTCATGATGATCCATGACACCATTTAGTTACTCCACCAAGATGTCTTTTTCTTCAATATCCATCTTTCCTGAGTCAATAAAATGTGTAGAATCATTCCAAAATTTCTTCAACTAAAACCCATGGATGACGCCACACACCTTTTCTAAATGAATTTTTAAGTGATGGTGATATGAAAAAACACCAAACCTGTTAAGGATTTCAAACATCCAAATGAACCTAAATGATAACCTACCTCCCTGACTGGATATCATAAATACTCATTGCTAGGATACTCTCTAGAAAACATGGTACCCCTTATCAAATTCCAAGGGCCTAGATAATTGATCATATAAATATTTCCATCATATATTGGCTATCCTCATCCACTAGAATATCACTTGGATGTCCCCTTTCATTTCTTGAACCAGCTATGGACCAAAAATTAATTAATCACTAAAATCATTTCAGCATAAATGTGAGATAAATGTATCTTATACGAGTCATCAAATGAAGCCACAACAGTTGTATAGTAATAAGTATTATTATTGGAAAACACTACAAAAGGTAAGAAATCCTACAATCTCTGGTATATTTCAAACATGTAAGACCTAAACCAACCCACAGATATTAAGTCATTGTTCTCAGTCTTCCCATTTTCCTATGTTTAAAAGAAGTAGTCATCCAAAACTAGGTCACAAATAACTCATGTGGACCTCTCTACAATCATGACATGAACTACACATCAAAGTTGAAGAAATTTGTAATGTGACCTCCATGATGGGGAATGATCTCTCACAAATAAAAAAATATTCAAACTCTTCAAGAACTCTATTATATAATAGAATGAATGTGCATCGACATGGAAAGTAGGTAAACTATCCCCTATAAGGAATCATTGCCTCTCACTGTCTCAAGAATCCATAGCACAAAATCCATCTATATTATTTACCATTTCCACTCTAGGATCTCAATAGGCTACAAAAAACATGAATGAAACAAGTGGTTTACCATAACCTACTAACATTGAGGCGTTGAGAGAAAAAATCAATAATTCTCCATATTATGATAGCCACAAAACCTGACATTGATGGTTCTTGTACAAATTCCTTGCACAATGATGTACAACCAATGGGTAATTGTAAAACTCCCACATTACCTCCTCTCAAATCATGACTGGATACATCATCCAATCCTGGAAAAGGATTACATGATTTGCTCCATTATAAAATAAATATAGTGAAACCGCTTAGGATATATGGTTATTTAGGGACTCACATTCGATAATACTTATTGATCCTATCTCAAATAATGGATAAGAGGAGGTGGGAAAACCATTGATATAAGATATGTTTCACCCCATTCCCCTACCAGGGTCAGCTGAAGTGAATTCAACTACCCAGTTACCTCTTCTATCGAACATGAACATGACTTCTTGCTGAGGTAATATACCAACATGTTTCACATAAAAGGAGTTAATGTGATCTAATAGTCCTAGTCATACCAGATCTCCAAACACTTCATATTTATCATGCTCAGATCTCTCAATGTAGAGAAATACATGAGAATATAATAGTCTGACTGAGAAACTAAAAGCACTCTCACAAGAGAGTGTGTCCACACACTTAGAGTAATGACTTCTACAGTCAACTCTAGGTTCTGATTCATGTATTTATGATCATGGGTTATAAACTTCCTCTGACCATGTATAATCACTTCCACCCTCTGCATCAACATTCATCCAATCCCATCTCCAAATGAATCACAATACACTACATACTCTATGCCCTCCTCCAGTTATGTCAAAAGAGAAGAAATCATCAAACAAGCTCAACACCTCAGAATCTTCTGTATATCTCTCAATCCATGTAAATGGATTCCCTTTCCATGAAAAAATAGTAAAAGGGGTGGTAATATAGAATAATCATACTGTGAACCTCTATTATAATATGATTATCCAAGAAAACTCACCACCTATGAAATTCTCCTGGGTGACTACCAAGAATGAACTGGTTCATCTAATCCATAAACACAATAATGGAATTCTTCACACTAAATGGAATAAGTTGGAACTCATAGTGTCTATAGTTATATTATAATGCCAGTCATGGAATATCATCCATGTGAACCATCAAATGGTGGTATCTAGAGCTAATATTTAACTTTGAGAACCATATCCGGCCACAAAACTATTCAAAGTGATCTTTAATCCTTACAATGTGGTGTTAGTTCATTATCATGTTATAATTTAAGTGATGATAATCAATGTAAATCCACAAACACCCTTTTTCCTTTTTCACAATAAATATTTTAGATGCCCATGGGGACAAACTAAGCCAAAAAACCCCCTATCTTGAAGGTCATTTAACAACCCAAATATATCCTAGTTATTAGTTGTGGTTGTCCAATATACCATAGAATATATCAGAATTTTCCTATATTACAAGTATACGAAGAAATACATCTTCAACCTAAGAGTTAATCTTGCAATTTCATTTGGTAAGACATCCAAATAATCATCCACGACTGAAGTAAACCATATTAGATAATGTTTTGTTTCCCCAAGGGATAACATTTCCAATTGATGGGTAAAGGTTTGTAGCTTCATAATCACATATACCCCCTCAATCCTCCAGGATATCTACATTTTCCACAAAGTAGAATCACATTCCATTATTCTAAAGGCATTTTACTCATCTATGGTGACAGATGATCTTGGATCAGATGATGTAAAATAAATATATACTAAATAGGATGTCATATGGATACATCATTATGACCAAGAGGTCCTACAAGGAACTCTATCAACCAAGAAATATCTTTCACTATTGATAGATAATCTATATCAAAGAATAATTCCATGTAGTAAACTCTAGGAAAAGTTACAATGATAAATACTAAACAAATAGATCTGAATCACTTACCAATTATAAGAGGTTTAGGGAATGAATCAATATTTTTTTAGTACTAAATAAAGTGTAATATAAATACAAATCACACCACTATACATCTCTTGAAATATCGGGTCACAATACTTCATACCCTAAAGCTTCCCACTACCCAGACCAATATCTACCAGAGCATGGTTCGAGCCTCCTTGTAGTGGTGGTGGATGTATCTCACAGCATTTCCCACTACCAGTTGCTCATCCTTTTGGGTCCCCACCCACTCCAATGCTTACTACACCTCCTTGGAGAATTATATAGACATTCCTCAGGGAACCGTGTTTACAAAGCATCCTCTACAGTGATGGTCCATCAGAAGAATTTCATCCCTCATCCACACTTCTAGTTGGGAAATTACATTTCACGTGACCTATCTCGTCAAATTTATAGAATTTCCATGTCTTGTATTCCCCAGTCCTCTTCTATATCCCTAAGCTTGATGATTTTTTTTGAGTTCATACATGGGTACGCCTCGTGTTCCTCAACACTTATTGTATTCTGACCACAAAAGAAAACTCATATCTAGGATTCTTCATAATGGAACTAGCAATATGGTTTCCCACAAATAGTAAGAACTTTTTGACTATCTCCTTCTCTAATACTCTAGTATATGTGGGAATACATTGGGGTATCACACTAGCATGGATTTTTTCTTTAGAGACCCTTCACTAACTTCCTCTCCGAGAATTTTTCGTCCCAAATCATGTCGAGGTACATCTATATAAAGTTATTAAACCTCACAGTACACATAGAAAATTTCATCCCTCCCTATTACAGCTGTAATGGCTCCTAAATATGAAATGATCATATGTGTGACAACACTCCCATCAACGCCCTGCTACTACATGGAAAAGAATATATATTAGAAAATCAATCTAATTTATCAGTGTATGTACCTATCAAAAAACTGGAATCTCGTACACATTAAAGTCCTCTACTACCTGGGGATCCGTCTCACCATGGTCATTAGCAACCTATGGAACTCAAATTCATGGTGTGTGATAATCTTATGGGAATACTCACCCTTCAATGTTAGTACAATTAGGTAATCAATAGGGGGGTATACTTCCACATCTCCATATAGAGAAAATATATTAGGAGTTAGAAAAATAATTGATCACTAATAACTCACTAGATCATCTTCATGATCTTGAAATGCTAAACTGGATAACTATATTTTTGGAAGAGTCCTAAAAATTAATCATGATGTTCCACATTCAAATGATTGTATATATACATGGGTTGTTAAATCATGAGGAATAGTGAATGAACTCAATTTATATGATGCATGTACCAATATTCCCTACAAAAAAATGTATCTTTGTGTTGAGTCAACAACCACGTAGTCAAAGTTTTAGTTAATGGATACATTAGTTGTTGCACCAATATAAGGTTCCCTTTCCTTAAAGCTTTATAAGAGACACTTCCACATTTTTTCCTTAAATTCAAACTAAACAACAAAATTGTAAAACTACAAAGACTACTCGAAGTCTCAACTCCTCTAAAACCAATCTATCATGACCCGACACACCGGGGCATGTATGACCTGTAGGATTTTGAGATAAAACTACCCAAAGAAAGCCTTCATAGTCTAGGGGATAATGACATGCACTGAAATGAATAATGAAAATTTGATTCCTTACCATAATGTACTTGTATACACACAACCAACCATCTCAATGCATAAGTGTATAGTATTAATAATAAATTATTATAACATCTAGAGTAAAATCCATGAATATAATAGCCTCTTGGAAATAAAAAAATCATAGTACTGTAATATATGATGTAAATGGAAAAATACATTTCTATCTAGAAATGATACCCCAAGTTAACAATAATTAGTAAAGAAATAAAATTGAGAGAGCCTAAATCCTTATATCCAAGACCCAATCACCATACATGATCAGAAGAACCAAACTCTCCATAATCACCACTAATGCTACCGCTAAGCTATCTCTTGTCTGCATAAGAAAATACATGTTTTGTAAAAACCTATACTGCAGTTAGTATATAAATACCCAGAAGGATTCTAGAAAAACTGAATAAGGATAAAGAGAATACATGATATATGTTTTTATCTCTATCATAAGAAAGAGGGAATAAAAACCAAAAACCAAAGAAATATGATAATGTTTTAAACTAAGATGAGAGGTAAAATGGATTTCCATTTCATATCCCAGATTAGGGTGATGAGTATACGTGTAGTTCCAAAGGTCCATAAATGATGCCTGTTGTGACGTCCCAAAACTGGTTTTCTCTTGGGTAAGAGAACCTGGTGTGACATATGGCCTTAAGCATTCCTCCCCATACACTAGTGGCTAATCACTAGAATTGATAGTATAAAATGTGTATCTATATAGAATACTCCCTCATATCAGAGTGGAGAACAATAATAACATAACATGAATAAGTGAGAAGAAGTTATATAATAATGAAAAATCTATTAAAAAATTTATAAACATCCATGTTATAATTAATCAACTCAGGATCTATAAAATGTGTCATATAAAAAAGATGATGTAATCTAATATCCCTACAAAAAATTAAAACATTTATACATGGTAGCAGAGAGACGGTATAATACATGATACACAAAATAGTCAAAAGAGGAAATCTATTCAAGCATCCTGAGGAATATACCAATCATCTACCTCCATGATCATATCTAAAAGAAAGGAGGATATGTTTCCAAATAGATATTCTTACACTTTTCCTCACATGTGATCATATAATCTACCAGGGTACCAATAGTGTCTTGAATAGTGTGTGATATAAATATCAGTGGGCCACCTCCAGCAGTGTCTATATAAATCTAGTTTGTGAATATAAACATAAATAGTGTGTAGGTTTATATGAAATTAATGTAGTTATAAAATAAATATACCATAAATTCTACAGACTCAGCTATAATTATATCTTAACATGTGATAATTAAATTAATTAATATTCAATTTATAATAAATAGACAATGTGTAAAATGAATCAGTTTTATTGTAAAAGTATGTAATAATAACAGATGATCCAACGTGTACCCAAGGAATACTCTACCTCAGGGTTTGAGCCAACTCATAGTGTTGACACTTGTAGTCTAGCCATATGGGGTCTCTGTGTAATCAAAGGGGTACTCCCAAGGCATTCCTCTACAAATGAGTATAACTGAGTCCATGGATTTCATCCATTATAATCTCATGCTAAGAATTACTTGTCTAAATGGGCCAGTCCATGGCACTGTGTATTCCAAGACACTAATAAGAATCTAAGGAGTGTATCAAGGGAGTTATAATATCTATAAAATATTCAGTTTAATCATCATTACAATGTTGAGTCATTCAAAAAATATGGCAAGGAAAATACTCTATTGTGCGTATCTCCCACTACAATCAACATAATGAATGAGAATGGTGGTCCCTGAGTGGTCAAAGAATTATCTTAGGATCCAAGGTGGTTCAAATTCTGAAAATTACTATAAATTTTAAAATTTAATATTTCATTAGGCACCCTATACTAATTTAATTTATAAAAGTAGGTCAACATAATCAATGTATTTATAGTTCCAATTTCTAATTCGTTTGGTTCATTCCATTACCCATAATTATAAGTGACAAGGAAAAATAAGGACATGCAACAAATTTTCAAATTAATTACTTTTTATAATTCCAAGTGATATATATGTATATACATTCCATATCAATCACTTAATTATTTATAAATTATGATGAAACAAAAGCGTTATCAATGGTCTAGTTGTATGCACAGGAATGATGTTGCAGATATTCCCAACATGGGTCACCATGGGATTAATAGGGAACATAATTAACTTGGGATGGTTAACATTTAGGTATTAGCCTCCAAAAATAGAAAGTCATTCAATTATGCCCATAAAATAAATTTAAGTAAAATTAAATTAATACAGATGAATTTAAATGAAAATTCCCCATGAAATAGGCAAGCTCACAAAAATAAAAAACCAATAAACCAGAAGATGATTCACAAATATTCATATAAAACCATCCTTATGACTATATTAGATTCCTCATCCAGTATCATCCCTAATTTTTTCCTAGATCAGAAGAAAATATTATAACATAAAAATGTAATAAAATGGAATTAGAGGAAGCATGAATATTGCACAGTGGATGAAGAGAAAAACCAATAAAAGAAGAGAGATATATATAGCTCTTACTTATATGTATTCAATGTGAAAGATGGTGGAATTGTTGGAGTCTTGATGGATGATATATTAAGGATTGTTTGTAGAATCCATGGCAGGATCATTCAAGGAGAGGGAGAGAGGGGTGTTGTTATCCACTTGTGAGAAAAAGAAAAAGGGGAGTATGTTTTTAGGATTCTATGATAAAATTGTTATTTCACCCAATATTACAAGGGCCCCATATTTTGGAATCCTAGTTGGATGAACCATGTACCAATTGTGGGACATGAAATGCTCTAAGAGACCCCTTGAACAAACTTGGTGAATGGTTTGACAAACCTTGTGCGGCCTCTGTGAAACACCTCTAAAATCAAATCTATATAAGTAAGATGTTAATGTGGCCTTCTGTGTATAGTTAGAATCAATTGTGCGGCCACATACAGTTAATTGGAAAAGTATTTATGGTTTTCTAAAACTGTGTGGACTACATGGCTTGATTTCTACTAAAAGTGTGTCCCAACTCTTTTTTCTAAAATTTCGAGCTTCAAATAAGTCCTGAACACCCTTTTAAACCCTATTAACTCATTACGAAGTCATATTTGGTCCATCAAAAATAATTTACCTAAAGACAAATGGTTTTATACCTCAATAAAAAAAGGGTTCTTACAGTCTTCCACCCTTAAACGAAATCATCCCTGAGTGGCCCTTATAAGGGTTGTAGAACTTCATCTAAGAAAAACTACTACAAATAAGAATGAATATTGGCCTCCCACTCCAAAATATAATCTTGTAAATTGTCATGTGGTTATAGAACCAAAATCAAAAGGATATTATTACATTTTACATCCTTCATGCTCTGATCAATTAGGCTAATGGGATAATCGTTAAAATAATCGTCGACATAAAATATTGTAGTGTCAATATCAAATGTATAAGATGGTTTGGGTCGATAATCTCATAGTTGTGAAACATCCAAGATGTCTTTGATGTAATTATATTAATGAGGTAACAAAAATAAATATGCTAAAGTCCAAACTCTATCAATTATCTAAAAAGGCCCAACAAAGAAAGGAAGAATCTTTCTGTACCTCTATATCCAAATGTGCCTAAGTATGTGAGACACTCACAATAAATCATGATCCCCGAACATGAACTCCATAGGTCATCAATGGATATGGAGATAAAAAATCCATAATTATCATTATCCGTCCCTTTCTTAATAAACTTCACCACCATAAAAGTCTCATATGTTAGTTGATGACATAGTAGAACTTTCTCCCCTACCTCAAGCTAGCATAGAGATGAATAGAAAGTCCTATCGTAGATGGCCTCATATAGAGACATATGAATTATTTCCTGAAATCAATAATTGTTCGAAAAATGGAAAATATGTATATGTATTTACAAGGAAACTATAAAATCAATGAATAATTCTTGGATCCTATCCTACAACACATTTATTGTCTATTGTGACTATCAATCTATCTGGGGGTGTGAAGTGGTTCTCTGAAACACCTTTGTTCCCAAATATTTTTGTATCCCTTGAAAGAAACTCAATTTCGAAAGTGTTTCTCTATTGGAAATGATACTATGGAGATACTTATGTAAACAATATTTATAATGGACATAAAATATTCTTAACTATTGTGCTAAGAAAGAATCCCTTATAGGATATAAAAGGACAACCTTCAACTTTTTATCCATGGCTACTCGGACCAAATTTCTACCTTGAGGAAACTTCAGTAAACTAATCATAGAATCCATTGTGACATAATCCTATTTCCATCATGTTATTGGTAATATTTGTAACATGCCACCAGGCTGATGGTGTTCTAACTTTACATGCTTGTTGGTGGCACACCTACAGAAGAAACCCTAAATCTGATGTTTCATTCCAATACACAAATATTTTAGGAACATATCACTATACATCATGGATATCCCTTAGAGAACTACCCACTATGAAGAATGGTATTCTTACATCAGATCATATCTCATTTATACATGAAACTAGATATGACCAAGTATGTGCAGTATGTTGGCTCCATCCACAAACCACCATGGAGGTGGGTCCTCTCCAAAAATTCTTTCTCATAAGACCAATCCTTTAGGCTAAGAAAAATTAATTTTATTCACACTATCCAGGAATGAAGATATAATTGTTAGTAATATATAAAAATGGTACTCTTTTCTCTATTCAAACTCCAAATGAAACTCATAAAGTTGTCTCATCATCTTTCATTCATCATTGTCTTCTACAGGGGCATATTTTTTAATTTTACAGCTCACCACATCAACTACTGTATTTCCCATTCCAGGTGTATTAGAAATCAAAAAGTCAAAATATTGAAAATATTTGACCCATATTCTATGTATTTCATTCATTTCAAACTATGTAGAGATATTTTTGAGATATTTTTTTTCTATAAACACCCCAATGTGCTCTATCTATATATAATTCTTCCATAAATGAAAGGTAAGAACAACAGGTGCAAAAACAATATAAGGTCCATGAGTAATTATCCTACAGATGTCTCAACTAGTGAGACACATATATAATGAATCAATACTTATATATCAATATTTCACCATCTTAATGCCTGATGAATCAAATAACACTGTATATCCTCTACTAGGAATAAGAAGATTCAAGATCATCACTGATTAAGGCCTTAAATTAGGCTCTTTAATGGCCTTATCACACACTTCAAACCATAAGAACATCACAGCCTTATTGGTTAGACCAATGATAAGTGTTGTAAGGAATGACAATACATGTATTAAATGCTTGTAATATCCATCTTTCCCCAAGGAACTTTATATATCAATCACATTCTTGTTCCACCCACATAAAACTATGACACTCACCTTCTCTGGGCCAACTAATACTTATGATTATGAGTTAATATTATATAAGAATTTAACCATGTTTATCAAGAAGTATTACTATGTTACCATATCATATAACTCCTTCTCTCTCAGTTAACTCATGATAGCCTCAAGATGGTTGGAATGTTGGCTTCGAGTATTGGAATACAACAACACTAATTCCACAAAAAACATGACAAAGGAATCAAAGTAGGGGTGGAAAACACAATTCTCTAGGGACATGAAAATAGATTGAATGTTTATAATATGTAATTACATTGCAAGGTAATCATATTGATGTTATAAAATATATAAATCCTTATGTGGTATATCTAAAGGCTTGACTTGTGCCTGATGATATCGTAATCTTGTTTTGATCTTTAAGAACAAGCTAGCTCCTTGGTGCTGGTTAAAGAGAAAATTTAATTTAGTAAATTGTTATATGTACATAACTATATTATATAACAAAATTTTATAATCCAAAAAAATCCTAAGGGTTCAATCCACCATCTTGGGAAAATTGATAGGTGAACCCCAAGGAGAAGTATTTTTTCATATAAAACCCCTGAATTTCAAATCCTCCAACTCTCTCTTGATCTCCTAAAGCATAGTAGGAACCATCCTATATGGGGGAACAGATGTTGGAGCATCTTCTCAAACTATATTGATCATAATATCTACCTATCTCTTAGGAGTTAGGTCATTGATTTTTCTGGAAACACATCCCTAAAATGATCCACCATGTGAGGAAACTCTACCTGATGCATCATTCTACCATCAATGAAACGATTGAAAATCATGAATGTCACTCAACCCATCCTTTGATGATATGGTAAAAATATATATTCCTATATATACCATTCACCTTTTTAAGATATCCAGTATCCTCTAGTGATTTAAATAATTCCATTCAATGATATAAGTCCAGATAGGTATGATAGGGGACTAACTAGTCCATCCGGAGAATGACATCGTTGATTATAATATCAAGGATGAAGAAATTACACATGAAAAAATATCTGAAAATCTCAATATTATAATCATTGAATTGTAATATACCCTCTCACTGCACAGCCAAGGGTGTGTCCAGCATCATCACTCCAAAAAAGTATAGATATTTAAGCCCAATACTTTCCATGACCAACACAGATATAAAGGAGTCTCTAGAACCTATATCGAATAATTAAGATACACTATTAGAGGCTACTAGTATATTACATCATACAGTAGATAGTCATGGAATCTTCTCCTCATGTGTCTTCTCTACCGTGCATAGTTGGCATGATCGATGACCTTAAGAAATAGTTGCACTACCTTAAGCACGTTTGATCTTCTGGCGCTAAAAATCAGAAGTTTGGATACCCCGACCATGACCTCCTCCTCATATTTTTCAACCTCTACTACACTATATTATTTTCTAAGATAAATTCACTTCTCCTTACCTAAATTTTGAAGCCAGTGTGGCTCGAAATTTATAAGAAATATGTGTAATGGTCTTGAAAAACATCTGAAGATTATCTAGATGGCTTCATAAATTATTCTCCATCAGGTCTCTATGGAATTATGCCTCACATTCTCCTACTAACCACAATTATTGAATACAATAGATCTTATTATGTGGATACACTGTCATTCCCTTTTCTTATGAGAAACTTCAAGGAAATGCTTCCTTTTATAGGAAGAATGATTAGCTTGTCTCACCAATGAACCACCATGACTAGTACTATTAGCTTCCCTCAGTTTATGTTTAATGATATTTTCATGTTTCATGATCTCAAAAATGGTATATATTGATATGATTTCACCTAATAATAGATGGAATAAATAATTCCATCATCAAAGTGTCTCTCTCACAATTTCTCATCACTCGAATGAAGTAGTGAAAAATGTTGAAACTCTATAAAAAGTATAGAATGTTCCCTAATGGACATATCACAATACTCCTTCTACTTGAACTCCCTAGTTCATTCATCTCTGAGAATGTGAGTGAAAAATTAATTCCCCCCATTTATAAAGGCTTATACACAATATAAACTAACATCGAGACCCATGTAATTGTTAACATCCCTCTCTATTTAATCTAAGAATGTTATGTGTAAAATTTGGAAGATCGATTTTTATGAATTATCCTTTCAAATTTATAAGGTCCTATACATCTTATAGACTGAAATTATTAGTAATGAAATCTTAGTAAAATCCCAACTCATGTAAAAAAGTTTTATATAGCCTAAAATGATTAGAAATGGTGATTTAAGATGCCAAAATCAATCTATATGGTAATAAAAAATTCAGTTTGATGCTAATATTTAAAAATATATTTTTCCTGTACAATTAATTAGTGGCACAAAAATATATCAAAACAAAGTAACACTTTGTAATAACATGAAAAAAGGAAATTAATGTATTAATTTTCACCAATATGATAGGGAATATTCATGGGATGTAAATCCTATGTGCCTATAATGATGGGTGTAATAGTTCTTATTTCCATATCAAGCCATGATAAAATATCAATAAGTAAAATCAAAATCCACAATGTATGTGAATCAAACTTCAACAAAATTATATCAACTATTATAGTGAAACATAGTAAAAAACTTCTTATTCCAAGGAAACATGAAATTTAGTCATCTTCTATCGAACTCTTATCCTAAAGTAAGGGGTCCAGCTATTCAAAGCACAATGTTTCCATTTATCCACATGTAAGATCATATAATCTGTCTATGTAACAATGGTGTATCGAATAGGATTTGAGATAACCCTCAGTAGGACACCGCCAAGAATGTCTATAGAAATTTAGTCTATGTATATATACTGAAAAATTGAGTAGGTTTATATGAATGTAAAGCAGTGCTAAAATAAATAACCAATAGTTGTGTCTGTTCAACTAGAACTATCTCCAAACATGATATCTTTAAATTGAATTGATAATAACTAGTATCCATGGTGTAACCATGTCATCATTGAAATCAGGGGTCAAGTAAACTCATAGTTGTAACTCATGTAGTCTGGCTATAAGGGTTATGTGTGTCATCAAAGAGATATATTCAAATGTTTTAAGAACCTTATACACATTCCATTTATATATATATGACATCATATTCCATTTATTCCTCAGGAAAATTTTAAATTCATTAGGTTCATTCTATTATAAATAATCATAAGTAAAAGAGGAAAAATAAGGATGTGATACCAACCTATCAATTCAACTACATTATCTATGTCTAAGTGATATCAAAATACATACATGCCAAAATATTAATTTAATGATTTATTAATTATGATGAAACACTTACCTTAATAAATTTCATGTATACCCCACATGAATGGTGTCGCATATAATCAAAAAATGGGATTCCAAGTAAATAATTAATAACTCACCCTACATGAGGTTTCTAACATTGAGGGATCAAATCAAATGATTTGTGTGATGTTATTAGGTCCATATAATAAATTCTAGACAATATAAATTAATGTAGCTGAATATAAGGGGAAATGCCTAGTGAAACTAGTGTGCACAAAATGTCAAAAATCTATAAATAATGAAACTTTCAAGGAAAATTCAGAGACCACTTACCCTATGCTTGTATTAAATACCTCATCTACTATCATCCCCTAGTAAATCCTAGATCAGAATAAAATAGAAGAATAGATTATTTCCCTGATGATGGGGTACATGTTCCTTCATGAGAATCACACAATGTATGGAGACAAAAACTAACAAAATAAGACAGATGACTTAATCACTTACTGAGAGGGATATAATTTGAGATATGGTTTCTTGATCAATGCCTTGATGAAGGAAATGTCAAGGAATATTCATGAAATAAATGGAAGAGCATCTAAAGAGAGACGAAGAGGGAATATGTCTTCTGGAGAGTAATAAAAATAGGTTTGGGTTTTTATGATTTTTAGTGATAATGGTCATTTTTTTAACATTACAAGGGTTACAAGGTTTGGCCACACTGTTTACAAAACCGTGAAACAACCATGCACCATGAACTACCTCAAGAGACTCCTCGTATGTTCTATGACCACACTCATAGTAACAATGAAAATCAAATGTGAAACAACACTAAAATAAGACTTTCATAAGTTTGAGGGTCATGTTTTCTAGGTTTAATGATTAGAACAAAACATGTGACCCCATACAGTTCACTAGACCACCCACATGATTTAATCAAACTGTGGTGACTGGATGGTAAAACTTATTGTAAGCATGTTGCCCAGTTGTTTTTCCCAAAATTTTGGGCCCTGGGATTAGGAAAATCTTGATACACCCTCATAAACTATATGACCTCATTATGAATTCATTTTTGGTCCATGACATATAATTAAACTAAAAATAAAAGGCATTTAGCTACGATGATAAACTGAGTTCTTAAACCCATGATCACATGTTTCTATATGAAGAAGTTATGAGGATAGTCTGTACCTCACTACCACTACACAGCCCGAGATGGAGTAATATCCCAAATATTGGATACCTACACCCTAGTGGGAAATAGGAATACTACCTATGTATCTGTATAATGAGTATGGTGTATATATTTCCTTGTGTTCTAAAAGAGTATCATCTCCTTGAATAGATTATTTCAATATTGTTATGGAAGAGGAGTTTCGCCTATGTATCTATTAAACAAGTATGGATGTCTTTCACCCTAGTGTAACTATGGATTATCATGTCAATGGATAGAGTACCCATTCTTGGGTATGAAAGTGAGGTTCCACCTCTGTATTTATACAATGAGTATGGAGGAACCTCTACATGGTGTGATAAGGTAGTACAGAATCTATGGATAGGGGACCCATGCATGAGTATGAGAAGGGAGTGATGACACAACAACTGCACAACAATTATTGAGGAATCACACACTTGTATGACAAGGGATTACAATCTCTATTGGAAGAGGAAATGTTTCCCAGGATGATCGGGGAGTTCCATCTATGTATCTATAAAACATTTATGGAGTACCCACACCCTAGTACTAAAAGGGAGTACCATCTCCAAGTATTGAGGACCCATGACCTTGTGCGATAGGGGAGTTCCACCATTGTATCTATACAACAAGTATGAAAGACTCACTACATGATTGGATATTATAATACTATCTCTATGGATAGAGAACCCCTCCCCCTGGTCCAAAGGGGAGGAACTCCACTTAATTTTTATATAGAGTATAGAGGACCTGGACCCTATTATAGAAGGGGAGTACCATCTCATGGTATAGAGGGAATGTTCCCTAGTATGGTAGGGGAGTGTGGCCTCAATATCTGTAAAATGATCATATAATCCATGGGACCTGTTGAGATAGAGTAGTATCATCAATGTGGATAGAGTACTCAAACCTTGGTATAGTAGGGGATTTCTGCCTATGTATGTGTATAATGAGTATAGAGGACCAGCCTTCTATTACAAGATTGTGTAATATCTTAATGGATAGGGGACTAATGCACTGATGTGATAGGAAAGTTGCACGTCTATATATATACACCATGTATGGGGGACCCATGCACTGGTATGATAGGTGAGTACCATCTTCATGGATAGAGGACTCACACCCTCGTGCAATATGGGAGCGTCACCTCTGTATTTGTATAATGAGTATGGAGGAACCATGAATTGGGAAAACATTGGAGTACCATATCCATGGATAGACGACCCACACCATGGTGTTACAAGGGAGTTCCTACTCTATATACATACAAAGAGTATTGAGGTCCTGCACCCTGATATGATAGGGGAGTACTTTCTCCATGGATATAGGACCCATTCCCCAGTGTGATAGGGCAGTGTCACCTCTCCCTGCAATCTCTCTGATTCTCAGGCCCATTATCTGCCATCATTATGTGTTCTAAAGTAACCCTCACTCTATAAATCATGTATTTTATCTCATAATCAACTACAAAATCCAATATCATGCTCTATATGAAAAAAAACTTATGATTGGCTACAAACAGAAAAATATCAAGTCATTGAAAAGGAGATAAAAGAGATAGATGATTATACAAGGTGTTAAATGATGTGTATGAGGGTTCACATGTAATGTGACCTCACTTGTCTTCCTATAAATTTCCATTCCAGTACACATCATGGATGGACATGTTGTGGTACAAGGCATGTAGTTCTTCAACATAGTGTGTCTCATCCACCTAGGTCCTACTTGGGTTTTCCTTGTCATATCAATGTACCTTAGGTCAATAATTTTTTATTGAGAATGTATATTTACATGAATAGGAACTAGGTCATTCCCATGTACCTTAGGGAGTTCTTATTTACACCTATATTACATGGAATGTAAGTCCACAACAGGATATGTATGGGTGCCAGCTGGCACCCACCTTGGCTTCCCGAATCTGGACATACAAAATTTGTGTTCATCCACACATAATGTATTCCTTATCATCCCAAAAAAACTAGTCATTGTAGTTAGGTTCCTAAATGACATCTTCTCATCCCAATACACATCATTAATTTTAATTTTTGTAGAAATTCTAGTTTCCTTCACACGTCATCTCCATGCGTACACCAACATTGTTTACTCTATGAATCTTATCAGGAATCCTGATTCTAGGGTTCTCCATGTATGATCCATCACCGGTGTCTAGAAACATATCACCTAAAACCCACAATGCTTCGTTCTTCGATACCCCATTGATTAAATTTAATCCACTTTCACATTTCATTTCATTTCACCATTAGTAGATCGAGTATCCATGTTCTATAAACCATGATCTATCCTTAATCATCTTAAAAACATAGGCTTGTTTGTAGTAAACATATCTAACTTGAATCATGTGATTTGATCACTAATGAAACCATCATTGAATTATTGAACCATGAGCCCATAGTCCAAGGATGAATAATGTGAACAAAGGTAGGGAAACAACTAAGAAATAAGGTGCATAAATAATTTTCCAAATATTCATGGAAAAAATATTTATAATTATAGATAAGTGGGTTAAAACCATTGAATTGAAATATAAAAATTAAATAGATTACATATTCATCAACGGGGATCATCTAATGGGTGAAAACATGTAGAATCAAATGATTATACTCCATGCATAAAATATTTAAAAAAAGGGATGAAAAAACAATTCATGAGTCGCAACTTGAAGTTAGATCAATTGTTTACATTTATTGTGTCAGGACTCGACCCAATGGGGGATTACGTCGCAACTACCCCAAACCTTGCACAAAAGGCTAGGGGTAAGCGACCAGTTCTAAGAGGAATATATATCATGGGGATTCTATTACCTAATTTACCTCTACATACACACCTAACCATATTAACGTAAAATTTTATATAAATAATAATAAAATGATGAAAAATATAAATATAAACCAAGAATGAATAATCTATAACATTTACAAGTGTAGTATAGTGAAAATTGTAAATAAAGGTGAAATATACATGCTAAAGCAGAAAGATTCCCCATCTAGAAAAAAATGAAAATGTAAACTGCAGAGAGATCGTAACTATGATTCTCCAAGATCCAACCAATTTACGTAGTCAATGAAACATGGTATCCCTAAGAAAATATAAATTAACTATTAACCTATCCAACATATCCATTAGAAATGACATGTGTTGGAAATGACCATGAAGGGGTGATTATATACATACCCCATAGGTTTCCCAGAAAGATGAAGGGGGGCAGTAATATACACAAAAATAAATATACATAAATTTAGTAAAAAGCAACATATGATGAAACTCAACCCAATGTAATAGAAAGTATCATCATCCAAACATAAGGGGATAAACATAATGTGAAGGATGACTACACATCAAACCTTATCCACAAATATAAATATATTAAACTCATCTAACAATGAGAATCTAGACATGGAAACTATGTGGAATACCCTAAATGTCTTTTCAAGCCATGGTAGGAGAGTAATCGAATCCAAATGTATACATAAATACACACACACACATATATATATTCTCAGTAAAAAAATTCAATAATAGAGAGAAATGGGATCTCCACCTCATATCCCAACCCATCAAAAGAGTGCCATAAATTTTAAAATCCTATAACTATGGACAATATCTCACTAGTCCTTACATCATAATAATTCCAAGTCAAGACAAGCCTCGTCACTGTGTTGCGCAGTTAAGGGGTAAAAATCCCAAGGTAAAGGACCCATTCCATTGTAAAATAGAAGGGTTCCACTCCTCATAAATATAGAGGGCCTATAACATGTTGTAATTGGAGTATTATAATCTAATAGTTGATAGAGGACCCATGCCGCCAACATTTAAATTGTTCCACTCTAATGGTCAATAGAGGACACATGCCCTGCCCAGTAGGCGGGTTCCACTCTAATGTATGGAGGACCCATACCCTGCAAAATAGGGGTTACCACTCCAATGGATAGAGGACTCATTCCATATCCCATCGGGGTGGTTCCACTCTCTGATCCTATAGGACCCATCCCCTAACTCCACAAGAGGGTTTCATTATAGGACTATAACGACATGAACTTTTATAAATAAAATTCTCTATGTGATTTAATTAAATTTTTTATTATGTATTATTGTTAGAGAAAACACATGAACTTCTTGGATTTTATTATATACAACCATATTTAAATGACCATTAATCCCCAGTACCATTGATAATATAGTTTTTGAATAGTGAAATTTTGATTAGTATAAATATAGGGTTTTAACAAATCTAAATGATATAGGAAAAGGAATTGATGGCCTCAACTAGTAGAATCAGACCCTATGAAGCCCAATTATCGAAGATTGTTTGGGAGATAGAATCACTGGGATTTTCCCTCAACCATATCCAAGATGATATTCAGCAACTTAAGCATGAATGAATCCATTTAATGGAAAAGTTCATGCTTATCAAGATCATGACCCAAACCATGTACGTCGAACCACCCTAGGAAAATCTTACCAATGGGGACATTACCCTTAGGGAGTTTTCTATTGTATTAAATGAATATGTATCAAGACCCTAATATTATTAATATGAATATTTTATAAAATATTGAATATATTTTCATTTTATTATAGTTATTTTATAAACAATTTTGATTTTGATACCACAAAAAATTTTTATTTTTGGGTAATGATCAGTTTTTATTAAGATATTTATTTTAATGAATTAATGGATTTTTGTAATAAATAATATTTTAATAAAAATATTATTATTATATATCTTTTATTAAATATATATGATCATATAATTCATATCAAATTAAATATAATTTTTTAGGGGTCTGAAATATTTTAGTATCAAAAAACCCGTAATTTCTCAACAAATTTAAATTCTATTTAAAAAAGATAAAAATAATATGTTTAGAAAATAATTCAGATAAAATGAATATCATTTTTGGACTAGGAATGATGGAATTATTCAATGCCAAATTTTTAAAAAAAAATTACAATAAAATTTTTTGGCAAAAAATTAAAATCATTATAAATATATGCTGAATATTATGATATCATAATGAACCAAAAGATATGTAATAAATACTATAAATTTTATCAACATCCAAATATATGCTCTCTACTTAAAATAATTTTTTTTAGATGTTATTTTATCCATTTTAGAAACACATTAGGAATCCTGCAAAACATAAAATATATTTTAATGTCTTAAAATCATTTAATTAAGGGTATCAGTCACCTCCACATCACCAAGGGTAATATTTTAATAATTTCGGCCCTTAGAGTTATAAAATAATTTAAACCACCCCACTATGGAAGAAACAGTTTTCAAAACCCATGGGAAGGTTTTTGGATATTTTTTATTTAGAGTCCAAAAAATCAGTTTTGGGAAATAATAAAT
Organism: Viscum album; assembly: GCA_963277665.1. Taxonomy (NCBI): domain Eukaryota; kingdom Viridiplantae; phylum Streptophyta; class Magnoliopsida; order Santalales; family Viscaceae; genus Viscum; species Viscum album. The sequence continues at coordinate 21,080 of CAUJRU010001171.1, forward strand.
AATTACCCTCTATTTTCCTATATAAACCCACATAATCTCCCATTTATCTTTCAATAAAAATCTTTGTGACATTTTATTACTCTTTCCTCTATAATCTATATTTCTCCCATGGTTTCCCCAATTTTTTTGAGCCTCCACCAAATAATTTGGAATCACACTCTCAAAGTAAGGGATCCTCTCCTACTCCTCTCTATTTAGGTATATTCGTTATCATATGCCTTTTATCTTATTTTAATAGTGGTGTTATATGTTATTATATATCCACATAAATATCCATTTTATTTATAAATGATGATATTCCCCTTTTTCCTTCTTTGATCTCTCTCATGACCATTATTATTCCCTCATTATGTGACTCAAATTTCACCATGATTTTCTATGCCAAACAATTGTGTATTGAATAGTTGTACCCATAATTTATCATGGGTTTTCACCTGTTTTCACATATACTTCTTGATTTTGGACTTAAATATATTTATTAAACACTCCTTAATTGTGGAATAAAATATTATGATGAATGAATCCATGTTATATGACCTATGTTACACAATTAATCATGAGAATGAAATGAAAGTGATGGGTGCGCTTGAAATTATATTGTTCTCTAATGCATTAGGTAATGTTTTAGTATCATGAGACATAATTATGGGGATTAAGAGGTTAAAATAATCCAACCTAGGAAATTTATATCATTATTTATCATCATTTAACCTTGTCCTATATTTATGAATCAAAATCTTAATTGTTTCTTCATTTTCAATGTTCCCTTAAAGTTATCATGAAATATAATCCCTAATTGGTCGTGTTTAATATTATCACCCATTTTATGTTTAAATTATATTACTATTGAAAAGATATATTAAATTATTCCTTTTTTCCTATTTATTCCCTTTCTAAGATTTATTTTTCACCCATTTCTTATATATTTCCTTAGGTTATCCAAAGTATATTAAGGTATAAAACAATAATATGAGAATATTAATGCAGTTTTAATAAATATAATTTATTACAAATTTTAATTTTTTAATAAATATAACTAATTCACTAATAAAATATACATATTAATCTTTGGGGTTGTATTATGTGTAAAATTATATAATAAATAACGAATTTAAGTGTAATAATGTTAAGGGTATCCACACATGGTATCAAAGTAAACGTTTAGTTATTTATGGGATTAAGATTAAAAAACTATATAGAAGGAATTAATGACAAAACTAAGTAAAATAAAACATCCCAACATTTTGGTAAATTATAAATTATGTTTTTTAAAAATAAAATGCATCCCTATTGGGATACTATAAGGGGATATGGCTCTAGAACAGATGTCAATTAGGGTAAAACATAAAAATATCACACTGAAATAGTCTCAACCAAGCTTTGGTGCATGAAAAAAGACCTTACTACACATCTATATTGACACTCCTCAGGGATATGCTTCATTAAATTCAAAATCACATTATTAACCCCTTTCAAGGGAATAAAAAATGACCAGTAGAGTCTATGCTAGGAAATAGATCGTTGATAACATAGATTGAAGCCTAGAAATTCATAATTTAATAAATAGATTTAATTTATATGGTATTCCTTTAATGTTACTGGATTATATTTTATTTGATTACTTGTTTAAAAATACTCATCCCTAACATTCCCTTTATACTAGATGATGGTCGAAAATAGGAGGAATCAGGTAAATAACCATTGTGAGGAGAAATGTGATAACTCCCCCAATGAGATTCGAAACCTGATGTGATTGGGAATCTTGAACATTCAAATGATACCCTCTCAATCGACCCAGTTTTGAATAGATACCTAGATCAAGAGGATCACCCAAATTCACATACTAAAGAACAAGCCTAAATGAATACCTTTATAAGAAAAAGGCATTTTCTATTAAATGGATCATCTAATCCCTTAATAATGGATTAATAGATCAACTCCATTGAGAAGCCCTTACCCTTCCTTTAGTGTTCTATGAAAGAAAAGGTTCTACTTATTATATATCATGTGTTGTGAGATGCTAGTTAGTTGTGGACATTGATCAATAATACAAATCCAGAGGAAGAGATTGAAGTGATGTGGTGGAAGGAATTCCAGAAAATGTTCTTAAATAAACTTTTTCTTCACACACATTGATTAAATTTGGAAATGGATTTCATATCCCTCAAGAATAAAAACAATGAACCTATTAGAGAATATAAGAAAAACATTACAATACTTACATGATATGTTGTTATCTTTTTCATTACCCACAAATAAAAGGTTGACGACTTCATCGGTGTGATAAAACCTATTCTAAAAAAAGACCTAGCTAGCTGACACATTCTTAGCTATGGGGAAATAGTCTAATATTTACTCAAATTTGAAATGGATATCGATGAATCTAAAGGGTACCATGGGGTTAATAAGTGTAAAGTGGAGATTAATTCTTTTGGTCTGATATAGAAATATAATGGGGCTATAAAAATTCATCATCTAAAATTTTGAAAGTGCATAAAGAAGCACCACCAAAAATTATTAAGGGGTATGATTAAATGATTTAGGTTTGGTAATGAAGAACACCTATCTAGCGATTTCTGACTGGATAATATCACTAATGCGATGGTGGAAATGAATACTCCAGTCAACCATCATAATATTTTTCATTATTTCAATTTCAAGGAACAAGGGAACAATGAAATCAAATGCCATGTGAAAAGGGTATTTGGGTACATCAAACAATCTCCAATGTAGTAAGGGAGAGATTATGCTATCACAATTGATAAGGTTGATCCCAATAATGATGTGGTGATAGGTATGCTAGTTATTCATTCAATAATAGGTAATGACCATTTTTACTTCTAGTTTTACATATTCCTTCATATCATGAAATATTAGTAGAACAATTAAAAAATGATAAAAACAAATATGTAGATTTATCGATGAAAATTACAATTGGGGACATTATTGTATCCCAAGTATATAACTTTTCCCCTATCGAAATTTATAGGATAAATTTCCTAGATAACATTATGATTCTCATGTTAGTGTATGTTTTTCTATTATGGGTATGGATTTTATTTTCCTATATAATTCCAACAATAATTTTCTTTATAATGAAATTACTCACAATATTGAAAATTGTCCTCAAATTCTGTTCAAATTTAAGGAGATGGATAAATATTTTTTAGAACGAACATCTCAAGCATGAAAAATATTTCTCTTTGATAAGGATTATCTAGTTAAAATTATTGATTCTATGCAAATAATTATCCTTGAAGACATTACAATTGTAATGGAATACACTAATGTGTTTCTTTAAGAATATCCTAGTCTCTATCGTAGTAGAGATGTTGAATTTTCAATTGATAATATACCGACAGAATTACCATTATCAAAGAATCGATATTGAATGGTTATTGTGGAATGAGAGGAGATAAATAAACAAATATATGTGACTATGGATAAAGGATTCATGCACCTATGTTTTTCACCATGGGGTGGAAAAATCCTCTTTATCAAGAGTAAGGTTGGGTCAATGCACAATTGCATTGATTATCATGATCTTAAGAAGATGACAATAAATAACAAGTATCCTCTACCACATATTGATGACTTAGTCGATTAGATACATGGAGAAAAAATTTCTCCAATATGGATTTATGGTTGGGGTGTTACCATATTAGGGTGAATATGGAGGATATACCCAAGACTGTATTCTGAACAAGGAAGAGGCATTATGAGTTCATAGTAATGCCATTTAGACAAAATAATTCCCCATAAACCATCAGGGAAATGCTGAATATAGTATTTAGATATTACCTCAATAAAGTTTTGGTAGTCTTTATAGATTATATTTTTAATATACTCCATAATAATGGAGGATAATGAGAAGAAACTGATCATTGTTCTGTATACCTTATGAAATGAGAAGCTTTATGAAAATTACAAAAAATGTGATTTTTGGATAAATGAAGACTCATTATTAGGTAATATTATCATAGTAAATGGAACATACTTGGACCCTTTAATGACATCATAAATTGGAGGTGGGAAGAGGATAACATTTGTGACAGATATTCATATTTTCCATGGATTTTGTAGGTACACTCGTTGATTTATGAGAAATTTCACACCACTGAAAAACCATTTAATAAAGATAACTTTTAAGGGATTCAAGGTTAGTTGAAATGATGAATGGGAATATATATTCATAGAATTGAAAAATATTATTATCACTAGAACTGTTCTCACACTACCCGTAAGTTGAGAACTATTGGTGGTATTCAACAATGCTTCGACAAATGGATTTGGTTGTGTGTTAATACATAATGAAAAAGTTATAGAATATTCATAAATGTAATTGACAGTTCTTGAAAATTACTATGAAAGACATGATCTAGAGTTATTTTTAGTGATCTTAGCATTGAAAATTAGGTGTTATTATCTCCTTGGGGATAAGTGTGAACAATATATAGATCACAAGATCTTCAAGTATATATTCACACAAAAATATCTATATATTCACCAGAAAAGATGGTTAGAGATGATTAAGCATTATGATTTATTAACCTAATTTTGACTTTTGAAATCAAATAATAATGAAGATTCTTTATTTAGAAAGGATCCAACAATTTTATCATTGATGAGAATAGGGAAGGATCCAATCTTCATAGACTTAAAAATGATGGACATGGGAAAAATAATGGAAGGAACATCATCAATACTTTTACAAATTATTGTTCAACCTTCGCTTTTGTATATGATGAAGATTATAAAAGACATCATTTGGAAATTCAGAAAAACAAATGAAGCAGTAGGAAAATAGAAATACTCAATGTTCGATGTAAATGAAGGATTTGTAAGATTTGGGTCCTAACTATGGGTATCATCAAATCCTAGGTTAAATAAGGGGTTGTTGGATGATTCACATAGCTTGGCCTTCTCTATCCATCTAAGAAGCACAAAAATTTATTAAAGTCCCTGAGAAAACTATTGGAGGGACAATATGAAGAAGGAGATCATGAAATATACATCATGATGTCTTATATGTCATAAATTCAACAATTAAATGAAAAAATCCAAGGGGTCATGAAACCAATACCCTTACCAACAGGGAAATGGGTAAACACCACCATGTAATTTTTCACTTATCTTATAAATTCATCAACATGAAACCATGTTATATGGGTTGTGGTGGGTTTTATTATAAATACTAATCACTTCATTGTAATTTGAGAAGACTTATCACTTGGTCAACTTGAAAATATAATCTTTGGAGAAGTGGTGAGTTTCCATGGAATAATAAAATTGATTGTATCTGGTTGATATCGAATATTTACATAAAAGATCCAGAAGAGTCTCCAGGATGATCTAAATGTTGAGTTGAAATTAATCACAACTTATAATGCTCAAACTGATGTCCAATCCGTTCAAACTACCCAAAAACTTGAGAACATGTTGAGATAATGATCATTTAACATGAAATGAAGATGGGATCAACAAATTCATCTAGTTGAGTTCTCATACAATAATAGTTTCAAATAAAACATTCAAATGGCTCCCTATAAATCCATTTAGGGAATGAGGTGCAGAAAACCTACATATTGGGATGAAATTGGTGAAAACTGATAGGTCCTAAAATGGTCAAGGAATTGGTAGAAAAGGCTAATACCATTTAGCAGCACATCAAGGCTGGTCAAAGTTGACAGAATGGATTTGCTGATAATCGTCGATGAGACTAAGAGTTTTTTGCTTTAGATATGGTATTCCTCAACATATGTCCATTGAATGAATACCTAATATTTGGGAGGAAAGGAAAGCTTATCCAAATATACATAAGTCCCTATGAAATCCTTGATCATGTTAGAGTAGTGTCCAATCAACAGGCACTCTCAGCTATCCTATCTAAAATAAATGATGTATTCTATGTATCCATCTTGATATGTACATACCAGACCCCTCACATGTACTCAATCCAGAGATGGTTCAATTGGAGAATGATATTTCATATAAGGAGTATCTGGTGAAGATCTTAGATCATAGAGACAATGTTCTATGAAATAAGTCAATGAACCCTACAAAAGTGTTTTGGAGAAACAAAATGTTTGAAAGAGTGAAGTGGGTGTTGAAACCATGACCGTTCTACGTTTGAAATGGAGTATCATTTCTGTTTTTTGTCAATACTCATTAGAGGTTCAGAATTTTTTCAAGGAAATATACCATACAGTTCAAGGAAAAAATAATATTGAAGGTGGAATTGTGTCCCAGTGTTTGCCAGATTTTTTGGCCTAAAAATCAATGAATGGAGAAATGTGTTTTTGGAAAGGGATGTTGCACAAAAGATTGAAGGGTGTTTGGAAACATTCATATACGTATTTTTTGGGTTTAGTACCTCAAAATATGGCAAAGGAAAAAAGTGAATGAAATATGAGGTTGCACGGAAGAATCTTACATGCTCAATACGACGTCAAAAGGGGTTTTGCGTGCTCATAAAGAATCTTGTGCGCACTGATAATGACTTGTTGGAAACTTACATGCAGGGTCATCAAGGCCTATAAATATGTATCTACCCCAATAGAAGATTTAACAATTTTTGAAGGAAAATCTCGTCACTCAGTCGTGAAAAAGATTTGCACGGGAAAGATTGGAAGAATGTAAATCATGCAGGCAATGTGTTCCTTTAGTCTGAAAAGACCAAGTGAACCCTTCGGTGCAGTTAGGAGAAATATAATTATTGCGTGGAAATGAGGGGTTTCTCAAAAGTCATATTTCATGACAAATCTCCAATCTTGCATGCAAGTTGATGTATTGTGCACAAGTTGATGTATTACACGCAAGTGTTCTGTTATGCTTCTGACAGACTTTACTATATCCAGTTTAGTGGTTCAGTGCTTTCAGTGCATCAATTCAGGACTTTGATGCAAGTATTGTCTCATGCTGAACATAGGAAAAGAATTCAATGTAAGTATATTGAAATGACCATCAAGTCGATAAACTGAGCTTGACTTCTCTCAATTTAGTGAGCAAGGGGAGTCGAGGGAAGTGATCTGAGGGAGGCAGTTAGATATCCATGAACCTTTGTAAAGGTAGTGTTCTTGGAACAGAATGACTGTGAACAAATCCTGTAATCCTCAAACTAGTAAATATTTTTTGATTTAAGTATGCCTCACACACTGTCATTGTATGCTCCTTGGATGTAGTCCTTTGCGATGAACCAAGTAAAAGTGTTGTGTTATCACCCTTCTTTCATTTGTTTGAAAGATTTAATAAGTTCCTACCAACCTGGGAACAAGATCCGAAACTTTTAAAGAAAAGGATGACACCCTGATTCACTCCTCCCATAAAAGGGTGTCTTGGGGTCCTTCAGTGGGAACTTGAGGATGTCATGAAATATAATCACCCTCATTTACTTTGTTTTCAGAAATGGAAATCTTGAGTGTGAAATTTCTAAAAGGGGTAAGATTGTGACGACCTGAACATTTATAAACTAAATTCACCTTTTGATTTCATTAATTTTATTATTATATATTATGGTTAAAGAAAACACATGAAAATATTTGGTTTTATTATATATTATTGGATTTAAACTACTCTAAAGCATAATTAACATTGATAATATAGTCATTAAATAATGATCTTATTATTAGCATAAATATAGCGTTCTAACAAGTCTAATGGACACAGAAAAAGGAAGTGACAACCTCAACCAATGGGATCATTCAATATGAATCCCATTTATTACATCTTATGAGGGAGATACAATCATTGGTATTTTCCATCAACCAAGCCCAATCTGAAATACAACAACATAGTAACGTGTGAAATTGTTTAAAATAGAACTTCAATCTCATTGAGATCATAACCCAAACCGTGTATGTTGAACTGCCCTATGAAAATATCATCATAACCCTCCTAACACATATATCATTTTCAGAGGTATTAAATGGATATTTATAAATACCCTAATAATATGAATATTCATATTGGATAGAATAAGTAATAAATTTTAATTTTATTATTATAAAATTACAAGCTATTTTGATTTTGAAGATATAAAATAGAGATTATATTTTGGGTCATATTTAAATTATATTATGGAATATATTTTTATGAATTAATTTCATATTGAAAAAAATTGTATTTCACTAAAAATATAATTATTAAATAATTTTTATTTTATATAGAGGCTTATATAATATTTATTAATACAAATTTAATTTTTATAATGGTTTGAAAAATGTTATTTTTGAAAAACCCAGCATTTCTCAGTAAATATTGATTATATTTTACAAGATAGAATTATGTTGTTTAGAAAATTATTTTGATAAAATGAATATTATTTTTGAAATTATCAATTTAAAATTATATAATGGATAATGTTTCATAATTTTCTGAGATGGTCGAGTTTATGGGTAAAAAATTAAATATTATATAAATATACGTTGTGTATTATGATATCATGGTGACCGAAAATTGATGTAATAAATACTATAAAGGTTATCCCGAACCAAATCAATGTTTTCCCTATAAAATATTTTAATTTAGATCATATTTTTTTTAATTTTATATAGCCATTATAAGTCCTCCAAAACCTATAATATATTTTATGGTTTTAAAATCATTTCATTAAGAGTGTGACTCACCTCCACCTCACCAAGGGTAATATAAAAATAACAGCAGCCCTAAGACTTATAATATAATTAAAAACATCCCTCTTTGGTGGAAAACATTGAAAAAACCATGGGAAGGATTATTGTTTTTTTATTTTATTATATTGAATCCAAAACCAAAATTTGGGAAATAATAAAGAATTAACCTCTCTTTTCCTATATAAATCTTCCAAAGATCCCATTTATCTACACTAAAAATCCATTTAAATTTTCTTTATTATTTCATGCCCTCTCTAGAGTCCTCCATACGTTCCCTCATGCTCCTAATAAGCTCCTCCCAAACATTTGGAATAACACTCTCAAGAAAAGGGATCATCTCCTCCACATTATTGAAGCATCTTCATTATATTATATCTTTTATCTTCTATTTTAAATGTTGTGATATGTTATTAAATATCCTCATCAAATTCCATTTTATTTATAAATTATGAGATATGAATTTCTCTCTCATAAATCCCTCCCATGGACATTCAAATTCCCTGTTATCCTAATGAATTTGCACCGTGATTTTCCATGTAAAACAATTGTATAGTGAGTACAGATACCCATTTTCTATCAAGGGTTTATACCTTTATTCACTTATATTTCATTATTAGTAAATTAAATGTATTTATTATATACTCCTTGATCGTGGAATAAAATATTATTATGAATGAATTTATTTTGTATGATCTATGTGGAACACTTAAGCATGATAATGAAACTAAAGTGACCGGAACACCCAAAGTAATATAGCACTCCCAGCAATTGTGTAATATTTTAGTCTTGTGATACGTTCTACATGGGACTAGGGAGTGAACCTAGACCATCATGATACTTTTTCTATATTTATTTCTTTGAATTTATCCTTGACCAATGTATACGATATCATGTTTTAAATTGTTATCACACTTCACATGTTTCCTTTATGTTATCATCCAATATAATGCCTCATTGGTCATGGATGTGATTATCATACATTATATATCTCACTTATATTCATATTTCCTAACATGTATTACTTTATTCATATTATTCTATGTTTACTCTCTAATAAGACTTTATTGCTCACCCCTATCTTATGTATGTTCCCAGGTTTCCCATGCTATTTTATGTACGAAGGAATAATATGAGATTGATAAGGATAGATTCAATAAATATAATGTATTCCATATTTTTATTTTTATTTAAATTTAGATAATTATTTATGTAATTAGACTCCCCCATATTCTGGGTTGTATAATGTGTAATAATATGAAATAAATCATGAATCAATGTGTAATAAAGATCATGGTTTCCACAAGGAGTCTATAGGGAACCCATGTACAACCCAGGTAGAGGGTTCCACTATTATCATTAAGATCACATGCCCATACCAGCTGGAGGGTTCCACTCAGGATTCCTCTAGTGGTCCATCCTGATCACTTCCATCAATAGGCACTGCCAAAATAAGTACCATGTTGAGAAAATCTCACATTGTATATCAAAATCCACTTTGGATGGTGGAATAACGTTCTATGCAGAAAATACTCAATATTGGATACTTGGGTGAAAACATGTGAGTCTAAATGAAAGAGATATTAGAGATTGTAGTTTCCTAAAAAGGTAACTAGGGGTACATTAAATGATAGGGGACCCACACTACATATGGCCTCGCTCCCCCACCTATATGTTCCCCTGGAGATACATGGATTAGTGACTATAGTGGACTAATTGTTGTGTAGGGAACATACATGGAATGTCTATGTCACTAAAGGCCCTTGGATATGAACCTTGTCCATGTATGTGTACTTTGGTACATGATCTTGTTCCTCGACATGTACTTCTGAACACAGATATATTCCTGACCATGTCTTTCCACATACGTTCCTACCTATGTTCCACTTCATAGGGAACTACCACCTAGTAATTGTTTTCTTGGTGTATATGAGTTATACACATCATTTCATTCTTATAAATTTCAAAACACTAGCCACCTCAGCATAGGATAATCACTCCATCTGTTCATCATGATACCCAAAGTGTATTCTTGTTTGTGGAAGAACTCCAAATGAGAAATACATGCTCTAAATCTATCCATATTTCCATATATCTCTCCTCCAAACAACTCACAATTAGTGGATCTAGTATTGATTCATTATTTCCTGCCATTTGGTTTCTAGAAATTAGATTCAGTAGCCCTTAGGGTTTCATTGTATGCATTTCACACATGTACTTCATCCACCATCATAAAATTATATATAGAATCAAATTAACAATCACTGGAAAATTGAAACCCTTATTCTTCCATAACTGATTCATCATTCAATTCCTCCCACATTGATTCATTATGAATTCAGGGGTTTAATACGGAATTGTATAGCCCTACATTATTGAATTGGGATGGTGGGGTATATTCAACGGAGAATGTAAATAAAATTTACAAGGAATAAGAACTGAGGTTCACCCATCGATTGATAAGTTTTCTTATCTAATGATCAAGAATGGTGATATCCTGGGATTGATATTAGTTGAATAGTCACTAAAATTGGTACATAGGTATATAAAAATGTTTAAAAATAAACATATATCATAATAGGGATGACTATTCTCAATCAATTTAATAAAAAAGGGTGTGATCCACATTGTGATGAGTCCTACATGGAAATTATATTATTTTTCAATGAAGAATGTTATTTCCAATGAATGAAATAATTCATTACATTCTTTGTGATTTGATCAACCCCAATCCAAATATTCATCATCATTGGATGTGACTTTCCAAAAGAAAGAGGAAGAACGCTCTAGAATCTTCCCAAAATTTATGTAGATAACACTAGCATAATGACCATAGATGTGATTTTATAGATTTAATCAGTTGTAAAAATTTAATTAACTAATTAAATTCATAAATTAATTAATCCACTAAACATACATCCATTGGATGGCTTATCTGAACACCATGAGATGGCCTATTTTCGGTTATGCCTGGGATAAACATCATTTACCAGACACAACCATGGTCCCATATTTCTAATCTGATATTACATATAGTATTTATACCATTTTTTAAGATAATGTGCATATGTAAAATTAAACCTATTTATTATTTTATATAAAATTATTTCAAGGCAGACTAGGTCTCAGAATCACTAGTCATCTCTATGAATGGATCTGAAAAATATATTATAATATTTCAATGTATTTTAAGGAAAAATAATAGTATTTATTGAATCTATTCTTCAATGATGAGGATGATCTGATTTATATTGGTTTCCTCAATCTAACCACACACTACCATCCCATCTCGTTATGCCAATGAGGTAATTTTGATATCCTCTCAAGAGGCTCATAGTTTTATACGAATTACTCCATTGAAATTTCATAGTGACATATTTATAGAGTATTAGATTTAGTTCATTCAAATTAAAATAAATAAATATATAATTTATTTTAAAATAAATGCACAATCAAATGATTGCCTTATCTGAATATTCAATGTTGAAAATGTTTAGGTCACAATAATGGTAAACACCATGCTTCATATTCAAACATGGTATCATATTTTTTATTCATAAATTTTTTCAAGTGATATTACATATTATTTGAAAACTATGTTCATGTGAAATAAAATATATTTAATATATTATAAAATTAATTCTAGACTCAATGGGCACTAGAATAGCATATCCTCTTGGCTTCACGCTCTAAAAATATTACTTAATATATTTCAAAGTCTTACAATGAAATAAATATGGTTTATAAAAAAATAAACTATTAAATGATTACATAACCCATAAAACGGTAATGTGGTTTTCCCTAATTACTAGACATTAGCAAAAAATGATATTGGTTTCACTAGATAAGATAATATCAAACATGAAAAAAAAAGTCATATAATAAAATTAATCTCCAAATCAATAATTAATACACCAAAATTTTTACATATATCATTTCATAAATAAAAAACCCTAAAATTATTCAAAATATTTCTAACAAAGTTCCAATCTTTAAAATCAGAAGGATTTTATGACATATTCTTCCAATACCAATTTATAATTTTTCTCTAAACAAGATTAATAAGTCATAATGTATTATACCCAAAATTTTAGATGTTCTAATTATTTAATCTCTAAATTCTTCTAATTTTATTAAAAAATAAATTAAATCACTATAATAAAAAAATGAGATCAAATATAATTCCAAATTATAATTTTACATTTATCTTTCAAATGAGAATGTAATTTTATTCAAAAATATGTCTATTTACCATAATCATATAATTTCCCCAAAATAGTGAACTTCTTCAAAAATAATATTAATTAATTATTCACAGAATAATGTTTCAATTTTCATAGGTATATATGTTATAAATCATATCATCCTAACATATAAAAAACCTTTTATCCATATTCTGCATAATTAACTCATCTTCATACATAATTTTGACCATAAATGATATTAACTCCATTCAACTTATACCCATATATTATAAATTCCATATTTCTAAGATAACATCTCCACTAAAACAAATATTAATATAAAGGGTTGAATTATCATATATGTCTCCCAACATACACTAAATCATCTTAAAATGTCATAACATAAAATCTAAATAGTGGAGTTGAAAACCTTTAACTTATGATCAACCTTAAACTTATAAACTCTAGATGGTATCAAAAAATATTATGTTAACCTGACTTGAAAACATAATTATGTCCAAATTTATCTAATTCCATATCTGAAACAAAGTATAATAAACGAAGACATGGACTCCCTAGTCCAGGGATCAAACAAAATCTATATATTTTGGATATCATATGAATAAACATGACATAATTTCAACCATTAAATTAATAGAGCATCGATATCAAATATTTAATCACATACATAACCAATTTTTTGATAAAATTAGAGAATGGGTAAATCACTTATAAAAAATTTTTGACACATAAATAATATATTAATTAAAATCTATCTAATATCCCAATATTTTTATCTCATCATGTAACTTTTATATGAATATCATATTTAAATTATTTATTCACAACATGGATAAAATGAATCAGATGAAGGGATAGATTAAACACTCAATAATGGTAAATATAAGAATTGAAAATTTAATTTCATGCATGAGAAAAATATGAGTGTAATGTTAAAATGATATATTCAAAGTTCACCAGTATAACATGAGAAAATTCAAACCATTAAAATTTTAACTCATTAAAATTTTGAAATTGAATACTAATTTAAAAAATTATCTAATCATTATAATTATGATCCATGTTATATAAATATTGATGAAAGGAAACATTAAAAACACATATAAAGAAAGATGAAATGTGTTGGTATCATGGATCAATATATTCATAAAACAAGTCATAAATAACTACATTCCAATTATATCCACAAGATAAACATCCCTGAAATACTCCCTTCTTATTTCCATTAAAGACAAAGAACATTATACAATTCATTAGGGGGTAATATTAAGATCAACCTTCATATGATCTATATGGGGATCACCCATCATATAAGATTTATCTTCATCAACAATAACATAATATATTTCATGTTCACTAGTTTTATATGTTGTATCAAGATCACCCATCATCATCAATAATTTTGACGTATCTTACATGAATATAACACTTGGAAGTTTTATTTTCATCATTATTTTTCTTCAACTTGTTACATTACTTTGTTGATACATATGCTTATTGAAAAGAACAATGTTTAATGAATATATTTTTTAAAAACAATGTAATCTATCAATAGATAGAATACGTATTTTATCATAATTTCATAATCCTAGCGGATCAGATGTGTTTTTTAAGGAACTAAAAATAGAAAAAAATACTTTCAAGAACATTTAAAACATTTCATTGAAAATTTTGGAAAATTATATCCTCTTTCGATACCATTGAAATATAATAATTAAAAAAATATAATGAAAATATTTTTATGTAAATTAAACAAAAATATTGTTATTAAGGATTCAATTCAATGAAAAATCTTGATAGTTGGAAAAAAATTCATGCCATAATTGTTAAAAGTAAACATTTTTTCATAATCTTTTCAAGAGAGTCAAAAGTGGTCAACAAAAAAACATTAATATTTTTCCTTTTAAAACCACTTCAAGTTATTGAAAGATAATATAAAATAAAATTTTGAAATTATTTTAGTTTATAAATTTTCATTATTGAAAACATTTAATAAGACATTGATTTTCAAGTGAATGATTCATGATCTATAAAAAGATACAAAATCTAATTCACTTACAAATATATTTCTTAATGTTTTATTAATCCATAGGGGAAATGGTGAGTAAAATATTAATACTCATTCATAACATGATGATATTAAAATATATGTGGTCCAATATAATAAGAATATATGATTTCACTAAAAGGAACTGTGACATTAACAATTTCAAAAAGAAATGAGATTGTAAAATAAATCCATTAATACTCTGTTAACATTCAAAATAAAAAAATATTAAATGAGAGAATATCATATAGATTAATAAATACCACGAATTACATGAATATATATTTAGAAAATAATCAATGATTAATTATGTACACCATAAAAGAAAATCAAGGTGCACCATACGTATCATTTCTTAAAAAATGATATTGATACAAAGAAATCCCATGAAATGATCATGAATTTTTTAAGTGATAATTAATTCCTAAAGTTATTAAGTATAAATTTTTAATTAAAATATAAATGAAATATAGAATATAAATAATTAGAGATAAATTTACACATACTCATGGAATTACAATGCCAATGAAAATTAAGTATTACACATTGAATGTAAACAAAGTTAATGAACCCCATACCCCTTGGTAAATTTCAAGTTAAATACCCATGGATGGAATAATATTAATTTTAAATTATATTAAATTTATATATGGTAGATTTATGATATAAAAATTAAAAAAAAATTATCCTTATAAACAATATAAAATACATTTGGATCATAACAATAACTTTTTCCTAAATAAAGATAAATTGAGACAAAATTCCTTACCATGAGTTTAAAATTTCCATATATAAACATTAATTTCTAGATAAAAATATCATATTAATTAATTAATTTTTCAAGAACCTTTTTCAGGTTTACAAATTTATCATTTAATTTATTTTCCAGGTATCTCTATGGCATATTTAAATACATGATCGGTTAAGTCTGTGTCTTGTGTTTTGAGAACGTTTGGTTTACATTTGCAAAAAAAAATTGGTTTTTAACATTATCAAGGGGACGTTGTTCTATAATATAATAAATAATAATATTTAAATACATATAATTACCAAACATAAATTAAAAATATGAAACCATCCTTTAGTAAATGTTAAGAAAAATCAACTACATTACAATCATTATGACTGTAAGTTGTATGTACCAATGAGTAAAGTTTTCATTTATTTAAGAGCTTCAAGAAACTAATGTGGGAATAATTTTAAAATAATGGAGTTATCATTTTCTCATAATTGTAATATAATTTATATATACATTATAATATTACTTCTATAAAATATGGTTATGATAAACTAATAACATTACTTTGTCGGGGCGGCAATCCATGCGTATGCATGACTAACGTTATCATTTTTATATTTTTTAAAATGTAATTACCAATAAGATATATTATAATTAAATAATTATAATAATATAATTATTATCATATATATAAATTATTACCATAATTAAAATTGCCAATGATAGGTGGTGATGTAAACTAGATTAGATTTGTTTCGTGAGGAAGCGAGTATTTTGTACACATGAATGATGGTTCTGGAACCCATTTCACAGAAGGTAAGATAGATATAGGTTATTAAAACAAAAATATAGGTACTATGTATATTTAATATATAGCATTTATGAATTTATAATGATTCAAAATTATTTTATTTATTTATAATAATAAATAAAAAAACATTTGGTTAAAATCTATACCTCATATTTGCTCAAAGTGCATTTCTTTAAACCTTTATGTTTGGTATTATATAAAAAATAATCCCTCTATAACATCATGATTCATATTAAGAAGATTATTTTAAAGGTATTTTTGGAAAAACATGACTCTTCAAGTGTGGATTGAAGAGGATAGTGGTGCCCTTTTATAATTGAGAGGAGGGGCATTCTTTGAATTTTCTAAAGTGTTGAACTAATAAAAATAAAATTTCATTTTACAGTAGATAATAATTTATGTAATACAATTAAATAATTTTTTTGGTCAAAATAAAATCTTAAAATAAAATTTATTCTAGTCAAATTGGTTTTTTCACCCTTTTTTATTTGTTTGAACTCTTTGATAACCCTTTTCAAAATTTCCACAATGAAAATATTTTTTACTCTTTAGTGGTCATGGAAGTTCCTATAAAAGGAAAAGATACCCCTAAATGGAAAATGATTGATATTTTGAACCATATCCCATTA
Organism: Viscum album; assembly: GCA_963277665.1. Classification (NCBI taxonomy): domain Eukaryota; kingdom Viridiplantae; phylum Streptophyta; class Magnoliopsida; order Santalales; family Viscaceae; genus Viscum; species Viscum album. The sequence continues at coordinate 38,138 of CAUJRU010001171.1, forward strand.
AAAATTCTTATGATAATAATTTTATAAATTATAATTCTTTCACTAAAATATTATTAATTATTAAATATCATTAATGTAAATTTTGGAACTATTCATCAAATTTGTAAATGAAAATAACTGGAGAAGAATGGAATTCGATTATAAATAAAAAAAATTTGATAATATGTTTTATTTATATATAAAATTAATTATATATTATTACTAAAATAAAAAATATTACCTTTATTGTTTTAAAATTAATTTATATTTACTTTCTACTACTTGCAAAGGCCTTATGTCAACGTTGCGTATGATTCTATGAAAATTATATCATTATTAAAAAAAATTAAGACAAAAAAATTCATTCATATTTAAATTTAACATTGATAAACTAAATTATCCACATTTTATGTTTTTTTTAAATAATAATGTAAAGAGAGTTTCATTTTTGACATTGTAATTATGTAAAATTGTATATAAGTCATTTTTAGAGAAAAAAGCGAAAATTTATATAAATTTAAATCAAGGTTTATGGTGGTATAATCCCACTCATATAAGATATTTAAGGAAAATATTATGTAATTTTTAGTCCTAATTATATTATTTTTATCCTTAATTCCTTAATTTACACATACAATGGTAACAAATATTTACCTGGGTTAATATCCATATTGAAAGAAAATAAAGTGATCATATTTAAAAAAAACTAGATATCCAAATTCCAAATATAGAATCCATTTTTTAATATTACATTTCTAATAGTATATAAAATTAATTTATGATAAAATCATAAAACATAATGAAATTTTTTTAAGCCTAAAAATGATCTCATACTAAAATAATGTCTAATGATAAATATTAATTAATTAATTATATTTTTTATAATTAAAGAATTATTGTTATATTTTATGTAAAATTGGATTTTTCATTAAAATTTGTTAATGAAACTAAATGAAATTTTTACAAATATCAATATTTTTCACTATTCATTAAAAAATGATTATTTTTAGAAATATAAAAAATCACTATAAGATTTATTTTAAATTATAATTGTGAAATGATATCTGTATTACCAAAATAAATTTATAATCCGACTAGAAATTATGTATAACATTAAATTTTATAAAATAATAAATACCATTTTGTAGGAAAACTAATTTTTAATAAATAGAATGACTTCCCTAAAAACCAAGTTCTTATATACATAAATTTTATAAATATATTTGTTTTGGGTTGGATATTTATAAATATTACGTAATGTTGTGAATAACTATAAAGTTAGTTATACATTAATAAAACCTATTCAAAAATTTTTGAATAACTAAAATATAGAGTTAACATACATTAACAAATTTTGTGAATAACTAAAATATAGAGTTAATATATTTAAGGTATCCTTCATAATTCATCAAGGAGCCTAAAATAAAACACAATTGTTTCTTTAGGGTAATAAAACCTATTCAAACAATGGATTTGGTAATAAAGGTATATGGTAGTTATGTATAAATCATTGAATATGACCTGAAGGAAGATATATAGATTGGAAACAAATATGATTCTTTCAATATTGGTGATAAAAATAGTAAACTTGATTATTTATAAAAATAAAATGATAAAAACGTGATCAATGGAAAATAAATCATTAAAAATAGTAAAATTTTGCATTTAATTTTAAAGGGAATTATCTTAATGGATCTACATAAGTAATTAAAAGTGCTAGAGAAGGCCATTTTGAATATTAATACCTAATAGATATGAATAATACAACTAATTAAATGGTAGGAGGGAGGTTTAACCACATGCACTTCTCAAACACCAATGCATCAATTGTTGGGATTATGGTTATTATGAAAAAAATAAATGATATAATGGGTTAATAAAAAAACTAACATCATCATCCCCTAAATACAATATACAAAAGAAATATCTAGGTAATTAAAAATATTGAAGAGTTTCATTCAAATAATTTTGTTAAAATTACAATAATCATCAAATCTAGAACAATAAATGTTCAATTTTCTTATGGTACTACCAAAACATATATATCTATAAGGATTTATAAGGGAATATATTCTTCATCCCAACTATATTTTATTGATATAAACTCATAATGTCATATTATTTCATCCAATATCTAAAATTCTTCTTGGACAGAATATTTTGGGAATGTTTTTCTTGTTAATATTTTTACACTGTATTTTTTTTTATTTCATATTTAATATTTTAATGGATTTCCTATCCCAAAATTATTACCTTATATATTTTCATAATGGAGAATTTATAATAAGTTTCATGATTCAAACTTAGATCATATATCAGTGATAAGCTTACCATGAAATACCAAATGATAAATATTCCATTATATGGGTCTTAATATCAAATAGTAATTGGATTTTTTCATAAATTGTTAGAAAAATATTAATATTTGTAATAGGAAAATTATATGTGAAAATTATACTATATTTCATGATGAGTATAACTTTTTCTATGCCTATCAAAGAGTCTCTGTATAGAATAGATCCCAATAAATTGGGGGAATTGAAGAATAAACATCATGTTAATCGAGATGAGGGTTTAATATTCATTAATTATTCACAATAGGTAAGATCATAAATTTTTTAAAAGAAACTAGATTGATCAATTCATATACACGTTGATTATAAAGAACATTAAAAATCAGGATCCATAAAAATATATTCTAACCCAGATAATGATTTTTTCGATCTAGTGTGTGGGGATCATCACTTATCAATGATATATTATAGTCATAGATAATACTTTTTAATGGTAAAATGGGTTGATAGATCCAATATTACAATTTTTACATGATATAGGGACAATAAATACATTTTAATTCCAATTACACTCATTAATTACAAAGTTATATTCCACTATATAATGAATAAAATCATTATAGGTTAGTTCAATAAATTAGTCCTAATATTTAGATATGATATTTCTATATATTCTAATATAATTGAAAAAATATATAGTTTATTTGAAAAATATTTGTAAGATTGTGAGAGAATAAAAATTATAAGTCAAATTTGGAACATGTAAATTCGGGATATTTAATGATTCTTTCACGGTTCAAGTAATCATAATATATATAGTACATCTATTGACACATCAAATAAGAATGTGATTAAACAATGAACTTGAAAAACAATAGTAATTGAAATACATAATTTTCAAGTGTTGGTTGGATAATATAGATATAATGTGAGAAATTTATTACAATAAATAAATAAATTAAACATATTAATTTATAAGGGAGTAAGAACAGTTAAAAAGATAAATTTGAAGAATATTTCATTGGTATTAATTAATGGATTATCACTATGCCTATAATTTATCTACCCTATAATGGAGAACAGTTTTTGATTATTAGTGAGGCATCATAGAATGGATTGTGATGTGTCCTCATTTATAATGATATAGTGGTAGTTTATTCAACATAGTAATAAAACACTCATGATAAAAAATACTTAATAGTTTAGTTTTATCTAAAAAACATTTACTTGACAATATAGATTCAATATCACTATGGTGAAATGTGATAAATATATAATAATTAGAAGATCACAATATACACCTTTATAAAGAAGGATTTAAACTTATTCCAAATTACATGGTTGGATTTGATCAAGGACAATGATTACTCAACACATTACCAATCTATGAAGGTAAAAAGGGAGGATAATTATCACAACCATAAGTTCAATGCTACATTGTACTTCTTGATAGTAGAAAATACTAAATACTCAAAGTTTTACAAATTAAGGTCATTTAATTCAGGAAGAATGGGAATAACTTTAATATTTCCAGAATGTAAAATCATTAATACATTACTATAAAGGAAATTGAGTCCCATAATAAGTATATGGAGCTATAAATTAATGTTTGGTGTATATCAATGTTCAAATTTTATAATGATATATTTATAAGTCTAAGAAAATTTTTATATGATCTAAAAATATATAAACGGAAGAATATCATATTGTATGACTTGTGAATATCATTTTTCCCTATCAATCGATGATAAAAAAATTTATATAGAACTTCTGAATCACTTTTTATGAGATAATATGAAGTTAAAGATTACATATTGTACTTTCAATCTCATTATAATGTTTTTTAAGGTAAAAAACTGTATAGATGATGAAACCACTACCCATACATGTTAATTAATCGGAGATGAACATCATTTATATCTTCATAGGAAGAATATTTCAATTATATTCCAGAATATTTTTCACTAGGTCTAATTTTGATTATATATATAAATGAATATTTATTGATTCATAGAGTACCATTATCAATTGAATATGATTGAGATACATGGTTTCCATTGTTGACAAGTATATTCCCATCATAATTTGGTTCATGATATCTTTGATAAGAAGACCATTGTGGTGTGTTTTACTATAGAGTTGGATAATTCAAGATGTGAAATGTTGAAAATCATAGACCCATACTCAAGGTAGCATCATGAATGATATAGGTCCCACACATAACTCAATACCTTAATGATGTAAATTGAAATACCGAATCACAATTCCTTGTTGATGCAAAATATAATGTCAACTCAAATACCTTTATATTTCAAGTGAAATAACTCCTACCTTGTTGATCATTTTTTATATTAATTGATCACCCTTGATAATAAATCTGGTGTGGATCTAGGAAAAGTATCATCGAGGTGTTTCACTAGCTTGGTTTGTGCACAAATGTCAGGTATGTGACTAAATGTTTGTTATACTTACTTTTCCCTTTAAAATTATCATTTAATTCACATATTATACACGTACACCCTTGTTAAGGATGAATTTGTGTTTTCCTGTTAGGTTTAATTACCCACACCATGTCCTAAAATGTCAATGATTGCATAAAAATTAAGTATATGGATCGAAGCAAGGGACTAGGTCCTGTGGTAGATAGTTGAACCCAGGAGCATGGAGTTTGGAGATGTACTGCGATGTATATCCGAGGATAATTTTTAATATTTATTTATTTATATATATAATTATTATTTGGTTTAGATTTCAACAATGGGGTCCCTATAAAATTATTTTTATTTTTGGAATTCAATATAAATAGTTTCCATATGTTTACTTTTAATTTTATATTTTATTACATTCTATATAAATTTTTATTTGTTCTACGACTTGATACTAAGGGTATAATATCACCAGTGATGGATACATACCCTTCCTACTATTCTAAATATACTTTTATATTATGATGCACATGTGAGTTCATGTGGAACTCTATTTAGGAACTGGTGGCTTAGGCATGAGTGTTATAAAATTTTATCAAAGAACATTTTTATCTTTTTGATTTATAAATAACCAGGTACATGGTAAAAAGTAGATAGATATTTGGTACTTCAAAAGGTATGTTTCCAATATCCTATTTAGATCTTATGTAGTAGACCTCAAATATACCACTAACATGATTGATGTTACTATTTAATGAGTATTTGGGTTCATTCATACATCATTATGATGAATATATGTTCAAATTCCATATATATATATATTGTTTTGGATATTTTTTATTAATAATATACCTTGACTTTTACTATCTATTCATGATTCAATTTTACAATGTTGTGTCATGTTTTTTTATTGTTCGGATATATCTATATTTAAATTAAATAGAAAATCCTTGGAATTATATTTATTTATTTATATATATATATAAATATAACTAATGTTTATGTATGGAGAACATCGGATAGTTGTTAAAGGATAATACCATGTGGTATGGGTAGACACTTTGGGAAACCATTTGTGATCACGTAAACTTGTTTGCAACTATCTTATAGACTTCACACATTCAAAATATTTTTTTTTGTGATTTCTTACAAATTTTCATCGATATAGTCTTGTGGGACTTCATATGAAGTAGGAAAAAATAATACTACATGGAATGATGTTCCTAATCTACCACCAGACCTACAGAAGAATTTAGTTGAGAAAGCTTCATCATCTTTTATATGGATAGATAATAGGGACCGTTCATCTATAAGTATTTCCCTTATTTTAGGATGTGGGTATAGCATTATAGAAATAGGGTAAAAAATAATATTACATTCAACTCTAGAATTAAAAATACTCCAAGGGTTATCAGATACCCTTAGTAAACTCTACAATGGTTAGAAATAATTTTGGAAATTCCTGGCCTTATAGAGACTCTGAATGATCAACTAGATAATTTGTTAGCTTTCATGATAATTGAGTTTCCCATTCCTTCAAATATTCACAAGTTTTTTCTAGACCTAACATACTCATCATGTTATCCTATGAGTTTCATCCCTTGAAAAAAATTGGCATTAATGTATACCACCATCATTGATTCCTTGGGTGTCATGTATTCATTTCTGATTATAGACATCTATGAGACTTCATGATAAATGAGATGACATGATTTGATGTGATTCATGGTATAGACTATATTACTAACCTTTAAGGTCAAATTGATTTCTATCAAAGATAAGTTTCATATACATTACTGAAGGAAGAAAAGTGTGTGATGAGTGGATAATGGTAACTTGGATCTGGTAGAGTTTGGTTGGACTTGAGTAATCTTGGGAAAATTATAATATATGTAATTTCTCGGACCCAGGTGCCACGCAACGGGTGACGCGAGCCCGGTTCGCCACGTGACCTCAAGCACATTTCCTCAAATGACAGAGGTTTCCGACTAGCTGCGAGGGCCTAGGTCTGATAGTGGGGAAACTATGCCCTCATTTGTCAAAGTGTAGCGCAGCGGAATACAGAATAAACATACAATGACAGCGGAAGCAGTAAATATACACAACTGAAATAAACTACAGTAGTGGATATAACCAACAGTATAGAAGTGATGATGCTACATGTCTCAAGTTCTATGAAAACTACCAGAACATGTTATACATCAACACAATACAGCAGGAAGGAGAGTACAGTAAAACAAAGCAAATAGTTCGCAGCGGCATCACCGGCCTAGGTTCGGTCCCATGCCCTCCTACTCTTCAGCAACAGTCAAGTACCTATATAGGGACTCTTGCCCCTATCTACACCTTCAGAAATGTAATCTGTTTGGGCCGAAAAGCATGACCCAAATAGGGTGTGAGAAATATATCTCAGTAGGCACCCACCAAAGGCTCGTGCCCAACAGCATGAAATCATGCAACAATAGTGTGCAGTAATAAAATGCAATAAAGTACGCAGTACTCAAAAGTATAAAATTCTAGTTATATGTCCATTTTTAATATTCATTTAATCCATTTACGTATTAGAAATCACCATAGTGCATTTTATGTTAACAGTCTACGTCCTCAGACAAGCAAAACCTTACCCTCAGGTAAGCAGAACCCAACCCGCAGGTAATTACCCTCAAGAATAACAAAATTTTTCCCTCAGGTGTAGGTATTGTCGCCCCCAGGCATAGAGTTTATGGCCCTCAGGCACGGAAGAAGTTTCCCTCAGGCCGAAATAACTACATCCCTCAGGCTAAACAGTGCAGTGCCCACATGCTAATCACAACAATGCCCTTAGGCTAAACAGGTAACCAGGCCATGCCCAACATATCAAAATGCAGAAAACAAGAAATTCCTCTCAAGGAAATTCTACAATTACTACATTGAAGGCATACCCTCGGGTATCTCGTCCAAACGGCTAAACAGTGAAACACACCCCCCGGGGTGGTTTTGGATCCAAGAAACGATCCCAACTAGCATTTTATCACCATAATTTAATCACCTAGGAAATTCTAGCCAATAAATATAGCAACAGCCTCAGCTACACGACACCCCAACATGGGTTCATGGCACAAAAATGCACAAAAACGCATGACAGTTGGAAAATGAACACAAATCCACCTACCTTATATGCCAACAAACGTTATACCCAAACGCCGAATCTAGAAACGCCCAATAAAGGCGTAGATCTGGCAAAGAACAAAAACCATTCAAACATAAATAACTTTCCCTCGGGAAATAATTGGAAAGAACGGTACAAGGAGAGGAGAGGTCTTACCCGAGCGGTTCCAACGAGATCGTCTGACACCGAATCGGATTCCAGAAGAACTCCCGGCGGATCTTCAAAGGGTAGGTCGTCCTCCTTGGCTCCAAAATGGCTCAAATGCCTCCTCTTCCAAATGAGGAGGCTACTACCTATTTTAATCCAAAAAAAACAAAATACACGGCGTGTACTTATGAGTACATGGCGTGTACTTATTTAATTTAACTGTTCATTTGGTGGCACCGCCACACTATTCAACCGTCGACATGAGTACACGGCATGTACTCTAAAGTACACAGTGTGTACTGTCGACCAGCTATCGGCTGCTCCACTGCCTTTCTGTTTAGGCATGCCGACTGACTACATGGCATGTAAGTAAAACTACACAATGTGTAGTCAGTTCCTACACCCCGCGTCACTGGCATGGCTACACGCCTCGTGTACTCATCCCCACATGGCTAGAAGTACATGGCGTGTGTAAAGAGTACACGACGTGTAGTTCTAGAATTTAGGATTTTTTCCCATTTTCCATATTTTCTCAAAAACACTTAAGGAAAAGGAAAAAGAAGAAGCATGTTCCTCAAAAATAAGAACTGAGTTCTTACAATCTTCCCCCCTTATAGCAATTCGTCCCCGAATTTACCTTCCAATGGTGGAAGGAATAGGCTCAGAACAGCTCTGGCCACTGAGCACGTACGTCGACCTCCTTCTCCTAGGTCTCGTCCTGCACTCGGCCCTGCTTCCATAGAACCCGTACGAGAGGAAATAACCGGCCTCGGAAAACCTTCGTGCTCCTTTAAATGATACGGATCGGGTTCTCCTCAAAAGACGCATCATGTTGAAGCTCAACCTCCTCTGGCTGAAAGGTGTGAGATGGGTCTGAATGGTATCGACGCAACTGATACACATGGAAGATGTCGTGCATGGCTCAGTACCGTTGCGGTAACTGCAACCGATAGGCAACCATCCCGACTCTCTCTAGAATCTCAAATGGCCCCACATACCTCGATGAATGCTTACCCTGTCTCCTGATCTGTTTGTCTCCCAGCCTCGGCGAAACAAGTAAGAAAACCTGATCCCCGACCACGAACTCAAAAGGTCGTCTGCGACGATCAGCATAAGACTTCTGGCGAGACTGCGTGGTAGCCATCTGCTTCCGAATCAACTGGACCTACTCAGATGTCTCCTGTATGAGCTGTGGCCCTAGTAAAGCTGCCCCACCTGCCTCCAACCAACACAAAGGTGATCGGCATGGCCTACCATATAAATCCTCGTATGGTGCCATCTCAATAGTCGCCTAAAAACTATTGTTATAGGAAAACTCGACTAAGGGTATATGATTCTCCCAAGAGCCCCCAAAGTCTAGGGTGCATGCACGCAGCATGTCCTCTAGAACCTGTATCGTCCACTCTGACTGGCCATCTGTTTGAGGGTGGAATGTTGTGCTTAGAAACACCTGTGTAGCCAGCGCCCTCTGAAAACTCTGCCAGAAATGAGACATAAAGCAGCCATCCCTATCTGAAACGATAGAACGAGGGACCCCATGAATACCTACGATCTCTCAGATATACATCCTTCTGAGCTCGTCCACACCGAAGGTCTCCATGATCATTAAGAAGTGAGCTACCTTCGTGAGTCTTTCCACAACAACCCACACGGCGTCATTGCCTCGAGGTGACCTCGGAAAACCTGTCACGAAATCCATCACGACATCATCCCATTTCCACTCTGGAATGGGAAACTGCTGTAACCACCTAGTTGTCCTCTGGTGCTCTGTCTTCACCTGCTGACAGGTGGAACACCTCGTAACAAAACCAGTTATCTCTCTCTTCATACCTGGCCACCAGTAGTGACGCCTCAAGTCATGGTACTTCTTGGTAACCCCGGGATGAACTTCCCAAACTGAAGCATGAAACTCCCGCATCAGCACCTCGCGTATATCCCCTGGAACCCATACTCATCCATGGAAATGAAAAACCTCATCAACGCATATCGTCCAACAGGTAGGAGGGTCCTCACTTGCCACAGACTCTCCTAGAACTAGGCCTTCTGAATCAGATAGTTGTCTCATCCTCACTCTGTCCAGGAGGGTAGAAGTCACAACTAAAGAAGAAAGATAAGTCTGCCCCTGACTGTCATGCACCTCCAAATGCATCTCAGAGAACAAATCCATAAGCTCTCACTCACCACTAGCCTCTTGCACCACCTGCATCTGAGTCAACCTTCTCAGTGCATCAGCTACTGCATTACCATTACCAGGTGTATAGGCAAGCTCAAAATCGAAGGACTGTAGGTACTCAACCCACCTTCTCTACCTCAGATTCAGGTTACGCTGAGTAAAGATATAATTGAGTATTTGTGGTCGGTGAAAACCACAAAATGCTCTCCCAACAGATAGTGTCTCCAACTGTGCAATGAATGAACAACTGCAACCAACTCAAGATCATGTGTCGGGTAATTTCTCTCATGTGGCCTCAACTGCCGAGACCCATACGCAACAACTCGGTCACCCTGCATCAAAATGGCTCCCAGCCCAATCCCCGATGCATCACAGTAAACTATATAGCTCTTTCCCTGCTCTGGGAGTCTTAGGATTGGTGATGATGTCAACCTTTGCTTCAGGTCCTGAAAAGCTGTCTCGCAAGCTTCTGACCAAACGAACTTCACACCCTTCTTAGTCAGACCCATCAAAGGTGCTGCTAAGCGGGATAAGTCTGGTATGGAGCGTCTGTAGTAACCAGCCAACCCTAAGAAACTCCGTATCTCAATCATGTTCTCAGTCTGCTCCCAGGAAACTAATGCTCTCACCTTCTCTGTGTCTACTGCAACTCCTGCCTCTGAGATAATGTGACCCAGGAAGTGAATATGGTCCATCCAAAAGTGGCACTTCGAGAGCTTAGCATATAGCTGATGCTCTCTCAGTGTACTCAATACGATCTCAAGATGGGTGACATGGTCATGTCAAGTGTGAGATTTCACCAAGATGTCATCCACGAATACCACCATAAAGAAATCAAGATATGGATGGAACAAACGATTCATCAGATCCATGAAAACTGCTGGCGCGTTCGTGAGTCCGAATGGCATAACCAAGTACTCGATCATACCGTATCTGCTCCGAAAAGCTGTAAGTCATATTTCTGATGGTCTCACACGTAGCTGATGATATCTGGATCTCAATTCAATCTTCGAGAACATTCGTGCTCCACAAAGTTTATCAAAAAGATCATCAATCCTCAGTAAGGTATATCAGTTCATAATGGTCAATTGGTTCAGCTTCCGATAATCCACACAAAGTTTGAGGGTACCATCTTCTTTCTTCGTAAAAAGGACCGGAGAACCCCAAAGAGAAGTACTGGGTCGGATAAAGCCCTTTTCCTGTAACTCCTCTAACTGCCTCTTGAGCTCCTACAACTCAGGTGTGGCCATCCTATAAAGAGGAAGGGACACTGGTGCTGCTCCGGGCACAAGCTCGATAGAGAAATCCACCTCACACACCAGAGGTAGACCTGAAAAGTCGTCTGGGAAGACATCCCTGAAATGATCGACAACTGGAGGGAAATCCGTCTGAAAATTCCCCTGATCATACAGATAAAAACTCGCAATCTGGGTTGTGACTCCACCTCGCCCATGATGCTCTAGTCCAGCTCGACTCGCCTGAACATCCCATTCTCCCTTGTATAGAAACTCCCCGCCCCCTGGTGACGTGAAACGCACCCTGCGACGGTAGAAGTCTACAAAGGTTTGGAAGGGAACCAACCAGTCCATCCCGAGAATGACGTCATAGCTTGTCATCTCCAAGACATAGAGGTCCCAAAGGAAGTGACACCCTTCAACCTCAAGGGGGAACTCCTTGCACTGACTCACACCAACTGTTCTAGTACCCAACGGAGTGTCTAGCGTCATGATATCAGAAGAAGAAGAAACACCGAGCCCAAGACTCTCCACAACGGATATAGATATAAAACTATGCGTAGCACCCGTATCAATAAGTACTGAAGACAAGACAGAAGCTAATATAATAGTACCTCTGACTGTAGAAGGTCCGGGGTCCTGCTCCTAATGGGTATGTTGCACTACATATGCATGCCCAGTGCCGCGGCCCTGTGACACAGTCTGGCTACCCTGAGTTGTCCCGCCCTGCTGCCTCTGTGATCCATGTGTGTGTCGACCACGGCCACGACCACCATCTCTGCCCACATGCCCTGACGTATTCTAGTTCCCTGACTGGTAATAATCCACTAGTCCTACTCCCACATTCAGAGTTTTCATAGAACCCCTCTCACTATCCACTGGTGGAAATTCCCTGCAAAAGAGCTGCAGATGACTCATCTTGCCGCAAGCTCGGTACTCCACTGGGTCACGTGGACACTGCAGCCTCTTGTGCCCCTCTCTACCACACTGGTAGCAGCTGACCAGGCCACCTGAAGATGCATCATGGCTAGTATTGCCTCCTTGGGAGAATTCCATTTGTCTCTTCCTCTTGACATTAGAAATAATACCAGTAACTTGTTCTGAACCGCTCTGGCCCTCACCACTCGATTCCCATAGGTTCCTCTCTTTAATCAACTCCTGGTTCACAATCTCATGTACAGTAGGAAACCTGAAAACATTCACCAACACTTGGATTTCATACCGAAGACCATCCTCAAAATGTCTGGCTCTCAACGTCTCATCACCCACCAGCACGGGTGAAAAACGCTGAAGCTCCGTAAAATGAGCAGAATATTCCATCACCGACATGGCGCCCTGCTGTAGATTCATGAACTCTTGGGCTCTATCTGCCCTCAGAATCTCTGGAAAGAACAAATCATTGAAGACTACCTGAAAATCTTCCCATGCCATTTCTTTGTGATGCTCTGACTGGGTGGTAACATCCCACCACCTCTTGGCGGAATCACACAGCATGTAAGTCGTGAGCTTGACCCTCTACCCTGGAGGCGTCTTTAGATGCTCGAAAATAATCTACATCGATCCTAGCCAATACTCTACAGCCTACGGTCTGCCATCCTTTGAAAACGTAGGCGGATGTTGCTGCTGGAAGTTACGATTCATCTCAGCCATAGATGTGGCAGCCTGCGGTGCTCACTGAAAGGTCTTTATAAACCACATAAAGCCTTCACGGAACTTCTCCTCCGCGCCTGCGTCTGGTATAACAGCTAGCGCCGCATCTGGCTCTGCTAGTGGATCAACTGGTAGCCCATGGCCCACCATCTCTAGAGTATAATCGCCACCGCTCTCCTGGAGAATAACTCACGGTCATCTAGGCGACATGACACTACAAGGTCAAAAATACGCCTCAGATTCAAAATTATAAAGACTAAAATGAAGGAACCACAAAGGAACAAGAGGAAGAAGTCATTTCAAAATTTGCAAGACAAGACTACATGGCATGTACACTGACTACACGGCGTATACTTGACTTCTCTTCCCATGCCCAGGTCCTTACGCATGGCTAAGCCACATGGCTTCCGTCGAACAAAAATACACGGCACGTATAATATCTACACGGTGTGTACGGTGTTATTTTGCAACTTCCTGCGTCTTCTGTGACACGGATAATTACTTGGATTGACACTACACGGCGTGTTACACTCGCGCACAACGTGTACACCACCCTGTTTCTCAGCCACACGGCTAACTCCACACGGTCTGTCCTCAGACAAGACTACACGGCATGTCCCACAGGTACACGGTGGGTTGAGGGAGAGGTGACATCGGCCTATGTTGTTAGATACATGGACTAGTCCCCAGGTAACACTACACGACGTGTCCATAATTTACACGGCGTGTTCTGTCAAGGTTTTCACGGACCCGTGTTGTTAGTTACACGGCCGAACTCCAGGTCAACACTATAGGACGTGTACAAAAACTACACGGCGTGTTTTACCCAATCCCTTCCCTACCCCGTGTCTCCGTACACACAATTTGTGACACTGGAAGGGACTACACGGCGTGTACTCAGGGTACACGGCGTGTACTCAAAAAGATCATTTTTTTCCGAATAGAAGAGCATACACGGAGTGTATAAAATACTACACGGTGTGTATAAAATAATACATTGCGTGCATACTGGGTTTCCAGATAGTATGCCTCAGAAACTTCCCCAGAACATAGGAAATACTGAAACCAACACCTAAGTGTCAAATTCCGACCCGTGGGGGCCCATACTCACAACGAATCAAAGTCTGGCATCTTATATGTGTTATAACCAATCAACAGTCAGTGATCCACCAAATTCCGGTCAATAGGGGACCATACTCCCCAAAAACCAAAGATTGGTGTCCATTCTATAAACAAGATCAAACAAAAAAAATACCATATAACAAGGTAGGTATTTATCAAGAATCTATCACAACAGTATGCTTTTCTAGCACAACAACTATCGCAACAACATGTGAATTTCTAATGCACCTACATGGCATGGAAACTATGCATGGCATGTGATATCTAGCATGTGCCTATATGATGCATGAGACGTCATACCCTCATCTCATCGGGTTGCAACTAAATAGAACCCATAGATAAAATAAAAACTACACAATCTCAAAGTACGTCACCCAACAGTAAAAACATATCAACTGTAAAATTGCAAAATCAAAAGAATGCAAAATACGAGTTAGACTGGCGTTTCCCTGTACACGGGATACCTACGCCCAGGCACAGCTTATTACCAACTACCGTTCGTCCTATCCCTGACTACGGCTCCAAATAGTAAGTCAAAGAAAAGAAACGGCCTCTGATACCACTTTGTAACATCCCGGACCCGGGTGCCACACAATGGGTGCCCCGAGCCCAGTTTGCCACGTGACCTCAAGCGCATTTCCCCAAATGCCAGAGGCTACCGACTAGCAGCGAGGGACCAGATCTGATAGTGGGGAAATTATGCCCTCATTTGTCAAAGTGTAGTGCAGCGGAACACAGAATAAACATACAACGACCGCAGAAGCATTAAACATACACAACTGAAATAAACTACAGTAGTGGATATAACCAAGAGTATAGAAGTGATGATTCTACATGTCTAATGTTCTAAGAAAATAGGCAGAACATGTTATACATCAATACAGTACAGTAGGAAGGGGAGTACAACAAAACAAAGCAAACAGCTGGCAGCGGCATCGTGAGCCTAGGCTCGGTCTCATGCCCTCCTACTCATCAATAGTAAAGTACGTGTATAGGGACTCTTTCCCCTATCTAGACCTGCAGAAACGTAATCTGTTTGGGCCGAAAATCATGACCCAAACAGGGTGTGAGAAATATATCTTAGCAGGCACCCACCAAAGGCATGTTCCCAACAGCGTGAAAGCATGCAACAATAGTGTGCAGCAATAAAATGCAATAAAGTAAGGAGAACTCAAAAGTAACAACTACCAGTTATATTGCCATTTTTAATATTCATTTAATCCATTTAAGTATTAGAAATCACCATAGTACATTTTTATGTTAACAGTCCACGTCCTCAGACAAGCAAAACCTTACCCTCAGGTAATCAGAACCCAACCCGCAGGTAATTGCCCTCAGGCGTAACAGAATTTTTTCCTCAGGCATAGGTAGTGTCTCCCTCAGGCACAAAGTCTATGTCCCTTAGGCACAGAATAAGTTTCCCTCATGCTGAAATAACTACAGCCCTCGGGCTAAACAGTGCAGTGCCCACAGGCTAATCACAACAACACCCTCTGGCTAAACAGGTAACTGGGCCATGCCTAACATATCAAAATGCAGTAAACAAGAAATTACTCTCAAGAAAATTCTCCAATTACTACATTGAAGGCATACCCTCGGGTATCCTGGTCAAATGGATAAACAGTGAAACACACCTCCCGGGGTCGTTTCATATCCAAGAAAGGATCCCAACCATCATTTTATCATCATAATTTAATCACCTATGCAATTCTAGGCATTAAATATAGCAAAGGCCTCATCCAGTCGACACCCCAACAAGGGTTCGTGGCACAAAAATGCAAGAAAACGCACGAAAGTTGGAAAATAAACACAAAGCCACCTACCTTATACGCCAACGAACGTTATACCCAAACACCAACTCCAGAAACGCCCAAGAACGGCGTAGATTTGACGAAGAACAAAAACCATTCAAAAGTAAATAACTATCCCTCGGGAAAGAATTGGTAAGAACGGCACCAGGAGAGGAGAGGGATTACCCATGCGGTTCCAACGAGATCGTCTGACACCGAGTCAGATTCCAGACGAACTCCTGGCAGATCTTCAAAGGGTCGGCCATCCTCCTTGGCTCCAAAATGGGTCAAACGCCTCCTCTGCCAAATGAGGAGGCTACTGCCAGTTTTAAGCCGAAAAAACAAAGTACACGGTGTGTACTTCTGAGTACAAAACGTGTACTTCTTTCATTTAACTATTCATTTGGTGGCACCGCCACACTGTTCAACCGTCGACATTAGTACACGACATGTACTCTAAAGTATATGGCATGTACTATCGACCAGCTATCGGCTGCTCCACCACCTTACTGTTTAGGCCTGCCTACAGACTACATGGCGTGTAAGCACCACTACACGGCATGTAGTCGGTTCCTACACCCCACGTCGCCGGCATGGCTACACGCCCCATGTACTCATCCCCACACGGCCATAAGTACACAGCGTGTAGTTCCAAAATTTAGTATTTTTCCCCATTTTCCATATTTTCTCAAAAACACTTAAGGAAAAGGAAAAAGAAGAAGCCCGTACCTCAAAAATAAGAACCGGTTCTTACAATATATATTGAAAGATTCGATCTTTCAGTACTATTCGTTGAATTCCCACAATGTTCCTAGAGTTTTGGATTAATATCATCAATTCTTTTCAAATACCAATACTTGAATTATACCTGATAAAGGATTTGGTTATTATATAGATATAATTCTTGGTGAGTGGCTCATATTGAAACCCCATTATCAATTGGAAGAAACCAAGTCAAAGCATTTCAATTTCAAACTTCAGGATGTAGAGTGGAAGGGAATTATCTTGTTTAATAATGCATTATTTTTTTCTCTTATCATACTTTACAATAAGATATATTGTATAGTTTTACTTTTCATAGATTATTGAATGATTATGTAGGTGATGGTGAATAACGGGTATTATTTTCCTAGGAATAATGATCTTATTTATTTTTTGTGCATAGCTTGTTTGTTCTCTAAGATCGATCATTGGTTGGGATATCGCCAATTATCGGTTAGTGTTGTTGAAATCAAGAATATGGTATTTTAGATTAGGTATGTATTATATGGGTATATGTTGATTATTTTTATAATGAAAAATACACTAATATAGTTCTTGGATCTTAGGACTAATATCATCCTCCCAGATCATGAATTGTTCACAATGGTGTTTGTTAAAGACATATTCCTCCACTCACTAACCCTATACAAGTATCTAAAATTTCACGAGGTTTCACCCAATACAAATTTACCGTAGAATTTTAGTACTAAAAAAAAGAGTAACTATTGGTATCAGTAGTTGTAATTCATGGGGCATATTCTTTCTTAGAAAGGAATATAAATGGTTATAAAGAAAGTATAAGTAGTGATTAACAAAAAAATTCCACAATACCTATACAATATTATGATTGTTACAGGTATATTCTGATAGTGTAGATATTGTTTCATGGTATTCTATCATTTATCAACACCCTTGATAATGCAAAAGAAGTGTGAGTAAACATATAGTGGGTGGAGTAGTGGAAATAGGAATTTTGTAAGCAAAAAAGTAGGTTGACTATAGATAATAGGACGATAATTCCAAAATAATGGATGTTTATAATGTATAATATGATAAATCAATCATTTTTTGATTAATACTGATATAGATGGTATAGGTAGTAGATTATGTGTCATTCTATCCATGTCCCCATCAGAACAACTATTATATTTATGATGTAGATCTTATATCTACGGTCTAGAATTTTATGTTTTTGGACACAATATATTTCAAGAGTTTTTGTTTACTATACTAACAAAAAATAATTATTTATATGTTTAATGTGTAGGCCATGAACATATAAAATAATCACTAGGATGACTATCTAGAAACATTAGATTTTGAAATGGATTATACACCAAGGAATGGTGAAACTATTTTTTATGCCCTTAATGATGGGATATATGTTACTCTGAATCCTAGTGAATAATATTTAAAAGAATTGTGGTTCTTTATGAGCCTGCTAGCTCACATAAGGATCGATGCATCTGAGCATCAAGGATCGATGACATGTGATCTTGTGGCAGTCACTTTATATTGGACAGTTTAGTTAAAAGATAGACATGAGAGTGAATAATATTTTGTTGTGATGTCAGAACTACTAGTTGATGATAACCATATATTTGGGGGTGATACATCCTGTTTGAATGTGGATTTACCATCACATGAGTTGGATTTTCGTTTTGAATAGGGATTAAGAATTTCATTTCTGGTTTTGTTTCCAAATGCCTTACCGTACATAGGGTAACAGTTGAAGCACAACATCCATGTGGTTTTATATATCCACTTCCAATTCCATTGTGTATGTAAGAGATATTCTTAATGGAATTAATGATGGGGTTGACCAAGTCTAAAATTATTTATGATGTTTTTATGTGATTATCAATCGACTATTAAATGTCATACATTTCATACTAATCTATGGGACTCACTTGGTAGATGAGCTCAGAAAGATGCAAGATCATAAGATAGTATGATGCCATCAAGTTCCTTGAGCATCATATCAAAAATAGAAACATATTTTATGACATTTTTGTCAAGTTTAAGTAAAATCCCTTGGTGGCTCAATAAATATTGAAAATAGTGTACTATCCTCATAACGATTTATTTTCTAAGCAGATGATTAGTATATTGGATGATGTTGTTCATAGAAGGGCCCCAGACAACAACAAAGCATGGTATGATCACATTGAATTTCTTGATTTCACATAAATAAATAGTTCATAGTCGTAGACTTAGATGGAACTATATGAGTCCCTATTTAAGAAACCATATCATTTACAACTCTATTGGCATGATGCTACTGGGGCTATAATTTCAGGTCCCTGTATTGAACAAGAGAAATCCAAGAGATTAATGTTGATTTTGGAGTAGTTGATCGTAGCAATGTAATGAATGATGTTGTATTCCAATTACAATTGGAATCTGTTGGACTAATGGTAGGTGATAAAATCCTTTTCATAGTGACTCATTTGTTGGAAAATTGTCTTCTAGGAAGAAATTGAATCTTTTTCTATGTTATATTTGACCCTTTAAGATAACCAACTAGGTTGGGACAATTTCATATTTCTAGGATCATCAACCCAATATTGGGGTATTCCTAAAATTTTCCATATTTCACAAATATGTAGGAACATGGATGATCCCACACATTTTGATGAATATATGGATATTGATCTGGATACTAACATATCAAATGTGGGAATGTGGTTTAAATCATCGACTATAGTGAGTAACACCTTTGGGGGAAGAGGGTACCATTTGTCTGGATTCTATAGAATTATGGATAGTTCATTAAAGAGACCTTAGATATGGTTCATAATGTTGGGAATTACTAGCCTTAGTTGTTTTCATAGACCCATTTAAGTTAATTCTAGATGATGAGAATCCGTTATAGGTAGAGAACTATAACATATTCCCTTTATATCGATTTATGATATATTTTGAGTTTATAAGAATAAATTTCCCTTAAAATGTTATCTGATATAGATAATTTGTAGGATATATATTAGATTATAGGGTTCATATATTAGTGTTTTTTGTTTTTGTAAAGGGTATAGAATTGGTGTGGCTGGAAAATAGTAGTTAACATACAAATGTAACCCATTATCTAGGTGGAGGCCAATGCAGAACGTCGAGTATTCTACCAAAAAAACTGGACAGGTGATGAAGCCTATTGGCTCGACAGTGCTCTATATTCAAGGGTTATACTAATTCACCCCATGTCATTTAGTTCCAAAAATTGTTATCATTCATTAAATATCATATAATAACCCCATGAATACATTTTTACACAGATAACCCCTTCCTTATTCTTCCAACTCTCCAATACTTATCCAAATGTCTCTCCACCAATTTTCCAATTTTTGATTCAATAATGGTGAAATTATCCTTTATATTAGTGCCAAATAAATATATATATATATATATGATAGGTGTGCATATATTTATGTTTGATCATTGTTTACCATGATGATCTGATGATGACTTCATCATTTCTTTATTGAATCGTAGAGAATAGGAAATATTGATGTCATTTCATGATCAAAATAATATTTATCATTTAAAACATTCATTACACATGTATGTGTTATCTATACATATTACTATTAGTGTAATTGTGATAGAATATTAATATATTGATGACTTCATGGTAGATTGGGGTTGAAAATGATGTGGAAATGACAAACTCTATTTATCATATGATAATACTTCATGAATGGTGACATTTCTTGGGAGGATTTTTTTTAGAATTAGCCCCATGAATTTTTTTCTATTAATGTATTTGTGATGTATTAGTGATCAGTATTGATAAATAAATCCCTCTTCTATAATCAAATACAAATCCAAAATCCAATATTCAATTTAATATAGGTATAGTGAATTTGGTGTTCCTTACATGGAATATATAGAAATTTATCTTGTTGATAGAAACATTATTTTATGTCATTATAAAATGAAATTATTCAATTTGAATAATTTTGAGTCTCTATTCTCTAAGTACTTTGGTGAAAATGGACTATAGAAAGACATCCTTGACATGTGAGTGGTTCTCCATTATTGTGATACATGTTTGTTCTTCGATCCTTTATAAGCATTATAGTTCACCATAAACAATATTTTTGTAGATATTATATACTATTTTGGTATACCATATATACCTATTACAATGGAATGAATCAACTGTTTGAATGTTTTGTGTTCCTGATTGATGGAAAATTATTATAGATGTGTCTATTTCCATGAAACCCATATACGATCCATGTTCCATGAGAATTTTAATAATATATTTTTTCCAAGATTGATGTTTATTAATATATTTTAAGGATAGTATTACATATCCAATGATTTGAATCCATACCAAATTTATCATGATCTCCCTTGTTGTGTGTTATCATACCTTTTGATATTGGTTTATAGTATTCATGACAGGAAGACCATCAGGAAAATTATAATATTAGAGTTGGAGAATTCATAACATGTGATGATGTTGATGATTAACTCATACGTGGTTTTGAATCTAGAATTAATTTTTCACCAGACGGACCATGATTCCTTCAGGATATCGGGGGGACATTTTCTAACTCAATGCCATGAAGAGAGACACTATCATGTCCACGTTATTTCTTATAGAATCCCAGTTTCATATATAAATCCTCTTGGATCAATATTATACATTTAAGATAACCATTGATCATATTCCTAGCATAGAGACGAAGCAGGTATGACGAGGGTTTTGTTACAAGTTCGTTATTGTATAGCCACCTGGTATTTTATTTTATGATTTTTAAACATGATTCCATATTTATTTTTATAACGTGAAAAAACCTATTATACATGTGCAAATTTTTTAATGAACTATTTTTTGTTTCCAATGATGTTATATTACTCATAGCCTATATGAGTGATTTGATGAGTGAAAATACATTATGTATAGGTATATAGGTAAGAACCAATTAAATTTGGAAGATGGATGACCTAAGGAATGTGGAGAAAGGAGTGGTAAAAAGGACATACTCTAGAGGATACTATAGTGTATTTATTTATCTAACTTCTTTCACATATCTTTGGGTTTGGACAGCCACACTGAGAGTTCATATTACTTATTTTATTATTAGTATGACATCCATATTTTTTAACATGATTAAGTTATTTATTATATTTTTTATATTATTATTTGTGTTATGTCATTATAGTAAATTTATAGTTTGAATTTTATGGACAAAAACACTTATTACAAGTCAACAGTCACTTACATATGGGGTGGCACGCATTTGGTCATGGGGAACTTTGGTTCAACCCTACCTCCTCACTTTGGGCAGTTACACATGGTTTGAGCACCTAAATAGAAAATTATATATCATTTCCATCCTGAATTTCAATATTCAATCTTTAATTATAGTATGATTTTCATTGTAGAGTATTAGTAACACAATATATATTGTTTCCTTAAACAATGACATTAATACTAAAATTTAGAATTTTTATAAATTTAAATTTGTTAAATTAATTAGAATTTATAAAACATCATATAAATATTACCATAAGTTAGATTTTATATTATTTTCTAAAATGATTTATTTTTAATGAAAAGTAAAAAAAAATAATTATTCAAATATTATCATTTCTTTTCATTAAATCAAGTAATTCAAAACACGGATTTTATTTTAATTTTTTTTTAAATGTTATAAATGATCAATTTTTTATATTTAATCCCATTTTAATTAGAAATTATTATTAATAAGAACACAATTTTCTATATGTGATTTTTTTTCCTTTTAAGGATTTATATAATAAATACAAATTACCACATTAAAAATTGTTTCTTAAAATGAATTATATATTTTTAATTTGGAGTTTCATATTTGGTAAATATTTCTTTCTTATATTTTTCATTATAACTAGTTAACGTGTTGTATATTATCTACCTTAGTAATAGTGAAATTGGTAAAACAAAAAAAACATGAAATAATTTCTCGAAATCAACCAAAAACATTCCATGGATTTATTAGCTTAGATAAGTTCAACCATTAACATCTCAAATTCTAATATATGTCATTTATGAAGAATTTTCCATTTATACTGTTGTTTATAGTATTTTATGTAATGAAATTCCAAATTGTAACCCTCTTAATTGTAATATGCCAAAAAAAATACATAATGATAAATAGTGAGTATTTTTTAATATAAATATGCGTTTAAAAAAAATTATCATAATAATTTAATTTTAATTTTATGTGATATTTTTTTTTAAATTCTTATAAAAATCCAACATAGTTCTTAATATTGCATAACAAAAAAATATAAATTACAAAAAAAACTAAAAACAATTTAGTTGTGGTGATTTATAATGCACTATGATTTTTTACATTAATTTATCATTTTAGGGATTTATAATAGGTTAATATTCAAATTTAATTTATATATTTATGTTTTTAATGACAAAGTAAATGAATAGTTTCAAAAAAATAAATTTAGGATATTTAATAAAAAATATAATTGTATTAAATAATTTAAAAATAAAAAAAAATCCATGGAGAAATTTAGGATCGTAAATGGTCTAAAATATTATACATCAACCATTTATAAGATAATTCTTACCATATAATTATAATTATAACCCTTTAAGATTAAAAAATTTAATAACATGATTAATGTTCAAAAAATAATGAACGGTTATACGGATAGATATGGGTTAAATGGAACACAATGCATTCTTAAATCTGATTAGATGTATGTATTAAAATTGTGAAATTAACACCTTACAATATGATCCTTTGTAATAATTAATTATTTCACTACCCATGATTTCCAAGATACCCCTTGAGTGCTATAAATGAAGGAAGATTGATAATGATCACGTATTCCTACAAACCATAAGAACCGAGTTGGAAATGAGAACCAAGGGTATAAAATTATCAAAGAGAAAATTTATTACCTATTTTAGTTATTCAACAATATCATCCTCCACTAAACCTCCTCAACATTTCTCTTAAACACTCCCATCACCCGAATAGGAAATGTAGTAGGCCAGGAATGATTGGATTATTATACTTCAACAAGTGTGACTTAATAATATTTTAAAAATATGACACTCACCAAACCAGTTTTTGGGACCCTTCTTCCCTCAATTATTCGATTATGTAGATCTATAATTTTCACTAAACATGTGAAAAATTCGTTCCCCATCAACCATAGACACATTCATGAGATGATTTCTTTTCTAAAGGACTAACCCAGTGATACTTAAAAAAAGATCTGGTGGAGGATTCTCTAAGAGAAAGTTATCAGTTTTAAAAATATTTTAAATTTATTTATTCTTCTAATTACTATGAACTTATTTTACATATATTAAAAAAATAACTCCAAAATCATCAATGTTATAATATTTTGATGTTGTTATCTGAGTTTTGTAATGTCTAGTCTCATGTTGCACACATCAGTGACCAAAACTAGTTAGTTATAGCACCTTAGGTGCGCCTCCCCATTCACTTGAGGATATCAAATAGTAGTAAGGGTATGATATATATCATTTCAAGAATATATACTTTGTATTAGAGTTTCACTATAGTATAAATAAACAAAAATAGCCTGGGATAGTGATAGATTGTTAGGATAATTCCAAAATCAATAAATACAAACATCACATGATAATCCCCAAACATTGAAAATGACCATAACCCAAAGTAGTAAATATAATATTCCATATATGTGTATAGTGTATAATGAATACCCAATAACAAATACACACTTAAAAGTACCAAGTGGGTTGTGACATTATGTCTGGTAACCTAATCCATGCTCGATCCTAAGCTCCACACATCTATCTATCACATGGATCTTTCCCTTATCTTGTCATGCAAATATGAAGCCTATTCGAGTACCAACCTGACCACCCAAGTAGGGTGTGAGTAAAATAAAATAGAACAACACCAATGATAGAAAAAGAAATATCCAATCTATAGTAGTCTATGCATACTAACAAATAATAGGGAAAACATAATAAATAAATTGTTTTCTCATTTCAATATTCATTAATTAACCACATAATCCATCAAGTACACTATGAATCTCGAACCATTCATAACTACTTAGTCTCATTATGGTTTCTCAACCATCAATAATACTAATGTAAAATTACATTCAATCATTGGATTTTATTAATAATTTAGTTTCCAATATCAAATTCATAATACTAGGGCCTAAAGAAACAGTCTAGAACCCCACGAGTATTTCCAATAGAAACCCCTCATCCAAACATAAGTATTTTCAAGAAATAAATATATATCTTGGGGTTTATTGAAATATTATGATACCTCATAGGTATAGCAGTCCCTATCCCACAAATTAGTTAAAAATATCACATCTAGTGGTTTCACTTTCACAACCCATTTATCAACCAATTCAGTAATTCATTATTCAAACAATTTCATAAGTTCATTTATCAACCATATTCACAACTCCATTTATGATCCATAAAAAATCATAAATTATAATTTCAAATATATTGACACACCCTATGGGTTTTCATCAGGCCCATTCTAAAAATCATTATTGATTCCAACGGGATCCATGAAGGGTTTCACGATCTCAAGGGAATAAATTAATTAAATAAATTTAAAATGATATTCCTCAACATAGAAATTAAAATTACACAATTAAATACATGAATATATAATAAATTCTATTAGAATTGAAAATTATACCACCTAAGTGATGTTCGTTGATGATTGGATTCAAAAATGCAACCCAAAATTCGATGTTGAATAGAAAATTTCCCGACAATCGAAGAGATCTTTAATAAAATCCTATGACCAAGATGAAAAAAACATAAAAAAAACTAGATCTAAAACCATTTACAATTTATTAAATAATTACACTAAAATAATATATAAATATTTGATAGGGGAAGGAAACCAAACCAGAATAGATTATGTAATGGAAGAGGGGTCAAACCCTTCCTCAAAATCATTGATTCACACCAAAATGGGTTTCTCGAGCATTGGAAACCACTGGAGGGCCTCCAAAAGATATGTATTTTAGTTTTGGTCTAAATATGATTATTTTGGGTTAAAATAAATGGTTTGAGTAATATTAATAAAGAATTTATGGTGTTTAAAACCCACGCACGTAGTTCCCAGGGTGGAGGCGCACAGTTTTCCAAACTGTGCCCCTAACTGTGAGCCTCTACATATGGGGGTATGGTTAGTTAAATGTGGTATCACTATTTTAAAAACCATGTTCCTACCATTAAAACCCAATATTTTTTTAGGGTAAACGGTCTAGGGAGGTAGGCCGTATGTTTGGCCAAAAGGTGATTCAACTCCTATGACTCAAAAATAGGGCTCATAGTTCCTGGGAAAAACCGCATGGTTTTCCTTAAATGTATGCCAACTATGAACAACCCCATGATCTTCAAAAAATTTATAAATTCAACTAAAAAACCTCAAAGATAAATTAATCCATTATATAATTAGTAAAATGTAAAAATAAAGTTAGAAACATGCCTAAGGCATCTCCAAAATGTTCTGGAAGTTACAATCTACCACCTTAAAACATCTCATAGCCAGTATCTAAACCTAAACATCATTAATATTATGAGGAAATTAGATTAGTCCACTAATAATTTCAATATCTTTCCCTCTCCCTTGTTTACTCCTATGCACATCCATGCTTCTATAGACCACAGACTAACAACATGGTCCTTCCCTGCAACACCTTCTCACTGTGATCCACAATAAAAATCGGATGCCCCTCAAAGGACACATCAACCTCATGATCAAAATAATCAACAAAGATCACATGATATGGGTTGGGGTAACACTATCAAATCTGTTATATAAGAAAACTTCCTTACATAACACAATAACACTTTGGAAGATCCAATTAATACTCCACTCGCATGATTCTCTCGAAAATCTCAAAAGGTCCAATAAACTTGGGAACCAACATGCCCTACATCTGAATATTACAGAGAAAAAATCTAGGTGACACTAGAAGGAATAAAATATCAACCATTCAATGTTCATGTCATCTATTATTTCAATCAACATATGACCTTTTTCCCACTCTTATCCATATCCATACGTTTTTTAATCAGTTGGACCATCTCTAATGTCTTCAAGATGAGACTTGGTCCCAACAACATAGACACACCTACCTCAATCAAACATATAGATAACTTGAATTGAATTTAATAAGGATCCTTGTATGGTTATCTCTAAATAACTTATTTCTAAAGTATTTTATAAGTGAACATAATGATTTCTAAGTGCTCTTACCCTGACCCACAAAAATAATAAACTCCACCCTTCAGCATATCCCCTAGCACCCATATAGTATGATATAATTATATGTTTTTTAATAAGTGAAAAGATATAATTTGAAACAAATAGGTTCCCAAACATACATATCACCCTACTGATCAATTGTGAATTTATTATAGATTATAATTAAATGGGATACATTTTTCAATTGCTCTAAAATTACCCATATAGAATCATCCTTCCAAGGGTTCCTTGTAAGAACCAAAAAACATCTATGAAAAGTTACTACCACAAAAATTCTATAATGGTAAATGAAAGTTAAAAACCAATAGGTCCTTGACACTCGACCTTCACCTATAGATAGTTTTAGAATCATGTCACATACCTTGTGATCATAATTTTCATGCCCGAACACCAATATTAACTTTGAAGATTGAAATAAATTTTAGTCTAATAGGATCCATGATCCACATTGAGGCATGAAACTCATGCATTGCCTCCCCATGAATACACTTTGGTGCAATAAGTCAGTTTCAGACATAAGTGATCTAATCCTCATCTATAGTCCAATCGGAAGGTGACCCACACCTTTATGGATTTCCATCAAGGTAGAACACTCTAGATCTTGATAATGCATCTGAATGACCTTGATCAGAAGTGTAGATTAAACTAAAAAGTATATTAGGTTCATCTTCTATTAGACCTCATATACCTCAACATGCATCTCAATGATAAGGGTGTTCATCCTCTAATCATAACTTGAATCTTAACCATAATTAGTCTATGAATTCTGACTCAAATCACCTGTAACCATTTTTTACATCCCCAATGTATAGGATATGTCAAAATAAAATAGATTCATATACTCAATCGATATTTTCTAGAGAATATTCAAATATCATTGGAAAATATATAATTTAATATTTTTGGATTAGCATACAAACTAATATTTTCTATGAATAAGTAATGCTTCCAATATGTTAAATACCGTATAACCGATGCTAACCGGTGATAATGTGTAGAGTAATTACGATAATGTGGTCTCAACTATTGAGACATGTACACCACAATAAAATCACCATTCATAAACACTATTCAATGTGGGATCCTAGACATGTAAGATAACAATGAATACTCCTCACCCGGTTTGGGTAGGATCAAGATTGGTGCAGTACACAAATGTTGCTTCAATTCAAGGAAAGAATTCTCTGATGATCCAGACCTTTCAAAGTTGACCAATTTTTTTCCAAGATAAAAAAGGGTGTTACCAAATGGAAAATTCATGGATAATCCTCTTATAATATCACACCAATCCAAAAAAAGTTCAGTTATCAAAAAAAAATATTTGGTTTCTTTAAAGAAATCACTTCTTGAACATTATCTAGTTATACTAACACACCTTATGAAAATATTATGTGACCCAATAAATGTACCATGTCAATTCATATTTGACACATAGATTTATTGAGATATAGTTTATTCTCTCCTAGTGTACTTAGGATTATTTAAATATGTTTGGTATGGTTTTTATGATTCCTGGAGTACAAAAATAATTAATCCAAAAAATACAACCTCAAACTAATCTAGGTACGGATTCATAATTTAGTTCATCGGGTCTATAAACATGGTCGGAGCATTTTTCAACCTGAACGACATCATGAAAAATTGGTATAGTCCATGCCTACTTCTGAAAAGAGTTTTTGGTACATCTGAATATAAAAAATCCAAGCTAATGATTCACTAATTTCAAGTAAATAATATAGAATTGAAAACATTCTTTCAACTCATCAAAATAATCACCAAAAATGGAAAATGATGTTGGGTCTTCAATATTGTCCACTTCACCTTCCCATTATCAATTTATAAGAAAAAATTCCAACCAACCTTTTTTGAAAAAAAATATAGAACCCAAAGGTGACATACTCTGATGGATAAATCCCATATGCATCAACTCTTACATTTGATTATTAATCTCTTGAAGCTCAGATGCTTCCATCTGATATGATGGAATATAAACTAGTACATCTCTAAGAATTATCTCAATTGTAAACACAATATATCTCTTAGGAGGAATCCAAGATAATTCATTGGGAAAGACATCCTAAAATAGGTCCACTATAAGTGGAATGACATTATGGTTCACAACCCCACCATATAGAAAAATACTTGCTACCTAGTTGGGGAGATACCCCAGTTGTTGGTGAAATGGCCATTCTCAACATGCTTGGATATCCCATTCTCTGTGATGAACATAATTTTTAACCTTTGGAGATGTAAAGGACACCCTCCTATGGTAACAGTATACGTGGAAATTGTATAATAACAACCATTACATACCCAAAATCATGTCAATACCAAACATGTCACATATATAAAGATCCCAATAGAAATGATACTCCTTATCCTTGAGAGAACACCCCTTACAAAAAAAATATCTCCCTCATCCATACTCCTAAATGTGTGTAAATAATTATAACCCCTCATAAAACTACATCATTATATTAATTTTTTCATAATTTTAGAACATATAAAATAATAAGAGGATATTTTATGAAATAAATCACTAGATAGCATGTCTTTTATAAGAACAGTACCTTATACTTTTGATTGATCAACCTCACTATTCATAAGTCTACGGTGAACTACACATGAATATTATGTCCCTCTACCCTATTTTGTAGTTTTATTCCCCTGAGATGAATTACATTGATGATACCAACACTCCTTCCCTAAAGCAGCACGTCTTCTTCCGCAAATTCCACATCCCATAATTCCAATTTATAGACTATTATGCGGTAAAAGACATTATTCTGGTAAAATGATTCATCCCAAATTCCCCATAACTACTTATCTTTCCCAGTATTCGTCAAAACTATGGTAGGTGTCCCACCCTTCAATAATCTCATCCCACAATAGATTGTTTGGGACACTAGTTATGAAATTGACCATAGCTACCACACTGATGGTAGCATACTAAGTCACTACTCTGCGTAATGTATCCCTCTCCTTATCTATTTTTCTTTCTACTTCCCTAGTTGAAATTCCAATATTGATTATTCATACTCTTGGAAGTCATACCCTCAAATCGTCAAGTAGAAACCACCAAAATTTTACTAGAATATTACATCATGATTCCCTCAGAAATGAGAGCATGATTAATCACCTTAGAAAAATTATTCATTTGATTAATATTAACCAGGGACATAGTTTCACATTTTAGTTCATCCTAAAAATAATTCCCTATAATTTCCTCATCTCCTATGAACAGTGGGCCAAATAACTAAAAAGTTGAGAAATTATCGGCATAGTCCATCACTAACATACCTACCTAGGTTGACCTCATAAACTATTTGGTTCTATCTTACTTACTGGACTCGTGGTAAAATTGTTCTAGGAACGTCTCTTCAAATTCCATTCATACCATACTCTCCAACTGATCATCCCTATCCTTCACATACCACTATTTCATCATTGATCCACACATCATATAGGCATCCAATTTGACAGTCCGCTCTATAAGAGTCCCTAAATTATCAAGGGTCATCTGGATAAACTCCTTGTTGAACTCATACACCTCAATTAATCCCTCTTTGGTGAAGATTATAGGTTGTTGCAACTGGAATTCCCATGTCTGGTCAGACATATCTCACATAGCCTACCCTTGGTTTATCTCCATAAACTATATAATGTGAGAAATATTCTGATAGAATTTATCTCATGTACCTTCACCCATAACTATCATGACCACTAGATCCATTTTTAGGTAAAATATTAAACCTATTTTAACCAATATAAATCCATCATTGGCACTAGGGAATTTTATATTTCCCAAGCAAGGAAAATAATTTTAATTCCAATAAATCACCAAAACCCTAATTTTCCATTCTTTTCTAAAATGGTACTTGTCACATTAAAAAATGGGTTCCTAATATGATTCACATGTACACAACTCTCATTCCATTCTTGTCCACAAGGATAATCACTGAAAAATAATTACATCACACAAAATGTGTACCACCTGATGTGTAATAACATTCAACTATAAAAACGGACATCAAGAACGACAATACCACCATAGGAACTTAGTTCCTCCCCTACGCATGGGTTATCGTATCCCATGAATGAGCTCATAACCAAGGACCAACTCATCCTTATCTCTTTTATACCTTTCCCAAATAGAATGATAGAATTAAATTATAGAAAATTGCTTTTGATATGGCTTTGTAACATCCTAAATCATGTTCCACACAATGGTGCTCGGGACCGGTTTGTTCTGTGACCTCAGTTTCCCTTCCTATATGGAGGTGGTTATAGACTAGAAGTGATGGAATGCTATTTATCTAGGGGATAAAACACCCACATTATCAATGATTCAATAAATAAGAAATATTTAATAATATAGAACGATAGTAATCACTCAATAAGATAATAACATAATCAATAAAGACAAAAAATGCATGCTAATCCCAAAACATGGGAAATGACCATAATACAAGGTGGTAAATATGTCATATAGTATATGTGTAATTTTTTAATGAAACCCCATGAATATAGACACACTAACATACCCCATGTGGGTCCTAAAATCATGTGTAGTCCCCTCAACCATGCTCCATCATGAGTCCCGCTAATCCATCTAACATATGGATCTTCCCTTTATCATATCATGTAAATATGAAGTCTCTTATGGTACTGATTAGGTAGCCTGGGTAGGGTGTGAGTACATCTTAGTAGTGCGCCACCAATGATGTATAAACATATTTCTAGTATATCACAACGTATAAGGTTTTATAAAGAATATATAAACATATTTCCTATTTCAATATTCATAAATTAACCATATAAACCCTCGGGGAGAGGGTAACACCTGAAAAAATCATACCGTCTTCAGCCCATAAATAAGTCTCAACCATCCAGTATATGGATATCACATTACATTCTATCATGTGAATCCATTAATAATTAATTTTCCAATTTCACATTCACAAAATGGGGTCCTTGAGCTATATTATTTCACCCAATCCCTGTTGGGAGAATTAGCCTCGATCCCACAACTCAGTGATCACAAGAAACAAATTATAAATCTTGGGGACTAGAGTGGTAGTTTCAAACCCCATTGGTTTTTAAATAATCATTACCTTTCCCACAACCCAGTCACAAATATCACATCTCATGGTTACGCATTCATAATCTATTTATCAACCAATTCTATAATTCATTATTCCATAAATTTCAAAAATTCATTTTTGACATATTCACAACCACATTTATAAAACATAAAAAAAATATCTCATCATTCCAATTATATTGAAAAACCCCATGGGTTGAAATCATATCTCATCTCATAATCATTAAAGGGCCTAATGAAATCCAAGAAGGGTTTCACAATCACAGGGGAATAAATTAATTAAATATATTTTAAATGGAATTTCCTAATGATTAAGATGAAATTTCACAACTATAGACACACAAAAAATCAGAACTATTTGAATTAGAAATTATTCCATATACCTCAAGGTCATTGATGACTGTTCTCTACACCAAAACCCTTAATTGGATGTTGAATGGTCAATTTCACAATTATAGAAGTGATGTATAATAAAAAACTCAGAACAATATCCATTGACAAAAATCCACCAAAACCTAGTTCTAAACCCATTTCCTATAGCGTAAATGTTTCTTCTAAAGTAAGATAGAATAAAGGGAGAAAGGTAGGAAACCAAAATCGAAGATATCACATACTGGAAGAGGGGTTTAATCCTTCCACTGGATCATTGATTCGCACTACAATGGTTTTTTGGTGCCCTTGAATCCTTCATGGAAACTCTAACATCAATATATTTTAGGTTTGGTTGATTTGGGATGATTTGGGGTAAAGAAAAGTTTGGTTTGAAAATTTTAATAAAATTTTAGAGGGTTTTAAAACCCAGATGTACAGTTTCCTAAAAGGAGGCACACAACATTAAAAACTATTCCTATTAACCATGGACCTCTATTTAGGGGGTACACGGTTACTCCTAGGTCGGTGAAAATTTGAAAAACTATGTGATAACTATGAAACCTCCCTCTTCTATAGGGTTCACAGTATGGGGAGGGAGTCTTAATGGTTTGGTGAAACTGTGGCCCCCCTAATGTGGCTTCAAATTTTACGGAATTCACATTAAACAACTCCATTGTAAAACCCAACCAATATATACTCAAAAATGGGAAATTGGATACCTAAAAACATTCAAAACACATATCTAGAATGTTTTAGATCGTACAAAAAATATTTTAAATCTCTTTTCTACCCTATAAAATTAGAAAACATTACTCATTTGAACCTATGTATTATTGTCTCCGCATATTGGTGTAATTGGTTTTTAATCACTAAATTACAAGGATGGAAATAAATATGGAAAAATTAATATATATGAATGCTTTTATAAAAATTATGGTTCATTGTATATAATATTTCACTTACCATCTAACCATCCAATTTATTGGTAAATTATAACATCACTTATGCATACATATGGACTACCACCTCCGTGATGGGATGCGAATCATTTTTCAATTAACCATTACATATATAGTAATAATGAAGTACTTAATGAATATATATATAATATTATAATTATTCTATAATGGTGAGATATTGTTTTACCTTTTATTTTTCAGTGTGTAAAAATGTCAAATTAGCATTCATGCCTATGTACGTCCTCCCATCTCGATTAAAGACATAATTATTTTTTCCATTTCTATAATTAAAATATGATTCAAAATAACTATATATTTATAATTTTATAATAAATATAATCATAGTGATATTTTAATAATGGGAATGATGTAGGGTATGAAACTACTATATTTAAGGACACATGAAAAACATAACAATTAACATTCAAAATAACCATTTTTATAAAAAAAATATCCGTAAAAAGGAATTTAAATGTAGTAATTATATCACATATTATATTATATGTACATATATGGTTATGATATAGATTTATAAAAAATTTAAATTAATATACATGAGGATAAAATTACTTACAATGAACGTTTGAACTAAAATACCAGTTTATCTCCCAATCTTATCATTATTTGGGATTGTTTCTGTTTATCATTTTATTAGGTTGATTATATATTAATTTTAAATTTAAAATAATATATTTTAATATAATATAGTTATTTCCGATAATTACACGTTTTACATTCATTTTCCTCGCACTAAATACTTAATAGAATAAAATAAAATTTTAATGAAAGTAGGTCAGGTTTCGTATTCGGGTTAGAATATTTTCCTTCAATATAAATATCTTCAATAAATTTTTTTCTAGAATATATTTACTATTAAATTATTATTAATTAAATAATTTTTCCCCTATTTTAGATTCTAAAATATATATTCAAAGAAATTTTCATCCATTAATAATGGTAGTTTTGACATTTATGAAATATTAAAAAGGGATAATTATTTTAGCACACATGAAATGAATGGGATTACCCAAAGCAATGACTTCTCATTTCATTGAAACAACCTTTAAAAATTCCTAGTTTATTTTCATAGAAATTTATTTCATTAATATTTTGTTGGATTTATGATTTTAGTTTATATTATTTTAATATAAGAACGTTATTTCCTCTAGAAATATTCAAGATATCACTTTAAACTATTTTCTTGTATGTAAAAATTCAATGATAAATTTAATACTATTATATATATATAATATTTTTAAAATATATTCCATATTACTCATTGTATATTATTATTATGTTATATTTTTTGATTTTTCAAAAAAAAATTAATTTCTTATGCTATTTTTCAATATGATTTTTTACATTGATTATGTTTCAAACCATTCATATGATGAATGAGTTGGTCTTAAAAATTTATAGGTGGGTCATGTTATATCCCCTTGCTGGATAAATTGTCTTCAAGAGACAAACACATCTCAATATTTTATGTGAATCATAACTATAAATGTATTTTTCCCCTAATAAGGCCATGAGGTTATTCTTATGAGTTATGATATTATGCATTCCATTATTTTGAAAGTAGTTACTATTATCCATTTGATTAATAGTGTTTCTATGATATCCCTATATTTTGTCCCATTTATGGTATTAGATAAATAAAATATATTTTTATCAATTACCTCCACAATTTTTAAGGTTTTATTTATTTAATATTAACTTATATTGTGTGAATTACCATAATGATCTTCTGTGGACACCATTCATTATGTATTCCTTTCCCGATAATATAAATAACGGATATATAAATGAATTACCTACTTTACTATATATAAAAATAAATTTCGAAAAATATTATTAGATTATATTAAATTTTTTCAAATATTATGTGTGAATCATGTAAGTATCAATTCACCCAATAATAATATATTATTCGATCCTTCAGGATCTGACCACATTTATTTTACAAAAAATTAAATGAAAGCCCATCATATTTGGGAAACTAGGGTTTGGGTGTTATAGTTAGAAACAGAGGAAGTTTATAATATGACATGGGATTTATATTTAGGAACACATAGATTTGGTTACATAACCATTTGAGAAACTTTTTGGATATGTCAAATTGTATTATAATATTATTATTTTATGGGTAAGGTGGAGATTATTTATTTTTCCGAGTAATAAATTGTTATTTGGATACTAAAAGTAGATGTGGTTTTGTAAAAGATTAAAAAATAGGCTAATAAACATAAAATGAGTTCGTCAAGTATATCCTATCAATTATCTTGGTACAAGGAGTGTGTGCCCTTATTCTGTTCCATATTTGAAATTACCGAGGGAGATTCTTATGTTAATTAAAATTCTATTTTAAAATCATTATTAAGTATTAAAAAATATTTTTATGTTACAAAAATATTCCCAAGGATGCTAATATTATTATTCTAGGGTTATTTACGTAAAAATTTATAGGTTATGAAATTTATTTGCTAGTTTATGATTTCTACATTCTGATTTGTAATGTTATCATATAATATACTATATACAAATATTTAGAAATTAAGCAATAGTAAGAAATGGAATCTATTATAATTAACATAATCAATAAAATATTTTCCTCTTCTTTAAGTTAATGAAGCTGGATATGGAATTGTAGATAGAAATAGAGTTGTAAAAATTATGACTATATTGGTATAATATAATCATGTTAAAACAAATGAATTTTCTTATATAGAGAAAAATTATGTTCCATATCATGGTGAAACAACAATGGCAAACTCAATGAATCAACAACATACAATTATAAATTTGACTATTAACCCAATTATAGTTGATAAATGGATATGTTAAATAGAGAATATATTTATTTATTTCTGATGTAATGATATGGAGTTTTTATTGTTTCATATTATCATCTCATGGGGAATAACAAACAATGAAATCATTAATTCAAAATACTAGGATTAGATAATAAATTGGAAACATGGAGTGGAAGGATAGTGGGGAACTTTTATTAGAAGAATTTTTTCTTTGTCAGAAATGAAATGATATTGAGATATAATTAAAAATCCTAAGATAAATGGGAGATGAAAATGTTTCTAATTATGAATACATAATTTCATACATAAAAATGAGTTCTATGTACGAAATATGTAATAAAAATAGTGTCATTGACTATTTATTTGATAGGATAAAGACGATCTTTCAATATGAAATAGTTTCACACACCATCAACTCATATAAGGATATATTATATTTTGATATCTAGAAAGAGAAATAATTCTCCAAGACTTATGACTTAAAAGGTAACCATTAAAGGAACATGGTGTTTGAGATCTCCAATAAAGGAAATACTCAAAAGGGGTAAAATAAGGATGGAATTTATAACTTGTGATAAATGTGGAATGAAACACCTTGGAACATGCTCTATGGGAATGGTAGTTCTTCTCAAGTTTAGAGATAATGTTCTTCAAGATCATGATTTCAAGGGAATGGAATAATATCCTAATGTTTAATCATTTATCTATATACAGATTAGACCATATTTTAATGATTTTTCATATAGTCAAGGAAATTTTCTAGAGAAAATGGAAAAGGAGAAACACCAAGTATATGTGATCACTATAAAAAAGGATGAATTTCATAATGATGTAGTATTAGGTACGTTGATCATAACCTGAAATACATCTAATGATTTATTTTAATCTTCCTTGTCAAACAATTTTGAATATTCCATGTTTTTAATAGAATTATAATTTTCCATATAACGTTATAAAGAAAATATTCAATCATAACTTATGGTGGAAATCATAATAAAATAGGGTTATTTTAGTTAATTACTAATTTTACATATAATGTAACCAAATTTTCAATCATTTTCATTATATCTATGGTTTAATTTTATATGATGCTTATTATGGTTTTTCATTCATTTTATACTGTAAAAATTTATTCCCACGAGGATAAGATTTCAAATTTGTGAGGAATCTATGCAATCCCTCAACATCATAGGGGATCCTACATTATCTGAATCGTATTTAGATAACACTCCAATAGCTTTACTTAATGAAATTATAAGATAAGAATATAATACCAAACATATGGAAGGTAAAATTGACCTTAGGATACCAAATTTACTTATTGTGAAAGAATATATTGATTTGTTTTTAACAAACAACATAGAGATCCACATGAGCAGGATGTTGAGTTTTCTATGGAACCCATTCCTGATGAAAAACCTATACCTCAAATTCTATAAACGATGACCAATATAGAGCTAGTGGATTTTAACAAACAACAATAAAAGTCTTGTGATAATGGTATCACATGAGCATCTATTTCTGAAATAAGAGATCATATTTTATTTTTTTAAAACACAAAGGAGACATTAAGGTTGTACGTTGATTATAGGGAAATCAATGCAATTTATTTTTAGAAAAAATATCCTCTACAGCATATTTCATACATATTATATCGATATTAAAGAGAAAATTGTGTTTTTATTATTTATATTTGTTCAATATATCATCAATTACTTGAATTAAAGGAAGATATTTCATTGAAAATATTTAAAATTAGGTATCAATATATTGATTTTATGGTACTTTCATTTGGATTTAATTATTCACTCGCAATTTTTTGGATCTGATTAATAGTGTTTTAGAGAAATATCGGAATTTTGTTTTGGTATTTATTGATGATATATAGGTATAATACATAAGTCATAAACAATATAAGATTAATTATGAATCATTCTTATGAATAGTAGTGAAAAATAGATATATGTGAAATTTAAAAACTATGAATTTTGGTTTCATGTAGTTACTTTTATATTGTTATATTAACTCTAAGGATTTAATGTCACAAGATCCATTAATGAAAAATATATTCAA
The DNA here is from genome assembly GCA_963277665.1 of Viscum album. Classification (NCBI taxonomy): domain Eukaryota; kingdom Viridiplantae; phylum Streptophyta; class Magnoliopsida; order Santalales; family Viscaceae; genus Viscum; species Viscum album. The sequence goes on from CAUJRU010001171.1 coordinate 76,453, forward strand.
AAAATGTCCTACAGTAATGATCAAAACAATTGTACATATATTCTATGGGTTCACAGGTTAATATCTGCCATTTTTTTAAGAAATTTTCCAATTAAAAAACCTATTAACCAATATGACAGGTAACAAAGTTAATTAATATTGCAAAGTTGAATATAATTAATGTTTTAAAGAATTAAATATTCATTTGATTAATGTGCCACTGTTGAAACATCCGTCTTTTGGGGTTGGATTTTTTATATATAGTAATGTATTAAATAAAGTACAAGGATGTTTTCTTTTGTATAATAACAATGTTTTTTCAAATTTATAGAGATATCTAAAGATATATGAAAATATTATGCCTCCCATGATTTTGGGTTGTCATCCATAATATTTATTTGTATGATGTAGATAAATTGTTTATATGGATACGTATTTCAGATATAAATAATTCAGATAAGTCTAAAATTTATTTTTTCATAGAAAGAGATCTACATGGGGCCAAGGACTTGAATTAAGCAATATAATCCTTATAAATTGTGATCAAACTGCCACCTATAGTAATTAAAATTGGTTACAGATTCATCAATCTAGAAATATTCTGGAGTCCTTTCCAAACTTAATATTAATATGGAACCAATGTAGAAGGATTTAGTAAATTTGGATATGAGGTTAATAAGGATGGGGAAACGTAGATCAAATTCAAATGATTGGGAAACTATATTTATTGGAACACTGAAAGAGTTTCTAGAGTAATGATATTAATTTTAAAAAGAAAATTAATTTCATGAATGATAGGATATTGGAAAACATCATTTATAATTTTGGTGTTCATAAATTTGGAAAGTTTTAATGTGTTACATCTATACCAGATATGATAAAAGAATTTTTAGAAAGTGATCAAAGCATAAATTTTTTCAATAAACTATAGTAGGATAAATATATATATGTATTTAAAGAAGAATTTATAATGGGATAATATGATGAAATGATACCATATGGGTTTTTATAAATTATCCTGAAAATATTCACATTACCACATTATAATAAATTAATTTTCTCTTGATAATCATAAAAATATCTATAATAATTATGTTTTAAAAATTAATCATGATCATCATTAAAATATTTCTTATCAAGATTAGTGAATTAAAATAGATATTTAAAAAAAATTCAAATGTCTCTTGATACCAAGATTTATTTGAGAACAACCTAATAGCCTCTATTATATTGTTAGTATAACAAGTCTATATAAACATTAGATGACATATTAATGTAATTTTCACTTGGAATTAATGTTATATTAGATTAGTATTTAATATTTACAGATTTATCAAATAAAAATAATTTCTGTTAAATTATTCAAATTTTCTCTTATGAATCATTATATCAAAAGATATTTCTTACTCATAATTCTTAGGATAATGTTAGTGAAAGAAATCATATAGAGATTGGTCATGTGAAGTAAAAAAATAAAAAATTAAAATTCTATTCAAACACAAATTAATATAGCTCAAACTAGGAGAATGATCCATTATGATAAAATATGTTAGAATTTAGAATCTCAAGTTGTATATAATGTACTCTTTAATGTATCAATAAATTTGTGCCAATATAACAAAACAACTTAATTTCTAGATTTAATTTGAGTTGTGGATTAACAATTTAAAGTTACTCATTTTCTCTTTATGTTATATGATGAGATCCACCTATATTTATTTAGGACTAACAAGATATATATAACACATGTTGTTACCAACAAAGAAATAGAATTGGATACTACATTACCTCATAATAAAAAATCTTATCCTGATTCTAGGTAGTGGAGAAAATTTTTTCAGGAGTTTAAAACGTCATCCGTTAAAGGTACCTTAGGTAAATCATAAGATAAAAGAGGATATGTGGGAACCTTGATAAGTTATGATGATGAACTATTGAAATATTTCAATAATGTGACGTTCCAAAATTTGAGGATGAATTATATTTACTAGATATATGATGATAACAAAATTGTTCAATTATAATTATAATTTCATTTGGGTAAATAATAAAAAATATTATCTAGTAATTCCATTAAATCATAAATAATTGAATTAATATATTAATTATTTTATATTTTTTATATTTTTGAAATTATCATTTCCAAATTAAAATTTATATAAATTTTTGGTATTTTATTCAAAATAATTTTTTTTAGTGAATAATAAAAAGTAATGATTTTCAAAATAAAGTAATTTCATTTCATTTAATAATGTAATTTAATAGCACCATTATATTTTTTTAGTATTAAAGACACATTTGATATATTCTATATAGATAATTCTATTTTAATTAGTAATATTCATGACTTGGATATAGGTAGATTTTTATACAAAAAAACTACTTTTTATAAAAATTGTTTTGGATGTTGTTTTTCGAGTTTATATTAAAATTTATTAACTCTAATTATAAACACTGATTATTGAAGAAATAATTCCATATTTTTAATCATGTTGATAAAATTTTGTAAATCAATCACTTTTATTTTTAGTCATGATAAATTATAATAGTGGAAAATATTGGTGACCTTGGTTTGGGTAAAATTTGAAAAACTAGGTTAAACCATGATATAAGGCTACAAAATCAGTTCAACCCTTGATATAATTATATTATATGGGAGAAATTATACCATATCTATCCCAAATTTTAATATATATATTTTTTCTATATAAATTTTTAATGACATTTCAATCCTCTTTTTGTAAAGAATATTTCAAAATGTCACTCTCTTATAATTAATAACTCCAAAATATTAAAATAAGGGGAAAAGGAGGATATGTTAATTAATATATTTTAAGCTTATATATGAATTAATTGGATTTATGATATTAATTAAATTTTAATTTTTCGTAATGAAATAATTTCCATAAATGATTACACACCGTTGATATAGTTCTTGAAAGAGCAATAGAAATATCATTAATGTGATTTCTAAAACTATAAAAATAATTTTGAAATGGTGATTAATAGTAAAATATTAAATTTAATGATTAAAATCATATATTAATTATTTTTAAAGGGTTATAATAGAATTCCATTTATATCATGTTACCTTTAATGTCAAATTATATAAAGAGTCTCATAAATGGAATTAATGATATTTTGAGAAAAATATTTTATTAATTATATAAAAATAATAAAAATATTGAATAAGAAAATTTAATATAATAAATTTTCAAACTATTAATCCCTTGACCATTTATAAGACAATTTTAACCTTATATGAATAATTATTACCCTTTATGATTGAATTTTTTTTTATCGTGGTTGGGGTCAAAATCTGTTATTACAAGTGTCAAACCAAAAGAAAATGGTTAAAATTAAGTAAACAGTTTTTTAAACATCATTGGTTGGTCTTATTTCATACTTATACTTATCATCAACATATATGAGTCCATTTAGAGCCATTATTCCAATAATGTGACTTAATAATATTTTTAATCATTGAAAAATTTAAAATATGCCACTCCCCACAATTATAAAAGGCCACATCCTCCCATCACTTCTTCACATATCATGAGGAATATTTCTCAAAAAAACCATCACAAAAATCATTAAAAACATTATCCCATTTATAGATATCTTGGTAATCCTAGATGTCCAACCCTAGGGTCAGTAATAATAGATCCAATTGAGGTTTCTCTAATTGAAGGTTATCATTTTTTCAACTATTTCAATTTTATTTTTTCTTATAAATCATATAAAACTATTTTTTCCATTCAAAAAAATTAAGTACTTTTAAAATAAATATATTTATATGTTGTTTTAATAATATTAATACCATTTTATATATATTTTCCATCTGAAGGAAAGTGAAAACATATCTATTATATACATATAGCATGTTGTCTCCACGTAGTGGTGTAATTATTATTTGTTTGACCACTTTACATAAAATATATTGAATTTATAATTAATTACTATAAGTTATATACATGAAATAATTACTATTTTATAACTATTCTATATCATTTACCTTTGCATCTTACCATCTGTTGGAAAATGATAATGTCCCTCATCTATACAGGTGAACTACAACATCACGAAGCGATGTTATTTGTGTTTAGTTTCCAATTTACATAGATGGTAACTAAGCTTTATTTATTTAAAATATATGATATATATTTTATATAAATGATTCAATAAATTTGAATAATTTTTTCATTTCTTCTATGAGAATTATTAAAAAGTGAAAACAATATTCATGAGTATGTATGACCTATTGTCTCTATGAATGATGTAATTCATGTTTCCCGCAAAACCATTGAAGGATGATTCAAAATATGTTTATAAATAACATAAATGATATTTCTATAATTATTAATATCCAAGATATTATAGATCCAAGAAAAATTTAAATGTATTGAAACTGCCAAACTGAATATTATTTGAAAATGAAATATTTTAAACTCAAAAATGAACATTTTTACACCGACTGACTGAAACTTCTTTTTTTTTTGATTTTCAAATAAGTCACTTTTTGGGTTTGTGAGAACCTACAAAATATCAAACAAAACACCATTTGGATAACCGGATTCCAATCTGTTCCACCTCACAATATCATCATCTCCATTTACCACAACTGTTGTCATTTAATCACCGGGAACACCAACCACTGCGAACCACAAACCATACAGCCATTCATCATTCCACAAATTCACAAAAAACAAACAACAACAAACCGAACCACGAAAACAAATTCATTCAACGTGCTGCAAAACTACCACAGCAAGTCCATGCAAATTGGTCTGCCACTGTGAATCCATCACAGAACTCCGCACATCACCCAAAGCCAAGATTTTGTTCACCAAGCAGGTATCACTGGTCGCCAGAGTCGAATACGAGTCCACACCATGCGCCTCAAAAACCATCACACCAAAAAGCCATAAAAAATGCACAGAAACAAGCGACTAAACACAAACCAGGACATATATCGCTGGTAGGGGAAACCTCCATAATCCTATTCCGCAAGTCCCATCGCCACCTTCAAAACCGCACCTGGGGCCAGATCTACCCATCACACTCGTAGATGACGCAAAGCCCAGCGGAAACCCCCAAACTGCTGCATCTGAAACCACCCTGGACTAACATCGCGACGCCATGGGAAGCCCTAGCTAGAGAAATGGATAGGGGCCTTATGCCGCAACAATGATGTTATCCAGAAATGGAAGGCCACCTCCGATGGAAGATCCTGTGAACCACGAGAGCGTCGAGAAGGGGGGAAGCAAAGGTAGATCTGCAATGGGGGAGAAGAAGATAGCGACGAGTGGAACCCTAGCATCGAGAGGACCCTTACAGGCTCATCCAATGAAAGGATATAAGTAGACCGCATATGATATTATAAGAATTTATATGATATTGATTCATATATATATATATATATATATATAATTTATATTTATTTTAAATGATGTTAAAAGTAGATACAATTTATGTCTCACTTGAAGTAAGTGTTTATTGGATAATCTCATCATTATTCAAGATTATTTATGTTTTAGACTCCATTGTGGAAATTATATAATGTTATCAATAAACAAATTTATTTTATTTTCCTCTCCTTATTTAATAAAATTTTAATATTTCCTCTAATTTTGAACTCTATATGTACTATGGAGACTGAAATAATAATGTTGTGGAAAACAGATCATTCTTCCTATTCGGTCGGGAATCATTTTCATTCATATACATTTCTAATTTAATATTTTTGGAAAAATATTATTAATATTATTAATTTTTTTATTAAATAATATTTTACCTATATTTTAAATTTTATAATATTTTCTAAACAGAATATTCTTATCATTTTTTGACGAATTTACTTTTGACTTTTTACAAAAAATGAAAAAGGAATCATAGTTTAATGTAAATGGAATGAATAGAATTTCCATGCATAATAGACGGGAAATTATTACAATATCCACTTAAAATCTTCCAAATATATTTTTAATGAAAAATTACACATTGTAATTTTAATTTTTATATTTATTATAAATGACTTTAAAATTAAAATACAATGTCTCTCAATAAGTATTCTGGTGATCCTTTTAAACTATTTTCATTTATGTCATCATTATTTAGTGAATATAATAGTTTTCCAAGGATATTCTAATTATATATCATCCTCCATATTACACTAGATGTATTATCATAAATTTTTATTTTACAAATAATGAAAATATTATAATTTTGTATTATTTTTAATCTATATGAATGTTTATGTCAATTATGTTTCACCCTTCCATATGATTAATGCGTTGAACATAATATTTTGTGGATGGATCCCATTATATCCACCGTACATGTCAGTAAATCTTGTGAAACAATCTATTTTGGGTATTTAAAATACACCATTCTTATTTATGTATGTTTTCTTCAAACAAGTATTTGATATTAAGATTCTGAAGTTAGAGATTATGCACTCTATCATTATAAAACTAATTATTATTATCTATGTGATTATTTTATTTGTTATTTAATCCATGTAATTAATCCCCATTAAATTGTATGAGTTATATGAAATATTTAACTTTTTTATTTGAAAATTTTTATTCACATTGTATTTATTTTATTATATCATTTGTTGAATTCTTTCCAAAAATGACCATTAATCCTCACCCCTTATTATTTTTTTCATTCCCCATCATACATAGAAGGGATATACGAATGAATTCATTTAATGATAAGAAAAACAGTAATTTTCATACAAGTTTTATTATATTATAATTCATTGTATCAAATATTTATTATATATATATATATCTATTCCCCCAATACTAATCATATATTCAATCTTTTGGGATGTGATCCCTTCTGAGTTGTTCCATTGTACAAAAAACCCAACTCTAGACTACATGAATAGGGGTTTGAAATGAATATTTTTGGAAAACTAAATACTGTATTTTAGTAATAATAATAATAAATTTAAACTGATCTTATAATTCCTTATCTATATTAAACAAAATTATACTCATTAATAAAATAATTCCTCTTACTAATTAAATATTCAAATAAAACACGGATTGATAATTTTTTATTCTAAACCATGAAAAAATAATTATTGAAGTTATCACATAACTATAATAATATTTAAAATACACAAATATAATGTCTTGGACCTTTCTATTGAAGAAGAATATATTGATAAGGATAATAGATATTGACTATCACACTAAATAAAGCATGAAACAAATTAAAATAGGAATAAAATATGATTTATTATAATAATGAATTTTTAATAAATGGATTAACACAGTATATAAATGATTAATCTTAAGTGGCATAAATATTTATAATAATGTGCTATAAAATAATAATAAACCTAAACAATTTACACATTAATATAGATTTCCTCTGGCCATACAAGAATAAATGGAATGTGTTTTTCATTTCAATTTCACTTCATTTAGGAATGATTCAAATTAATAAACTAATTTATTTTTATTAATTTATATACTAAACCCTTGAATTAATTTTCGTAATTTTTATATGAAAAATTATATTTAATAATATATACCATGTTATATATTTCTTTTTCTTTTGATTCATATGTTATAAGGCCAATTGTATTAATTACATTACATGGTGATATTTTTATTGTTATTCAACTATTTTACATTATATGGGTTTATACAACTAAATTGACATAATGTTTTAAATTATAAATCAATTAAAAATTAATTAATATTATATACCCTGATTTCTATTTTTTATTACCTTTTAATTCATACTATTCAAAACTTAGAATGGTTTTCATGAAATAACCATATTTCTTTGAGTCATAATGGTAATTTTGTGGATATATTCTTCTATTTTTTATATTTTATATACATCATCAATTTCATGTTTTATCTTATATAATTTTCTATGGATATTTGATATTTCAAAAACAAATATTATTCTTGACTTTTTTCTTGCATCATAAATATATAATTTTACTTGAATAATTTTCATCATATGTATTTTTTATTTCAATACCATTTCCCTAATAATTCTTGACAAAATGTGATGTTATTTTTATTTTTAAGGTAAATTATATATTGTATTCAATTACCCACATACTAAATATTAATGCATTTTAAATATAAATTTCATGAATCAATATGGTTTATTTTTAAAGCCATGAAAAAAATTATAGAATTACATTATTCAAATTACATGAAAATATTTATCTTTTAATACATAACCTATCTTAATTTTACATTATTTATTTACAATTATAATTTATTTGTACATTTAATTGAAAAAATTAAAAACATTAACTCTTTCTAAATGATTTAGGAAATTACTTATAAATTTCTTTTATAAAAATGTAATAAAAAACTAATGAAACCTTTCTTCAGGATTTCGCATTACTTTTACTCTCCACATATAAGATTCTCAATATTTTTGGAAGTATTTTGTTTTATATCACTCTCAAATTACTCATATGATATGATTATTTTTCTTAATTGAATTATGGCTATCATATTGATCCAATACATGATTTCTTATTATATGATGCTATAGAAAAATTACTTTTTATACATATTATTTTAATTGGTAAATCAATCTTAAATGTATGAATAATTTAATGTTCCACCCAAAAATATGATTTATAATAAAATAAAGCATCAAATTGTAATTAAATTGGTATCTAGTACATTAGATAATGAATTTAAATTTATGAGATAATTATGTTTTATGTGTACTTTATTGTGTTAAAAAAATTTCATCTTATACATTAACAAGATACAATTTGAAATGTTAAAAAAATTAGGTTGAAGATCATGGTTTTCTATGATAAAAATGATTTGAAAGGAAATGATGTAGTGATAGAGATAATATTTTACTCATTTTTATATATAATTCAATAATTTAATCATAAATAATTTGTCAATTTGTGTTAATTACATCAATTTTGGATTTATAGGTTGTTTTGATCGTAAATATGAAAAGGTCCTTAATTAGGAAATATTGGGAGATTTTAATCACCTTGGTAATTCATGCATAAATTTTAAAATATAAATTTAATTGATGTCATTATTTTTTTTATTGAATTCATATATTTATTGTCTTTATCTTTGATTGTTGTACGATGATTTAATTCATCCATCCAAGGTTCTAAAAAATTCAATCAAGTTGAAATATTATTCTGGAAGACCGTGTGGACCCCACCTCAATAAATTGGTCATAAATTGGTCAAAACACATCTAATTGGGGTAATTCAAATTGGACTAGAAAGAGAATTTAATGGGGAATTAATCTATTGATGACTATGAATATTTGTATTCATTAATATAACCCATGGATTCTAAATATTTGTGGAAGAAAAATGGAAACATTCATCCAGAATAAATTCTCAGATTAATTCCCCATATCTCATACCACACATGGAGGATCAATCTGAAATTTTGGGAGAAGAGAATCTGCGGGAGATATTTAAAAGGTATTTTGAATATCATAAATTTTAAGACTAATGGATGGAAACCTTGTCCTATATAAGGAGGATTTCACCCATGCGGAAGGAGAAGTTCAACACCGACATTAGAGTGGAGGCCTAAGGACATGCTCCAAACTTAGGAATTTTCTTTTCTTTTCTTTTTTATTTTCTTTTTCTTTTACATGTAACACAATAATTTTTTTATTAAAGTGTTTCCCTTTCTTCTTCCACCCCTTTTCTCCTAAAATCTCATTCTCATCCTCTCTCTTACATCTTTCCAATGTGATCTCTATGCACTTCGCCATGACAAGTGACTAACTCAAGTCTTGGACCTAGGGAAGGTTTCATGGTGATCTTCATTATTTCACATCTAATTGAAATTTTTTTAAATCTATTTATGGTGGAGGCAGATATATTGAACAGGTGCGGCCGTTGTCCACCAAGACATTATTTCCAAATCCATTTCTTTTCCTTGATTAATTAATTTTCCCTCCCTTTACATAGGAAAACCCTTCAGATGGTGGAGTTATCATTTCCATAAGGGATGAAATGGAATACAGTGGATCTGAGTCTTGTAGGAATAACATTTTTGGATGAGGTATTATTCTACTTTACTACTGGAGGATATAGGGTTTTGTATGTCGGATGCATGCTAAAATTACATAATCAATAAATCAAGGGAAAGTAGTTTGTTAGTGAGGTTTCATAATACAAATTATCAAATTAAATCTAAACAATAAATTAATAATGAATGAACCTGTGTTATCATTTCTAGGAACAAGACCATTATTTATAATCTATATTTTTTCTGTATTTGCATTTAGATTTAAATTATGCATTTCATTATTCAAAATTTTCTAAAAACACAAAAATATTTAGATTAGGTGAATTAGAATTTTTGATTGAACTGATGTGATGCTCTTTAAGATAGGAGACCCTTGTCATCCCCTGTGCTGCACTAGGAAAACATACAAATTTTCTTTTGCCATTCCCCATGACAAGCATGTGTCAACACTGGTGTTCTTGCAAGGGAGCTAAATAGTTATTTCAATTACTTTTAAAAACTTCACATTTTTTGTTAATATTTTTCTTTTTTTAATTAAAAAAACTTTTCCATGATGTAATAAAATTCTAATTATTATACCTGGTATGATTACTCACAGGTGAAATATCAAGAAGAATAAGTGGATTATAAAGATCTAAATGCCCGGGTGGATAGGATTTGCAATACTCTAGATGACTTGAGGAGAAAAATGAAAATATCATTTGACTATGATCGAAAAAAAAGTGAGAAACCCAAGCCTAAAATGGTGTAAGAGCCTGAGAAAGGTGTGGAAGAAATTTCCCCACTGGTTTTTGATGTTGAAGAACTCGATGGGGTAAAAGAGAATTTTTCTGAAGATTAATTCCACCTCTCTCAACCAATGCTGGAGGATATAGATGAAAGATTATTTTTTACTAATTTACAATAGGGAGATCATGTTAATTGGGAAAAAATTTGGTGTTCATGGGAAGAAAATGAAATGCAACATAATCTTCTACTTCCATATAAACTAGAAGAGAAATCACCTTTATACCTCTCTCTGGAATTAGAAGATAATAATACCAACCAAGTGGTAGAATTTTATGAAAGAATGGAGGAGCCAAACTACCCTCCCCCATTAAGTTAAAATCAACTCCAAGAGGCACTTTCAACTCAAGAAGAGATTGAATCTGAACCAAATCTGGGAGTTGAACCTTTCATTGACTCTTCTGGTTTTATTGAATCTAAATTTTAGATCAATATTTCTTATTTTGCAGAATCAGATAGTCTTTTCTATTCCTTATAGGAAGAAGAAGAAATTTCACCTAATTAGGAACACATGGAGCTCCCTAAGGACATTGATCATCTTCATAAGGAAGCCCCTAAGGGGATAAAATTTGCCATGCTGGAAGAACCTAATATACAATTTTCCTGAAATAAAAGTGAATATTTTTAAATTAATATTTAAATTTAAATTTTGAATATCGCTTTAATAATTCTTTTCATTTAGTATATTTAGAGAAACCACGAGATTTTGAAGAAGATGTTGCAGAAGTAGAATCTGAAGAGGAGGAGGTTCCATACATCATGCTACCCCTACCATACATGTTTTACCACATTGAAAAGGGAGAGGATTTGATATACTCTATCTATGTTATTCTCCTAAACCAGAAAAAGAACTACATGGTGGGAAGAACAACATGTGGTGGTTCATTTACATGAAGATCGAACCACCATCAGATTATGGATAATTGCTGGTAGTGCCATATTGGGGTAGTAAAAGAATCCAGGGCTCACTTGGGGGATTTTACAACGACTTATATTCATTCTTGGAATTTAGATTCCAATTACTTTTCATTGAAGTATCTTATCATGTAGCCCACTCCCTCCTATATTTTAAGCTTTAGTGACATGATATTTTCACTTAATTAATTCATTCTATTTTGTAGGTTCATGATGGCAGGAGGGAACCCCAAAATAGGAAAAAAACAAGCTTCATATTAAAAGGGAGTTCACTTTTAATATTTAACTCTGAAACTACTTACATTTTTTGAAATTTAATAATAGGAATTTAATTCCCACACAGGAATTTTGTTTTACTTGACTTATCTAGAATACATGTTTTTCTTGGGAGTCTAGTGATTCCGTGTTTTAGATTTCAATTTTAATAATATTAAATGAGTAAAATGGATAATTGGATAATTAATGTGATGCATGTATATTAAAATGAGGACTCATGATTTGGGGGAATTAATTGATTCATGTAAATGAAATTTCCCTAGAATTTTTCATGTTTTGATTTTCTAAAATTCATGTGAATTAATTTTTTATTATTAATCATTCCATGAGTGATTGTATAATATCATATTCCCATTCTTGAGATAATTTCTAGACCAAATATTTCCTATTTTATCTTGAGAATATTTCTTGAGTGATCTTGGGACATGCCACTTGCCAGAACTTGTATTGAAACTTTTCAAAGCCATCATTGTGTAAAAACACATTTAAAATGATTGAGGCACTACTTTTCCTATCCACATATTTACCTGAGACCCACCCTTACATTTATCCTTCCTTATCCCATCAAATCCATGAATTTCATTATAGGTTTAATCCACATTACAAGCTAATATTTCCTTACCTACAATCACATTTAGTATTTTTCATGGATATTTCAAGTTTGAGTGTGGGGGAAGGGCCTTTCATGTCGTTCGTTGGGAAATGTATCATTTTTGGGTGGTGTGAGGTGTGCGTCATCATTTTTGGTAGTGTATTATTATAAAATTTGGCATGAATCATCATTTCATTATGCTTATTTCATTTCATTTGCTTCTCCTTAAAAAAATAAAAAAATGAAGGAGAAAATAATGTTGATCCCTTCTGGAGCTTTACAAAAAAATTTGAAAAAGAGAGAGATAACTAAATATGTGCCTTTTTTGAGCTTTATTTAAAAAAGTGGGGGATAAAATGGATAATATCATTCTCTGTAATCATTTATTGACTCATGCCCCATGTCATAAAAAGGGGGTGGTTTTGTGTTTCACATTCTCAAGGGGATTTGAGTGAGGTTCATCCTGTGTTTTCAATTGATAAATCAAGTATTGTACTTAAGAGTCAAACCTCATATGTATGGACATAAATTATTTCAATAATTTACCTACCAACTCTAATACACATAGTCATTTGAACCTCTATTGCAAGTCCTCATGATTTTATGTTCATTTTTTACTTAACAAAGTGGAGAAAGTAATTCCTTTACAAAAATATATATAAGGAGGATGTTCTCATGATATGATCATAATTCTACTTTAATTGTATCATGGGTGATGACAGAAAAGATTTCAAAGAGGGGTATATCATGATTTGGAATGTTTAATAATAATAAATTGATAAGAATGAATGAATGAAAGGAGAAGCTCCATAATTTTTCAAAGGGAAAAAATTCATGAATTGATTATTTCTTCAAAAAAAGAGAAATTAAATTGATATTTTTTTGGAACATGAAAAAAAATTGTACATGGATAATTATATGATTTGATTACATTGAAATTTGAATATTGATAACATTGGTCCCCTTTGAATTCCATGTTGAGATTTTTCTCTTGAGGAAAAGTATAGTTTCAGTGTGGGGGAATTGATTGAGATAATATTTTCATCATTTTTCATATATAACTCAATGATTTAATCACTAATAATTTATCAATTTCTGTTATTTTCATCAATTTGGGATTTATAGGGTGTTTTGAGCTCAAATATTAAAACTGCTTAATTTGGAAATATTGACATATTTTAATCAACTTGGTAATTCACGAAAATATTTTAAAATATAAATACAATTGATGTGATTATTTTTTTATTGGATTCATCTATTTATGTTCTTCATCCATGGTGTCTGTACTAGGATTTTATTTTTCCATCCAATGGTCCCAAAAATTTCATCCAGTTGGAATATTATTCTGGAAGACCACATGGACCCCACCTCAATAAATTGTTCATAAATCAGTCAAAAAACATCCAATTGGGGTGATTCCAATTTGAATGGAAAAAAGATTTAATAGGGATTTAGTCTATGGAAGATTGTGGAGATTTTCCATCACTAATGCGACCAAGGATGCTAAACATTTGGGGTAGAAAATTGGAAACATTCATCTAGAATAAATTATTAGATTTAATTGTCCATATCTCATATTAGACAGGGAGGATCAATATGAAATTTTTAGAGGATAGAATCTGTAGGAAATATATAGTATAGATTTTGAAGATTTGAAATTTTAAGACTTAAGGATGTAAACCCTTGGCTCATATAGGGAGGAGTTCACCCTTCCTAATGGATGAGTTCTACACCAACATTAGAGTGGAGGCCTAGGGGCATGCTATTCACTTCAGAATTTTCTTTTCTTTTTTTTATTTTTGTTTTATTTTACTTGTAACACATTCATTTTTATATTAAAGTGTTTCACTTTCTTCTTCCACCCCTTTTCTCTTCAAATATCAATCTCATTTTCTCTCATACATCATTCCATCATGATCTCTACGCAATTTTCCATGGCAAGTGACTAACACAAGGCTTGGTCCTATGAGAGGTTTCAAGGTGTCCTTCACTATTTCACTTCAAATTGAAATGTTTTAAATCTATTTGTGGTTGAGGAAGAAATATTGCATGGGTTCGATGGCTTTCCACCATGACAAAATTTTAAAATCCATTTATATTCCTTGATTAATTAATCCCCCCCCCCTTTACTTAGTTAAACCCTTCATAAGGTGGTTTTGGTTTGCTATAAGGGTTGAAATGGAATACAGTAGAGACAGGTCTTTTAGGAATAACATTTTCACATGAGGTATTACCCTACTTTACTACTGGAGGAGGTGTGGCTTGGTGTCTTGAACGCATCATAAAATCACACGATAAATAAATCAAGGGAAATTAATTTCTTAATGTGGTTTTATAAAACAAAATATCCAAATTAATCTAAATAATAAATAAATAATGAATGAACCTGGGTTATCAAACCTAGGACCAATACCTTTCTTTATAATCTGCATTTTTTCTGCATTTTCATTTAGATTTAAATTCTACATTGAATTATTCAAAATTTTCCAAAAACCCTAAAAGATTAAGATTAGGTGAATTAGAATTTGTGATAGAACCAACTGTGACGCTCCTAAATAGAGATGACCTTGTTCATCTACTGTGCTACACTAGGAAAACATAGAGATTTTCTATTTCCGTGCGTTATGTAGTTATATGTTTCATAATTTCATGATTTTAAATTGTAATGAATCTTCCATATTCTTTTTTTCCTCCATAATGCGATATTAATATTTTATGATTTCACGCACCTACATAATAGTGAATATAATTCTCTCAGTTTTGTTATTTTATGTTTAAATGGTCATATTCTATGTTATATACTAATTTTATAATGTTTGATAATCACTTATTACGATTCTATATAAAAATTCATCTAATTATAAGTTTCTACTAAGTTAATGTTTCAATGATTTATACAATATAATGCTAAGTCCTCTTGAACTAAATAGTGTTGTTATTTAACAATATTAATTATCTTAGCTCAAACCATTATTATAATTCCCCCTTCTAGAAGAAATAAGATATATTAATATGTGTACTACACAATCACATGAGGTTATGTTTTTTGGATAATTCAATGGATAACTATGTAATTAGGTAGTCATAAAAATTATCTCTAAATACACTAAAACATAGGGTAATAGTATCAAATTTTACCTATGGGTTGTGATGAATTATAATGTAAAAAACATAGAATTTATTATTACATTATTTGGTTAACATATACCAATATATAGTAATTTAAATAATAATAGACATCCTATTGGGAAATTATTAACCTGGAATGAGTGATCATCCAAATAACTAGTCAAATATGATCATCCTCCATTATTGTGTTGAATTCTTCTCATGGATACTAGTTTTTTTCTTCTCATCCAAAAAAATGAAATATATAATTACTTTTAAAAGTATAATATCATCCACTCTCTCTCCCTCTCATCATAATATTTTTTGAAACTCTAAATATCCACTACTAGCAGCATCAAAATGTCTCCTTATTCTTTTGGATCCCTCGATATAATAGTTATATATTTATGGAAAGTAAGAATAGAAAGATTAAATTCTATCGAGATCTAATCATTTATTCGGCTTCTCCTAATAGACACATAATTATCATATTGTTAATGATAAATGATTCAAATATTAAAACTGACATGATAATCATTAAATTTTTTCTTATACCCATAAAATATGTAAAAAAATATACATGAAATAATCCAGATTCCATATTCATAAATTGGGTGAAAAATAATCCATTTTGGATATCAAAATATATATAATATGTATCCTACTAAAATATATATTACCTTCTCATATAATTCACCTATAATCTACAATACGTCATTAATTAAATATTTATTTTTTTGTAAATTCTTAATCATATATATATGCCCACATATAAAAAATATTTTGGTGAAAAAATCTAGGTACATTTGAAATCATAAAATTATAATCATAGAACACTTGATATTACTAGTAATTACTAATTAATAGAAATTTGATGACTATTAAAAAATGTGTTTTAATGTATCAACAAATTTATTATTAGTTACTGATTAATTACTGATTTTTTGATTTGAGAACATTAAATAAAATTTATTGGAGACCTTGTGAGTCTTATGATAGTTTTATATTACACCTTGATAACAATTATTAATCAATATACACACAAAAAACAATAAGGATTATTTTTTTATCACAATGAAATGGATGAGTTATTCTTAACTAAATTCATAGATAGTTTTTATCTTTGTGCGTCATTTTTGGTCTTTAATTATAATGTTATTCTTATGGATTTTGAAAATATTTTTGACGTACTCTTAGAATATTAATGTGACCATTAGGAATATACTCATAAATATTTAATAAAATAATTTATAATAAATATAATTATTTAAAATAAAATATATTTTCATAAAATAGACTCATAAATTAATTTTTTTTTCTAATTATTAAAAATAATTTTAGGATACCTTAATTAATTTTTCAAAGTGTTATAAAATAGGTTATTTTTTTAACATCTATATTGTTCGAATAAATTATTATTTTAATTAAAAATTAAATTTATTATACATAGAAAATAATTTTCATAAAATGTAGTAAATTTTTTAATTCTAAATTTCAAAAAAGTTTAGGGGGAATTTTTTTGATTTTTCTAAAATAGAAGAATTTTGTGAATAGTGAAATACAGTAATTTTTCATATATAATAAATACATAAATTATATGGTCATAGATTATGAATGGATGATGTAAAAAATAATATAGAAATACCCATATTTATTTTAATATATTTAGTGACTGTAATGAATGTATTTTTATTCTTGAATCGAAAATAATAAACAAATCAATAAAATATTCAAAAAAACTCCCATCTCCTCCACTATAAATACCACCCCCACCACCTTATCTCCATACATATAAAAAGCCTTTATGATTTATTATTTTTTCCATTTGTTATTCCAAATCTCTCCTATACATTATTGTCATTATGGTCTCAAAAAAACATTTCAAAGTTTCATAAGGAGGTTCTCAAGGAGAAAAATTCAAGAGGTAAAATCCTCTTTCTGTTTCTTTTATTTTCTTTTCAATTTCATTTTTTTATTATACTCTCCTCACATACACATATCCGGGAGGAATGATAACTCTATTAGATTTTATATTTTTTAATTTCAATATGTTAATGGATTAATTCACCTTTTAATATCTTCTCTCTCTCTTTTATTCTAAAAATAAAAATATTTTTCATGGTATGTTGATTTACCGCCACCGTGGATGATGCATTTTCATTTTGTACTAACCCCTCCAAGGATGATCATAATACCATAGTTATTGTCAAATAATACTATATTAAACATATTATAATTCATATAATTTTGTTGAAGAAATATGTAAACATGATATTAAATAAAATTATACAGGTTTGTGATGGTAATAAAATCCACTAAATAAGTTAAATAATTTTCATTAACTATTTATCTAATAATTCATCATCATAGAATATAACCAAATGAAATATATAACAATTTAATATAATTTAATTTAATTAATAAAATTTAATTTCAATTCTGGATAATTATTTTCATTTTACATAATCTTCAATACATGTATACAAGTAAATAGATCATGAAAACCAGGCAAATGAATTCTCCCTAAATGATGAATTGTATTTTATAACACATCAAAAAAGACATTAATGAACTTAATAAAATTATAATAAATAAAATAAATGTACAAAAGGCTTTAATTTAATTAATTACTTTATTTTATTTGATTATCATGTAATTTTAGATCATGTTCAGAACACTTTTGTAAATAAAGGTAAGGATTTTTTTCATATCACTTTTATTTCTGTGAGATATTCCTTATTCACCAATATTTCTTGTAGGTGGTGTGTGTATAATACCCATTTATGTTTAATATCATGAACTATTTATATTAATGGTATTAAATGATTCATTTTATGATCATTTGTTTTATGGGATATATTATTCGATTAATTACAAAGTGGTAACGGTTTCTTCCCAAACATCCCTTTTCCATTCTAGTTACAATTCCTCTCTCTTTACCCCGATCAAATTATTAATTATTTTTATATAATTCATAAAATTTATTTTTATATGTTCCAAAAGCATGTATCTATATCATTTCATTTTTTATCGGGTTGTATATTTTTTACAAGGTTTCCTTCTCAATTCTTCCTGATACCCAACCCCAATTAAAGGGAACTTCTCGATTTCTTACCCATTTTCAATTACCATCCATAATATGTTTTAAGAATCCATTATTTTTCTATAATCACTTATTTTGTCATTAATTAAAACAAATTTATATTTATTTCTTTATACAAATAATTATGAAAAATACACATGATTCTTTCCAAAATAAAACTTCTTTGAAAAGTAAGAAAAGTGTATTTCTCTCAAGAATTCATTAATTATTTTTTAGAGTATTTTTATCTATTTAAAAAAATTTATTGAATGTTATGAATTATTGATATTTATCCCTTATTATTATCATATGAAGTTTTTATTAAATTTTTTATGATTAGTTTTACTATGGATGTGTTATCTTATACCATTCACCATACTACACAAAATGGTTACTGGTTTTGTTTACAGATTGGGAAAATTTATTTATATGCCATATGAGTAGTTTGTTTATGTTTCACCTCATTCATATGTTGAATGAATTAGAATTTTTAAATTATGGTAGGGGCCTAATATATCCCTTATATTCATTGGTAGGTCTCATGAGATAAAAAATAACAGGTTATGGCAGAGGCCTTAACCATTTATTTTCAGATATCTTGGTTGAGGCCTCGATGGTATGTTTAAGTTATCCTGTATTACTCATTACCTCATTATGATATTATCTAATGAAAATATATGTGATTATTAAACTCGTATAATATCTATGGTTAAGTTTTATTATCTTGGGATTATGTATATATAATTTATTCAGTTTTTATTACTACCATAATATGCTCAAGCATAAGTTTTAATGTCATGTGATTTTAGTTATTCACCTTGCCTTGTTGATTCTTTTTATATTAGCTTTCATATATTTTATTACCCTTTTTTATTATCTTATCTCACCCATTTCTTAGGTTTTATATTTTCTTATGATTCTAATATGTATATTATGAATTACTTGTATGGATAATCTAGGAGTTTATGGGAGTTTCTAAAGGAGTTGCTTTCTTGTTTTTCCTTTCAAAGTTGTAATGTATAAATTATGTCTGTATCTAGTTTTCCAAAGGTACTAAATTGTTCGGTCCTTTTGGATGTGAATGGTTGTTCTTAGTACCAATTTAATTTTGTAATGCACTAGCTCTGAGCTACTGGGGTTGGTTTCATTACATATAATATGCAACAGCCTCCAAAACCAACATGACACTCACCAATCCACTAGCATGAATGAAAAGTATTTTCAAACTTCATGAACCCATAAATTCATGAAAAAATTTAATATTAAATAGTCATATCAAATAAATAGTCATATAAAATGGTTTATTAGTTTATCCTTGTATGTCTCACTTCTTATCCATTCACTAGATTTATAAAACCACTAATCATATTGGGTAAATGATTCATCAACTTGAACAAATCCCATATTCCATACTATTATCTATATTTAAAATTATTCTCTTATATTATTTCACAATAATACAATATTTTTAACCATTATGTTCCTCAAATTCACTCAACTCATACTGACACTATTTATTATTGAAAATAAAGACAATATTATTACCCATGGCATCGATAAACTCCCTATTGGTATTTGTTATACACACTTAAAAAATATTTTTCACTGATAAATCTCATTTTTCTCATCTAAGGATGCTAAATATTTTAATTTATCTAATAATTCAACCAATGAATAGATAATATATGAAAAATATGAAATACATGTATGAATAATTAATTTCCAACTATTTTCCTAAAAAAATATATTTGTCAATATATTTTAATATAAAAATTCATTAAATCAATCAATTTCTACATCTTAATAATAATATTTAGTGATTCTAAACTTGAATGGGAAAAATGTGAAAAAAAACATCAATAATTAAATTATCAAACACTGCTCTAAAGTTAATACATAAGTAAATGAATGAAATAAGATATATTTCACAATTTTTCAACCCCTTAATTGGTTCGCTCAATATTGTCATCATTAAGGATGGTCTTAAAACCCGCACCCAAATTACTTAGTTTCATATTGGGATCCACATAACCTCATGGTAACCTCCCTATAAAAAATATTATATCAATCAATGGTGATATGATAATGTAATATGGGAACACTGCACCCTCAGTATTCATGGTAGTCAATGGTCAGTACAATATAACCATAGGCCTAAAAAATATAACACTGAAAGAATAACTTGAATATAATCTATAATAGATTTCATTCCAAGTCATACAAACATAATAAATGAAAATCCAATGTTTTTGGTAAATAATTATAAAAATATAAATATAAATATAAATTAAAATAAGTAAATGTGCAACAGTATATATCTAGAGTCTATCCTAGCACCACATCCATCACCCATCCCGAAGATCCATAGCAGCTTTCCTTAAGGCCCATTTCCAATAGTTAGTCCCCAGTCATTAAGTCTTCACATGCATCACGGTACCTATGAAGTTTGGGATTAATCAACCAATAGAAACCCACAAGTTCATCCTTGAAAAAAATTCATTTGTAAATGCATGTGTATGATATTTTGTAAAGAAAATTTTACCCAAGGAATATAGTCTACATTGTACAGAGTGATATTATTCCAAAAAGATTTCCATTAAAATTGGTCATGGATTCCTTATCTCCATTTTAGATGAATAACAAAATACACAACTTAATTAATTAGATAATTTATTGTAACTCTATCTTCATTATTGTAAAAAAATATAACACCCCCCCCCCCTTAAGGGAAGATCTTCCCATGCCTCTTAACTATCTCCTCACCTATAATGGTACTCATGCATGTCATTCATGAATAATATAACCTCTTGGTTATGTGATTATTTTCTCTATCATTACATCATATTTTAATATGTGTAGATTCTTCTAAAGGTGATATTGAATTTCCCCTATTATATGATAATCTAACTTGAAAATCATCATATATGGAACCTGAATTGATGAGATTTTTAATCCATGATCCCCATCAATGTAATGGAATAAGCCTTCATGTTTCACCTATCTAGTTGAACATTGAAATTTATTCCACTAGCGATGCACAGACCACATATATGGTATGACATAACCTAAAAAAAGATATCTATACATATATTCCATAGGCTCTGAAATATCACAAAATTAGGGAAATAGAAATAAGATTATGGTATACCCTAAAATGATCACATGATCCACCCATGAATTGCAATATATCATATAAATAAAGGTTCTCACGTCTATGAACATAAACTCAGCCAACAATGTAAATCAACTCCATAAAAAGGTCCTATATATCAATGCATCCAACCTTTACCAAATTTAAGCTTATTTAACATTGTAGTAAAATAATCACACAAGGATCATTACAATACACCAATATCCACAAGAATAAGACCCAAATTTTTGTTATGGATTCATTAGATTATGAATTAAATAATGAGGTCTCTTTAAGAGATGAAATCAACAATAACTTACCAAATATGAAACAACATCAAGTTACTTCTATGATCGATCAATGAGAGGCAATTAGTATTCATTATCAAATATTGACCTATAAAAATATAATGAATTTTTAATTTAACCTTTTAACATACCGATATTTAATTATTTTTTCATACAAATTTAATTTATTTGGTATCTTTCCCTACATGCAACACTGAGTTTTGAAAAAAATGATTTACTATTAAAACATTGTTATTTAATATGATAGTTATCTAATGGTTCTTGTAGTATCCAATATGAATATGAGTAAATAAATTTTTAAAATATATAGTTTACACATGTGTGTAAAATGAATTATTTAGTGATCAATAAATTTTAAATCAAAATAAGAACCATTATAAAAAAATAACTTTCTCTAAAAAATATTTTACCACAATAAATTTTAAAAATAATTTTTTTTAAATTATTTTTATGAAATTTATAAATTATAAATTCAAAAATATCTATATAATTCACTTTATTAAATTTACAAACAAGATATAATATTAAATCCAATATAATTCTAAAAAACAATTTTTTTACAAAAAAAAGTTGTTTCATCGCATATTGTTCACATATTTAAAAATATAATATGAAACACTTAGAAAAAAATATTAATTTTTGAAATAATAGTTTTAAAAATATACTTTAGTGAATTTTTACTCTAATGAATTTTTTATAATTTTCAGAAAAGAAAACATTTTAAGTGAATAGTGAAAAAATACAAGTTTTTAAAAAATTTCTGTTCATTGAAATAATTTTAAAGATAAATTTTATTTTAATAATTATTTAAAAGTATAATTAGTTGAATATTTTTATTTTAGTTAAATTTAGTACAGTAAAAACATTTTCAATTTTAATTTTTGTATAAAAACTGTTTAAACTTCTGAAACCTTCCTTTTGGAAAAAAATGCTTCTTTGTCGCATCCATGGGATTTGTTTTAAATTAAAATTTTACATTTATTCAATTATAATTTTGAAAAAATGGTAATATATTATGATTAATAATAATTTTTATTATCTCTTTTGTTTTACATAATTTTTGACTATACTGATTATCGAAAACCTTAAAAATTTATTATTTAGGTTAAAGTTAAAACAGGTTTAATAGGGGTTAAACAAAAAATATAATGTGTGAAATAACAAATAAAAATTTCCAAAACCCACTGGAAGGAAATACTACAACATTAAAATCTCTATTTTTTTAGGATATCTCAATTTGGAGCCTTTATTCTCATGAACAATGTGTGAAAACCCATTTCATTCAAGAAATTGTGTGTGAGCCACAAACCTCTATTTTAAAACGCCACACACTCCTCTCTCATATTGAAACATCCCAAATAGTTTTTCAGCCAGGTCCTGACAAAATTTCATCTTTAATTTACTCCCCAAAACAAATATTCCAAGGTGATATCAAAAAACAAAAATAGGAAGGCTTCAGGTTAAATCTAAATTGGATTTCTGAAGAAGAGGTAAAGTTCTATACTATGTGTTTGTTACTTACACTTATAAATCATTAAAATATTCTTCATATATTATGATATAATGAAATAATTTTCTATAATATACTTATATGTTATTAAAATAATGGAATATTTTAAATTAATCTTTTCTTCTATCAAATGGGATACAAGACTATTATTCCTGTCTACAGAAGACTACTACCTCACGAACACATGTTATTCATTTTCCAACACCACTTATCATAGATATACATAATGAAAATTTAAATTTTCATATAATATATTCAAAATAATAATATAAATATTTAATTTTAATAACTCATATAATATTTTACCTCTCGTCTAGTGGGAATACAATAATGTCTCTCGTGTGTACGAAGGACTGCTACCTTACAAATTGATGTGATGTGTTATTATTATTATTTTACATAGATTTTAATAATGATGGATTGAATGAATATATATAGGAAAATTTTAACATAATTATACTTCTATACTTATGATATCACATATACCGTCTTATATTACATTTCATGGGGTAAAATATATCATCGTTAGTGTGTATGGTGGAATACTATCTTGTTAGAAGATGTGATTCATTTTTCAATAATGATTTTCATGGAATGTAATTAGAGTAAGTTAAGAGATTATATATGATATATATGCCATGAAAATGATTATATAATGTTAATATATTATTTTCCTTTCATTCATTCCATATGTTGAAAAAATAGAAACCTTGTTCATGATGTGTATGGCATAACGTCTCCATAAACAATATATTTACTTTTACATCAACAACTATTATTGATTAATATAAATAAATATTTAATTAATTTACATGATATAAATATAATTTATAAAATTATATAGATTATTTATCAATTATTAATGTATGCTTACAAAAACTACCTTGTCAAAAAATACATGGAAACAAACCACTTACTGCCTGAAACCCAGACATAACATCCAATTATTGACAAATAGGTAATAAGGGGTCATAATTAAATCATATATGGATTTATATATAAAACTATGGTTCTGAAAGATATTTATAATAATCATATTTGTTTTATAGTGGGTTATAACTTTTATAAAATAAGTTGAGACTTCTGATAATAAATTTCTCATCTGAATTTCATATTTATGAGACACGAAATATTCACCACCTATTTATTTTGTGTGGTGTATATACTACCCATTATTTTATTTTTATGATTATTTTAATAAATAATAGGTATATAATTATTTATTTTAGGCTCTTTATTTCACATATAATATTATAAATTTCTTTATTCTAGACATATTTATTTTTAAATTAATTTTATTCACTCATGGGAACTATGAATCAATTTTACCAATGTGGTAATGGTTTTAGGATATCATCACTTCATTTATCGAGATTGTTTATGTTTATTCTTCCAATGATGAAATATTATCATCCATATCTCATGAAACTCATTAATTTCCTTATCCTATATTAATGCCATGATAATAAAGATTTTCTATTAATTTTCCTCTCTTTATGTACTAAAGAGTTCAATTGAATATTTTAATGAAAAATCAAAATTTCCCCTCTTCAATCACAAATATTTTTTATTTAATTTCCATGATTTTTAAAAATGTTTTAAAAATATTTTTAACATAATATAAAGGATTAATTGAAGAGATTATTACCCATGTATTACTTTTAAAAAAAAAATACAATCTTCATTTATTTTTTAAAACAAGTTCTATTTAGCTGTTATTAAAAATATTAAAGGAATATTTATTTTCACATCTACAACATGTAATGAATTCCCAACTATCATGAGCATTATTTTTTATGAATCGTTCAAAATATGATTTCAATATTATTTTCAATGAAAATGACTTTATAATTGTTTTATGTTTTATAAAGTGAATTTCAGTGTGAAATGAGAACTTTCATAACGAAATCACTTAACTGGTTTTTAAAGAATCATTTATAAGTTGAAAATGTTATTTGAAAAAGAAATTTGAAAATTATTTATGTTTTCAAGCACATTTTTTAAATTGTAAAGTCTATTTCAGCACAAAATATTCCATGTGATCTTTCAAAATCATTTCCTATCTAAATAGAAATCATTTGTTGTTACTTATGCCTCAATAGGGATATCATTTAGTGATACCATCCTTATTAATTATCAATATTTTTATTGCTTATGTTGATGAAATTATTAAGCATCCTATTTATTTTCATGGGTTGTGAAATAGTGAATTAAAAAAATGTTTATGAAACCTTTTTTATTTACATGGGTAAAGTTTTTGATGATATGATAAATGTGTTAAGATTTTTGGTCAGTCATATTTATATTTTTAATTATGTTACTAGTTCGACATATTTCTCACTCCAATTCATTGAGTAAATAATTATATCTCATTGGATAAAAGTGGAAAACATGTTAATGTGATTCATCCACTATGGGAAATCGGTGACTCCTGATCTACTATATGAAATAAACTTTTACTAATCCAGAATTAAAAACATATGATATGCCATGATCTATTATTTTTATTATATTGGTAGTTAAAGATGATATATGAAATGGTTTTCTATGCACTTGATGGTTCCACACATTTAGGATATATTCTTATGCTACATGATTTAATATTTAAGATCTTTCACTCTTATGGGCCATGTTTTTTAATATGATAATGATTTGTTCATAACATATTTTTATAATCTGTGATAGATGGTGAATGAACTTAGTAAGTTATTTTCATTATCACATACACTTATTCTATTCATATTATTTCACATTATTGTAGATTGATATCTCTTATGTTAAAACTTACTGACTCATCAACAATAAGCACTCCCATGTCTTGTGGTTATCCCGTCTACACTTCCAAGGTACCAAGACTAAGGTAATCCTTTTATAACACAATACCTTTTTCGTTGATCCATAATATGAGATAGTTGCTCAACCAAAATGATGTTGGTCTCCAGATCAACATCCTCTCATCCAATGAAAAGGATATGATCTAATACATACATCTCAAAATGGGGGACACGAAACACATCATGGATAGATTTCATACTAGACAGAAATCCCATCTCATATGCCACATTTTGAAATCACTCATTGATCTCAATGGAACCCAGAAACCTCTATGAAAACATACTCTATTTACTGAACTGATGATGTCCCATGTGAGGTAAAACTCTAAGAAATATTTAATCACCAAACTAAAACTACTTCATCCAATGACATTGGCCTGCATAATATTAATAATGATTATCTTCTCTGATAAATCTCTTCTGGATTGACTACAACAACTATGTCACCTTTATGATAAAACTCAGAACAACCAATGAACGTTATCCCATCCCAACTCATCAAATGGTATAACTACATATATTAACAAAGAAATAATCAAATGGAGTTATCCTAATTGATGCATGATAACAATTTTTATAGGAAAACTCAACCAGAGGAAAATTATTTTCCCAGTATCATCCAAAAACCCAAAAAAATCCTAGATAATATACTCTAGAACTTGGATAGTTCTATCTATATTTCCATAAATACAAGGATGATAATCCATGATCAATATAATATAGGAACCTATCACCTCCAAGAAACATTTCTAGAATCATGATGTGAACCTCGTATCTCTGTCAACGACCACTATAGTTGGAATCCAACAAAATATAAAATTCACCCAAACATAAAAATTCCCAATATTTTATAATTTCATAGTATCCTTGATAGTTAAGAAATGTATTGATTTCATGAATCTATCAGTGATAAAAAAATCACATCTTTCTCACTAGAATTTCATGTAAATCAAATGATGAAATCCATGGAAATCTCATTCCACTTAAATACCATAATGGGTAAGGGATGACCCAAAACTAAAGTTATATGGTGTTATTCCTTAATTTTGTTATAAGAGAGACCCTAACACACAATTTAAACACTTAACTACCTCATCTCATATTTTAAATAATGACATCTCAATTTGTGATATATCTTGGTAGACCTTGGGTGTATGAACATACAAGACGAGTGCCTAATTTCCATTAACTACTACCTTAGTGTACACGGAATAACCAAATTAAATAGAATCATGAATAACCACTAGAATAATGAGACCACTCACTCAAGCTATTCCCACCATAAATAATTTTACTAAAGAATTTGAAATCAGTTTGTGTTACGTACTTAAGATGAAATCTATCATAAAAAATGAGTTATCTTTCTTTGAAGTGAATAAAACCTATAAAACAAACTCTTTCACACCCATTCTCAACTTATTATAAATAAACTCATTGGAATCCAATTCTTAACATATTCCTTAAAGAATTTTGGGTATAATTTTTGTCTAAATTCATCAGCAACCACATTTCATATCCCAAGAGTGAGTGTAATATCAAAATAAAATATTGAAGATAATATAACTCATGTCTCTATTGAATGTTCATATTCGTCCATATAAAAACAAATTTAATTATCTTATGTTCATGTTAAACATTAAACTACACCCCAAAGAGGTAGTCATGTGACATTATGTGTTCATCTGTAACCATTGTCATCTCAAGTTTGTGGGTAAGGTAGTTATCCTTATGAATGAATTACTACTATGAGCTATTAGAAACTACCTATTTATCATTCATCATTAAACATTATAAAAACTTAACAAAAGCATTTAAAAAAGCATCATACCCTGAATATGACTCTATATGAATCAAAAATTTGGCGAAATTCCATCATATCTTCAGCTCCTAAAAATATCTATGACATTTTTTATTCCATTTAAACTTTACAAAACTATTGGTTAATGTAGTAATAAAATATGTGATCTTGTGAAAATCATGAACAACCCATCAATAGTAACCTGCCAAACCTAAGAATATATGGATATTAAACATATTTATGGTGAACTCCCATAACATAATAGCATCTATCATTTTAGGATCCATTGAGATTACCCCACATATATCCCATGACCCAAATATTTTTCTTCTTAGATCCAAAACATAAATTTAAAAATCCTTCCATTTAAAAAATGTTCCGTCAAGGTTCAACTAATGGAATCAGAATGGCCCATGTGCTCCTCCTATGACTTAGAGTACTCTAAAATCCGATCAATGATCACTATAACAAAATTATCCAAAAAAATAAGAAATTTCAATTAATCAATTCCACAATCACCATAGGAGTTTTAGTCGGACTAAATAGAATAACAGGAAACTCAAGATTCCCATATTTGCAACTAAACTATATTTTAGTAATATATTCTTCTCAAACCCTCAACTGGTGATACGCTACCTATATATGAATATTTGAAAGCCAACATTCCCCTATAATATGGTAAAAAACATAATCAATCATAGGAAAAGTATATTTGTTATTAGCAGTCACCATATTTCACATTTTATAGTCATAAAAAGTCTAAAATTCTTATCTACCTTCTAATAAATTGGAAAGGATAATCTCGTGGTGATAAGATGGAAAGAATAAATCATTTATCCTCTAATTCCCCAACATAGAACATATGTTCCACCAACTCAATAGGTTCCTCTCGAAAAGATTCCAACGAAATCACCATCATACCGTGGAGAATGTCAATAGTAAACTAGGCATATTTATGTGGTAGTAAACCCAAAAAGTCATCTAGAATGAAAAATGGATTGCACACTCACCACTGTAGGATGTCAATCACCAAAAAAGACTAAACTATGTCTAGAAATATATTTGACAACTAGCATGAGATTATAGTACCATGAGGATTAATAGCTTCTTCCCTTCCTGATCTAGAGTCCCCATCACCTTGAAATAAATGATTAAACCCATCAGTAGATAAAAACGGTTCCCATTGGTGATAATAGTCTATATGGGACTTAACAGTGATCGGTAAATCCAATCTGATAATCAATTAAATGATGTAAATATCAAGAACCAATAAGTCACAATCAACCTGATTGTCTTCCATCATCATCTGACAAGTGAGACACTTAAAATATTTTTCAGACCAATATACAAAAAATAAGGAAAGATAAAACAAGTAGGACATGAGATCTGAATGCAAACCAAACATGTCTATTAACATTGATGATATGAATGAATGATTAGTGTCTGCATCAAACAAATTTTTCTCCATAAATGTAAAAATAAATATGCGACCTATAATAGAATTTATCCCTTCATGATAGTAATATTTCTCATATCAATCTTATAAATTTTTCTAGTAATGTTCACATTAACAACCCTCTGGGCCTGAGGGTTTGACCAAATACCATTAGAATCATCGGTTTAAAGCAGTGACCTTTTGGTGAGGTTGGATCATACCTTTCAAACCCGGGACAAGCTTTAACTGAAATGCTTCAAAAGGACCAATAATCCACAATGGTGGAATGTACATGGAGACTCCTTATAGATAAGACTATTATGTCCTAATTGTCCACACTGATAGTAAAAAAAGAATTGTTGTTGTTATGAATCTATTGAAAACAGTGCTGAAAAAAACTAACATCCCATGTACTTCTTTTTCATTCAAGAATGTACACTCTTTCTAACAACTACACCAACTGAAGCCCCACCCAAACCTATCGTCCCTTATATTGTTTCCTTATATAAAGCTAATTTTTCAATTACATCCACAATTTTCTAATGGAACATGATAAACAACATCATCCTAATATCAGGTAGCAGCCTTAACACAATCCTCTGAGTCTTAAGGTTCTCATTAGTGAAAATATCGGGTTCCAGATTCTCTGACACATATATATAGGTAGAATAATATAGAATTTTTTTCTCCCCCTACTCTAATTTCAGAAAATCCGAATTTTTTATGCACTTAACATATTAGTCTAAAAATTTCTGATTAAAGATTTACTTGAAAGAATACCATGTAAGGTCCTTAGGAAACATAGCTCCCACCATTGAATCTCATCATCTCGTTCATGGTACCTCCTGAACAAAAATGGTAAAACCAACCTTTGAAACTTATAGATTATTCATGAAATTGAAGATCCACTCAATCCTATCAAGATACTCCTCAGGTTCCTATGGTACTTGGTCACCAATAATGATGATTGGATTCTACTTAGAAACCTATGAACCATTATCTAGTATAATTTCATGGGTTCATGAAACCCACTTGAACCAGGGACTGAATAGTGTAGATTACAAATTCTCCATGGTATATTCTAGAGGATGGTTTTCCAGTGAAACATGTCTCACATATTCCACTCTCATATTTCGAAAATCTCTTTCAGGAGTAATTTTCTTAAAAACACAATATAATAACCAACTAGATCACGATTACTTTCCAAAAATATTAGTACCACTTTATGAATTCTAATAAATTCATCAAAATAATATTAATTTATTTTAATTAAGAACTATATCAATGAAATTAATTTACAAAAAGGAATAGTTCAATTTAAATAAACATCCCATATAGCTCATTCAAATGAATATAAACCCCAATTCTCAAACCTTTTAAAAATCCTTGAACACCCATGGTAACTATGTTATATTCATGGGACTGAGATGGTTATGCCTTTTTTCTATACATATTATTCTAATTCCTAAGTTCCAAACACCTATATACCCATGACATATAACCCAACTCAGGTAGTGTTAACATACATTAATCTCAGACTTTCTCTAATACCAAGTTGTAATAGAGTGATAGGGATCAACAAAACCAAAAACCCGAGCTTTCCATCACATGGTGAGTTGAAGTAAGAAAATAGAACACATATCAAATATGAACAAATCAAGACATATTATAAGAAAACAAAGAAAAAAATCGTTATAACCATCCATTGAACCAAGAAAATAGGATAGTCAAGAAATATATAAATAATACAAGAACACATGTCTCTATGTGACCAATACTCACCTCTAAATCATTCTAAACCATACTCAATGTTCAAAAGAGAATTTTCTTTTATACATGATTCATTTCCCTTTACATGTACCATGAAATACTATATCTACAAACACCCCAATTGAGCAAGTAGGATTTGAGAAAAATCAATTAGGATACCACAGTAGAGTTTATAAATGTTCTAATAGTAATAATGTAATAGTTTTGTCTTTAAAAAAAATTATTACAAAGGATTTTCATAAATCCAATTAATTTATGAATCATTTTACCCATTTTCTTAATTAAATCCTTTCATATTATAAAAATTATAATATGAAAAATTTGAAGATATATAATAGGAAAAAATATACACGCCTCAAGAGGTGTGTAAGTACATGTGTATCCATGAAATAACCTATCTTGATAATATATGTGATATAAACTCATATAAAAACTTTTGATCAACAATCCAAGATAAAAACAACCATATGATAAATTAAATTAAATAAAAAAGAACCTTGTATTGGGTATTATCCTATCTAAAAACACATACTAGTCCCTCAAGAGCCTAAACAAGCATATCATTGGATCAAACCAATATAGACTCCTACCACAGTCCATAAATACCCAAAAGGTTAGCAATTAATGGTGAAACACACCCTAAGGCTGCTCGTGTCTCATTTCTAATTCACCCAAGGTTCAAGACAAGATAATTGTAAAATTAAATTTTAAAAAATCTTGTTCATAGTTTTATAAAACATTTTCAAGGACAAGACGATATTCATTGAAGATTGAAAATGTAACACCCTAGGTAAATAAAGAATAGGAAATTTTTACATTTATCCATATTTGTGAATAAAATATTAATATTACTTTAAAGGGGACGCTATGCTCGATGGCGTACCCAATACGCAACAACGAGTTTCTTGGGAATCTTACGTTGCACTCTAATAATAAAATAATATTATTTTAAATACATTTTTTTACAATTTTATGTGTTATATTTGACAAAATAAAATTCTTCTTTAGAATCGGGACATCAAAATTTACTTTGTGTAAAGTTTTGGTATTTTTTCGATAAAGTTCATTTTTTAATGAATAGTGAAAAATGTTGTATTTTAATTCTAAACCACTTTTTAATCTAATTTATTTATATTATTATATTATCATTTGAATTGGTTTTAAAGTGAAATTATAATATATTGTTACCATTTAATCAAATAGTGGTCATTGGAATTAATTTCACTTTGAAATTTGACTTAAACTAGTGTCAATCTTTTAATATATATAGTTTCATAAAAACACGCTATTTGTTCTGACAGTGGGAAGTAATTATTAAATTAATTAATTTAACATATATTTAATGAATTTTGTAAAATAGACATAATTTTTTAATTCGGAATATCAAATATAGCTTAGGGTGAATTTTTGGTAATTTTCTAAAAAACATCAATTTTTGATGAATAGTGAAACCACTAAGTGGTACTTATAAAAACAGATTTTCCCATTTAAATGAAATTTTGCCACCTTTGTGTTTTAAATTTCAATAATCCGACATACAAGGTTGTCATTAAGAAGTAAAATGTGGTTCAATGGGATTAAAATAATTTTTTGGTGAATAGTAACTTATTAAGTTTTAATCGCGATTAGAGGTAATTAGTGTAGTTTAAGATAAAAATAATGTTTTAATAATATGAATGACCTAGACACATGTCCTACCCTCATTTGATGAGTCATGGCCGACCATGACAATTCATGCGTCAACTTGGGGACCCCATGGAGCCACTTTGGTTGGAAAATGACATTAATACCTTTTTATTTAATGTTAAAATTAAAATGACACAAAAATGAGTTGTTTTACTAAATCAATTTTTAAATGGGGTTATACAAGTCATATTTTTTACTATAAATAGTAATTGGAAATCTAAAACGATTTCCTACATCATAGTATTTTTTTATAATTTTTTGACATTAAATAAATTAAATTATTTATGACATCATGACGATGCAGCGATGACCTCATTATTTAACGATTTAAATAAAATGGAAAGATTATATAAAATCTAAGACCTAAACTTGTCCAAAACCTATTGGATGGGTGTATTTAGAACCCTTATCACCTTATCCTCGAAACAAATCAATGTGGGACAACTAAAATCCGAAACTCATTCTAAAATAAAGTAGCATTTCTTTACTTTCCAAGAGTGCCCCTCCTCTCCTCTTATAAAAGGCCCCCACCTCTACCTCCTTACCCACACTTCCAAAGCCTTTGTCTCGGCCAACCCCTTCCCATTTTGTCTCTCCACATCCCTCTATAACTCTTAGAAGCCTCACTTTGGTCAGAAGTCTTCCCAAGGAAGCCTTTGAGCTCAAACCAAAGGAAGTTACCCGATTTTAAGGTAATGTCTTCACTTGAGTCCTTTTATTTTATTTTGCTTCTCCACCCCACTAAACTATTTTTATTCCTTTATTTTGTAGCAACACAAGTATCTTCAATATACTAGGATGTTGTTATGTTATTTATTCTAGCTACACATACACAAACCTTCGTCTAATTGTTAAAGAACATACTGTTTCTATGGATGGAGAATTACTGCCTCACAAAAAGATGATTGTTCAATCTTCTCTTAACACCTTTCATAGTGGCCATTATGATGTCACTACATTTATATATGATATATAATATGTTTATGTTTTCCTTAAGATTCTTTATTTTTCATTTATGGCATACCTTTATGGATTCCATTATAGGTATACGCGATATCTTCATTTTTAGGAAGTGCGGACTACCGCCCCCTCAATGTGATTTGATTCGTTAATGCCGTATGTGGGACGTATAAAGGATGGAATTAACGGTATCCCATATTATATCCTACTGGAATTATAATATACCTTTATATCAATATTATTTCATTCCATTGAATACAAAAAAAATGAAAGTAGCGTTCAAGCGTACGTATGGCTTACCGTCTCCATGAACGGTACATTTCATTTCTTATCTCCAAATGTTATGTAATATTATAAGTACATATATATAATGAATATATATGTAATATATTACATCTAAATTATGGATATCATTCTGTAAATATAATATATATATATATATATCTCATTTTGTTTTAGTTCCATTAATATGACACAAAATGGAAGTAGCGTTCATGCGTATGTACGGCCTACCGTCTCCATGAACGGTGCTTTTAATTTTTTATCTCCAAATGCTACGGAATAGTATAAAATGAATATATACTGGATATATATGATATTTAAAACATAAATACTATTCTTTATATGATGTACCAATAACTACATGGAAAATTCTTTTCCAACAAGTTTGATTTTTACTCATGTACCGAACATCGACAAAAACGTTTAATATGAACTCAATTTATTAACCAATTATTATAAACTTATAATATCTGATATTAACTGAATAAGAATCCTTAAAATAGGTCCTTAAGAAATGATAAATTGACCAAATTTTATTATTTAGGAGATTAAATAACGATCGAGTCATGTCGGACACGAGGTAAGGGATCCTACCCCTCTATTTCTTTTTAAGTACACTCTTTTATGTCATTCCTTTTAAGCTCATCTTTCCTATGATTGGGATGTTCTTTTATATTAATTCTACTGTACTTTTTATGTTAATATGGTGAGATACCCTATTTTCTCTCATCAATCCATTTTGGAAGTTTTGAGTGGCGCTGTTAGGCTGCCGAATTTTCATAAGGGATCCAACCTCTCTCTTTCTTTTTAAGTACTCTCTTTTATGTCATTTATTTTAAGCTTATCTTTATTATGTTTGGGAATGTTATATTATATTACTCATGCTGTAATTTTATTTTCATATTATTATAGACCCTATTTTATCTCATAAATCCATTTTTGGAAGTTTTAAGTGGCGCTGTTAGGCTGCCGAGTTTTCGTAAGGGGTTTTTCATCTCACTTTTATTCCCGTGACATTTATGCTACGTTTTCCACTATTTCCTTTAAGTGGTGTGTGTACTTCCCATTATTATACAATTTGTGTAGTATAATATCATTTATGGGTATTTACATCTTCATTGTATGACCCTTCTTCCATGGGGTGTACGTTTCGAAAGTTACCCAACTCGGTAAGGGGACCTTTCACCCTCTTCTTTTTAAAAGACATCTTTTGTTATGTCTTTTAATTTACATCTTATTATGTGGGGATATGTTCTTCTATGTCCTTATTGATTTAAATTATATGTCCATGTGATGAGATACCATTCACTCTCTCATCGACTAATTTTCTGAATTTTGAAGTGACGCCGTTAGGCTGTCGAATTTTTACAAGAGAACGTCTTAACCCAATTTCGATTTCATTGGGTTCAACTTGTACTTTTTAAACATGTCATCCTATGAATATGTGTGAATGACCTCTTATTGTTTCACACATAATATCAACATATATTGGGTGTATTTATATTTCTCACACATAATTATTTGATAGATTTATCCTTAATTTAAGGTTACCATCTTTATAATGGATTTCATCTCAATTTACATTTCCATTGAGACTTCATTGTTGTTATGCACCAATTAAATCTTATATGGTGTGTATACTGTCCTTTGACATATTATATCATTAATCCCTCTATTCTCATGATATTATAAAGTTCGGATTAAATTTTATTCTGCAATTATTTGTATTCAAGAGTCTCTCATTTTGTTAAAAACTCTTTAACAAAAATATTGTTTTAAATGTTTTAAAGATTTATTATTCTAAACCCTTATCTATAATGTCCATGTTTTCAAAGTGGTTTTCAGTATTTATTTATATGGACATTAATGTTTTAAAATTATAATTCCAATAAAAGCTTCAAAGTGGTATGGGACACTTTGATTCAAAAATCTCTTTTAAATGATTTTTGAAAATGGATTGATTAATTTAATATCTTGGAATTACTTATTTTGATTGAAAATGAAATGTTGTTATTTAAATGTTTATATTTTAAATATTTTATGTGTAATGATTGTACTTGGACATTTTACGGGTGGTTACGTGATAAACCATATGACGGGTGGTGCCGGGAATACCAGGACGGGTGGTTACGTTATAACCTCCAATGCATTGGGTATGGAAGTCAGTCGTATGGCTATTCCATTAAATATGTGTGGAAGTCGACCGTATGGTCATTCCATTTAAGTATGTTTATATCCCATGTTACCTTTATATGTTATGTGTTCTTTATATGGGTTTTATGGTAATCTTTTGGTTACAAAAGGGTAATTAATGGTCTTTTATTTAGTGAAGAGTTTTTACTACTTCATAAAGGTGAAAAGTATTACTTTGGAAAACTACTCATGGTTTAATTGTTGGTTTTGAAAAACTAATAGTTTTCCTTCTTTGTGTATCCTTTACTGGGCTATTTATGCTCATCCCATGTTTTTGAAATGTTTTCCACAGGACTTAAAGACGAATAGGTTCAAGGATGGGATCATGGAAAGACATACTATCTAAAACATGGGACTAGACATGCTTCTTTTTAAGTGTTTTTTTACATAATGGAAACTTAGTAGAAGTGTCTACTATGTAATATTTTTATATGTAAAGGTTATGACCTAATTCTCTATAACTCTAAACCTAAAAAGATACTCAATGTGAATTATTCATTTAATTCAATATTAAGTAATGTTTAAGGCTGGGGCCTTATAGAAAATCCCATTCAATGTTAGAAAAATAAATTTCCAATGTAAAAAACTTTTTCAAAAAAAATTAATTTCTGATAAATAAATTAAAAAAACATATCACCTAAAATCAATGAAAAAACCAATGAAATTTACCAATAAAATAAATAAATCCATTACACAAACCCGTAGCATAAAAAAACCAACCAAAAAATTTTATAAACCCTGCTTCCTAGAAAAAACTGTTCAAAAATCCTGAGAATGTCCATCAAAAGACATAGAACACCATGAAATTAAAACCAATAAATAGAAAAAACTCTCTGATCATAAATATGAACATAACCGTAGACAAAATCGTAGATGAAACCAATTAAAAATAAGAACCAAAATGGACTATTTCTCATTTAAATGTACCTCATCTATAATAATGATAAATCTCTGAATGAAATGATCAGGAAGAGTAAGTGATCATAGAGATATCCCACAGAACATCTAGTTTGAGAGGTAGAATTGATTCTAATTATTGAAATGAAATCTATCCATACATCACACTAAAATATGAAATCATATTACTTACATGGTTTGTAATCCAATTAAATTTTATATAATCCACGAAACTCAAGTAATCGAAAACACACATCACATTTTTATTAAAAATATGATTTTTTATAGTATACGATGTGAACCTCAAACACAACATATAAAACCTTCATTCCTTACAACTGTTCCTCGGAAACTTCATGTAGAACATCACACAATGTGTAATTCCTTTTTGGGGTCTGTAATCTCCTAGAATACTATAGAAACTATAGTTTTTATAAGAAAAACTAAAATATTACACCTTGATAATTCTCTGAACTTTGGAAGAAACTTTAAAAGTATTTGATATATTTATATATTCACTCCAATAATTTAAATAATCATAAAACCATATACATCATGTTATTTTCCAATGTAAAAGGACCTCATTCTCCAAGAAAATTGTAAAATCACTGAAACTAGTTTATTGAAAAAATAGTGGATTTCTATAAAAGCATAATAGGGTGCTATAAATATTTTCCTGGAAAGATAGAAGGGGTTGGATCTAAAATTAATTGTCAATGTTGATGATCATTCCATATAACCATATTCCCTTTGAATAAAAAAATATATAAGTATTCTGGGTGGGGTGGGTTTAATGCTAGAAATAATGGTTGTGGATCCAAAGAATGATCAGGTGCATCATCCTTGATATCATGTGTTGAAACTGGAAAGTCAGCCCAATCAAGAAAAATTTAGATTTTATAAGGTTATATTTTTCAAAAATTCCAAATATATGTTTAAAATACATATAATAAAATTCTTATGAGAATAAAATTAATATTTATAAGGCACATGAATGGAATTTCTTCTGAATACCTCTCACTGGGGATACAGATAGAAAATCTATAACAAACATAGTTATACCCAATGATGAATCTTAGTCCTCTGAAATAGCACACTTATCAAAATGATATATATATATATATAACATAATTTCATGCTCAATACTAATTAAAATATGACATAACAGAAATATCATAATAGAAGAGAATAAAAATATATCACATAAAAAATCACTAATAATGAAAATTAATTAATGAACATACATGAATCCCATAATATGTATATATATGGAATGTGATCATACATGGAAACACATGATTCACAAAAAAACCAAAATCACATAAAATGTTGACAATAATACCATCACTCATTACACATGGGACCATTACTTATTAGTTATCTAGGAGTACGAAAACTCCCCTACACATGTTCTACAGAGCCTATCTCTATAATACTATAACCCCATAAAATAAATGGATGAACCCTTATTCAGTTGATAAAATTTTATAATTCCCCAATCTAAATTACTATGTTGGGGTAAAGTATCCACATAACCACATCCCCCACCCCTCATTAGTAAGAGGCTACCGACCTCTGGTGAGGGTGTATTGTATCATAAGAAGACTATACCATGGTAAATCATATCCATCAATGGTTATCAATACATTAATAAATCCAAAAAAATAGAATAATTTGAAAGAAACATGAATAAATTCTATAATATAAATCATATGTGTCATACAAAATTAATCATTGAACATCTCAAGTGGAACGTAAATACTCATAAATATAAATGTAAAAATGAAAATAAATTAATGTTCAATGGGAATAAATTATAGTTTTCCTAATTTTTTATCCATTATTTTCTTCCATGCTCCTATTTATCCAATCACATGGCTCACTCCCTTCTCCAAATCCTTAGTCCTAAATCGTTCACATGCATCGAAATTCTCATGTCAGCTGTGTTTATAAAACCATTAGTATGCCAAAAATGTTTTATTAACATATTTGGACACCTATAAGGATATGTATGACATGATTTAATGTATATCAAAAAATAATAAAATCAATTGTATATTGAGTGATCATGTTCTTACCAAGATTCCATGAACACTAGCCATACATTCTTTACATCAATACCAACACAATATCAAATAAAGTAAATTTCATGATGTAAATCATGAAAAGTAACTATGAACACCTTAGATCAAAAACACCATTCTATACTTTGATGAAATTTCTTCCCAATATGCTTAACAATATTCTCTTATACGATAGTACACACTTTTAGCATGCCTCAATAATGGAATGCCACTCATACGAAATTATGTTCCCCATCATAAGATTATACCAACATATATTGAATATATTTTAAGTGTGATATAACAATACCCTATGGTACTCTATGTCATGGTTTATCCTATACTATACACAACCAATAATAATGAGACATGTCATCCACACTCTTCCTATAAGGTTTCTACCAAGATCATCCGAGACACAATTGAAATTAAACATTGAAAAAATATTCCCCCAGATGTAGAAAAACTACATATTTTGAAAAAAAATAATGTAAAACATATCTAAATAGGTTTTAAGTCTACTATGAAATTTAACATATAAAAAATTGATATCATTAGGAACAATAGGTCATGTCCTATCATTGGTCTAATATGTTACCCATACACACCAACATAACATATCAAGAAAGAGAATCAATACTGGTTACAAAACCTCATTCACATATGGAGAGAAAACTCCTTATAAATTCTTAAAATGGTTAGGAAATCATATGATTATATTTTTGAATCTAACATCTAAGATACATCAAGGAATGACAAAAAATTAACCCACACTAAAACATAGAATAGATCAACAACCAATTCATCATTATCGATTCAATAGATTATTAATTATACTAGGAGGTAATGTTAAGATATAAAATCCAAAAAATCATTACAAAGAATAAATTTTATAAATAATAGATCTAGGATCAGTCAAGGTGAGGCCATCAGAATTTGATATCCAACCCTGATCTCTCAATAGAGAATGAATTATTGATCAAATATATGTTCACATTAATATATCCTTCCAAAAAAGCTATAATTATGATGTATTATAATGAATGAATGATATGTTTTCAATTAAAGGGTGAATCTACCCTCAAACAATGCACAATATCAATCTAGTCTTCAAGATTCCAAGAGTGGAGGAAGGGGGTTCCTTGTGCGCCATGGCAGAGACATGTAAGGGGAAATATTTATATTATGGTAAGAATTAGGATGGGATTAGATCTATTATAGCCCGAATGTCCTGAATGACTTCTTTTTTATTTATTTTTGATAACCCCCCTTTCAAGGGATGAGGGGGAACCCTTATAAGGCCCGTAGGCTCATCATAGAGGCTTATTTTGTGCTGCAAGGTAGTGATTGTGGCATATCGAGATCAACTAATGTCTAAATCCATGGAGGTGGAATTATTATTGACCTCTAATTTTTGGCATAAATGTGTTAGGGTTTATAGGACATAGTATAGAGTCCAGAAGATTGTATCCCAGTGGTTTAGTTGATTTCATGGTAGCAATACCATAGAGTAGGGATGTGGTATGGCCTTCTTCATAGATATTAAATTATATAGTTACGAGTTTTCCCCTTATGTTATGGTCCTTTTCATATTATATTGGATCTACAACGCAGAACCCATTATATCTCGTAAATTATATATTGACCCTTACTTTTCTAGCATGGTCCCTTTATTTATGTCTCTGTATTTTCTATTATTTTCATCATTATGTTATAGTGGAGGGTGTTGCATAGTGGTTTTGTATTTAAATATTTAAAATAAATTACTAAACCCCATAAAACCCCATATTCCTTTAGGTTATTACCTCACCTCATGTGAGACTCCAAATATATATTTGGTGGCCTTCCATATCCTAATTTTTTCATAAAACCTTAGAGATTGATGATTCAGAATTTTAAATTATATAGTAATTTTATACTCTTTTTTTCAGTTATCCCTTGTTCATTCTTCTAGATGAAGATGTACTAGGTAGATAGACTATTTTTCATATTTTATGGATCTATATTTATGTAGCAACTAGGATCAAATTTGATCAAGATTTTTCCTTTCATTTTAGTTTTTTTTTTGTCATCTTATTTTTATTCCATAATTTTGTAATGATTTGGTATACTTTGTTTCACGTAGGGTGTTTTATCTATCACACTCGTTTTAGATAATATATATGGATTTCGTGTTATTATTTTCAATTGTATGGATTTTATGGGTAAATTTAAGATTATAATTATTTGTTAAAATTTAAAAATTAATCTGAATTTTGAGTACGCAATTTTTTTTCTTTTTGGATTGTACCTATGTAATTACATATAATTATTTTCTTTGCTGAAAATAATAGGTGTTGGGATACTTGGGAATGATTTAGTATGGATAAATTTCATACTCATGACATGATTATTCTTTGAACCCACCCAAAATGATACTCTTAATCATATATATATATATATATGGATAATGAATTGGGTTTTCATGTAAAACTAAATTTTTTTGATAATACCCATACTAAAATAGATGTGATGTTATATGGAAACAATAAAATAAGAAATTATTATAAAATATAAATTCTAAAAAAAGTTATTTCATGTTTTTTTTTTGTTTTTTTTTTCTTTTTGTGAATATATTATGGTTTTTTGACCTGTGATAATGATTTTTGGTGGAAGTGGAGACTATCTTGGTTGTGAAAAGTGTTAGGAAGAGAGGAAATTGTGGGTTCTCATGGGACGTGTTGTAGGAAGATGTGTGGTCATTTTTATGTGGTTTTTTTTAGTAATATGACATGGTATAAAATGTATTTTTTATGGATGAAATAGTGTTGATATGAAGATATGGTGTGTGGTTGAGTTAGTCTCGCATTTAGAAAAGGAATGAATGAAAACTGTGAATGTTAAATAATATGTCTTCATAAATGAACAATATTATAATGGAATTGAATATAAAAACTGGTGGAAGTTTTTTTAAATTTATTGGCATAAATTTTTTTAATTATAAAATGTTTGATGAGGTTGTGGCATGGAATAATACCATTCGTGCCATTTTGGGGTGACATGTATAAAGATATAAAGGGATTATATCTAATTTAGAGATAAGTACTAATTGGAAAAACATGATACTGTTTTTTGAATAATTCATTATCATGATTATTTTTGTGTATCTTTGGCCATTTTTCAGATACTTAGCGTATTGTATTAGTGGTGGATGTTGTATCATAGTGTACTAAAGGATTTAAAGGTTTTGTAGGATGACATTCACTAGGCTAATATTTTATAATTTTTATCAATATCGATGATAGTGGGAAAAAGTAAGAGTTTTTATCTATTATTTAAGGGATAATAAGCTTGTGGGAACATGATATCTTGTTTAATGACATCCTATATTATCCATATTATATCTTTCTAGATGAGTATTCCCAAGAGAAACATTGGGTTGAGGCATTTCACCCCGCAATATTTTCATAAATCACCCCATTTACACATCATATATATGAAGTGGTGTGTATGAATTTAGAGGCTAATGAGAGGATACTACATTATAGAGTTGATCCTAAAAAGAGTATGTAGTTTTGAATTTTTATTTTTAGTGATTCTTGTTTTACATCATAGATTTTGAGGATGTATGGGTTCTGACATGTGGGAAACCATCCTAGATAGACCTTTTCATGTCTTTCTATCATTGGTGGCTCCCAAGAACTTTCAGGGGCTTATTGTATTCATGAAATCACTATTGGGGTACAGTCACTAAATGGACTATTATCTGATAGCTCAGGTAGTACAAAACCTTATGGTAGGTCTTCCCCCATATTCAACAACATCATCAGTTTCCATTGAGTTAGTTTCATCCATGGGGATCGCTGAGGCTTATTCAAAAGTTGATGGTTGGTAACATAATTAGATGGAAACCTATTGATAGTCCCTATCCTTAGGGACCAGGGTTATAGCTTTGTAAGGGAGATTTTCTAAGAGAGGAATAGGTGTTAGACACATTTAGGTTCATGTGATGGAGGTTCCAACACTAGAAAAGCAAGAATTTATATGAGGTATGATCATTTTATTTTCTACCCTTGTTTTTACCTTGTTCGATTTTAAATCATCACACACCTTTGTTTCTACTTCTCTAATTTACATGTAGGGACTCTCTATGGAGATACTCCTCATGAACCTGGTGTTATTCA
Source organism: Viscum album (assembly GCA_963277665.1). NCBI lineage: Eukaryota > Viridiplantae > Streptophyta > Magnoliopsida > Santalales > Viscaceae > Viscum > Viscum album. Next base: position 120,242 of record CAUJRU010001171.1, read on the forward strand.
TGATGGTTAGAGGTCATGCTTCTTTGTTTATTGTGTTATGGGGACATTGATAAGTTATGGGATAACACTAGTCAATAGGGTATTTTAACTCACTACAAATAAAACCATATGAAACTATATATTTCATGGATTTAATATATTCCATATTTCTACTAATAGATATATTTCATAATTCTATTACATTTTAAAATTTGGAGGGCATGTGAGTGTCGTTCAATGTTGAGTGGGTTTATTAGATGGATCACATGGAAGTGAATATACTTTCAACTTAGATCATAGAGCTATCAATATAAGATCATGTGGATGAATTTCCTATATGTGTATAGTATTTTCATTATGTCATTACTAATGATATGTTTTTTAATACCCCTATAAAAATTATCAATTTTTTGGTTGAGTTACAACTAAACACATATTTGATTTTGATTCCTCCTTAGTTACTAGCACCAACCAAGCTATGTGAGATGATACTCTAGGATAATGATTTGATACATTAGTGTTTCATCCTAGATAATGAAAATACATGTGGTGCTCTAGTTTTTTCACCAAAAATATATATGGTTGTATAAAGTAGTTTATAGACTTTTAGAGGACTAATCAACCAATTTAAAAGTAATCTTATCCCCTACAAAGTATCAAAAATATGTTAAACCTACTATTGTGAGTCATTTTGTATTCAATAATCAACTTTTTGTCTTAATAACCTCAGATAAAGGTGAAATATGAGGATATATCAGAATCGTCCAATAGGTGTAGAAAATGGGACGTTTTGTTTATAGTTATTCCATTCAGTTTCATCAACACAATGACTATGTCTATATGTCTCATGAAATCTATGTTCCCTTAATTATTTGTCAAATTCTAAGGTATGCCCATCGATGGAATCTATATTTTCTAGAATTTATTCAAGGTGAATTATGATCATCTAAGAGTTTTATTAAAGGATATTTGGAAACTTACGGTCTAGGGAAATTATCCCATATATATATGTTTTGGATGAGAGATAGGAATTTAAAAGCTCATTTAGTGTCTTAATTGGGAGTTTCCGTAGACCCTCAGTGATACAATTGGATGTTTCTTGAGAAAAATAAAATAAAGTATGAGAGGTTCTTATATTCCTTAGTATTGTAGGCTTCTATCAGATGTTTCTATTTTATTTTTACTTGATTAAAGATATTATTATAACATTTATTCTAATGGAGCGGAATTTTCTTAAAAACTTTTGTGTCAAGAAAAATTCAGTTAGCTAATAAAGAGGCAAATTGGTTCATCAGTTCTTTATTTTTGCTGAGGGTGTGATGTATGAGGTTTTATATAATTTGTCCCATTTAGGCATTGGATGTGTGTTAATTAAGAATAGAGTTGTTTTGATTTATGTATCAATGAATTTATTTCCCCTTTATCACAACCATCCAAACAATGATTTTGAGTTAGTGGTAGTTGTGTTTCTTTTAAATATTTTACTGTAAATACTACATTGGAGAACACATTGATGGTTATTTAGATCACTAGTTCCAAAAATAGAATTTCCCATAGAATTATATGAATTTAATCTGGTTTATGTGAATATATTTTCTCTAGCATGTTGACATTAAGGACCCTTGTAGACAAAGAATGTGGAATTGTGTTGCTGATGTTCTTGGTTGGATGTGAAATTGTAGTCGATAGAGGACTAGATAGGGATTGAGGAGCATGTAGTGATGAATCTTAATTTTATAAGAAGAAGTTTTCGAGGCTTTATTTAATAGTTTATTGTATTACTGTCCTAGGATGAAGCAGTTTTTGGTAGAGTTCATGGGATGCATCTGATCTTTTAGTAGATGAATACCAAGCACCATGATCCTAGAGGGTTTTTACATCCATGGGATATACTAGAGTAGAAATGGGAGTTTATCTCAAATGATATATTAATTATTTTACCCCAATCACGGGATGGAAGCAATGTAGTTTTGATGATTATAGTCTGATGGATGAAATATTCTAATTTTTGAGAAATTTGTGAATCTAGTACCATGGATAGATTTGATATACTATCTTTGGATGATGTGGTTTGGGTTCACTGGGTTATAAGGACCATCATATTTTATTATGGTCCTCATTTTACCTTTTGGATTTTGAGGGGATCAATTACTGACTTTAGCGACCAATTTTAAGTTATCATAGTTTTCCATCCTTATATATGACCGAAGATGAAGCGAACCATCTATGTGTTGGATGATTTTTTTTAAAAATCTGTCTTTCATTTTGGGATATAATGGTAAAATAACTTAAAACTTATTTAGTTTTTTAATAACAAAAAATCACACTTAAATCCACATGACCCTATTAGGGGAATTTTATGAAAGATATATTGTTCTTTTTTATTCTTGATAGAGTTTGTAGAAAAAAATTCTATAATGATGTACTAAAGTGAAAAACTGAGAAGAAATTTATGGTCTTAGAGTGGATAATGGTACCATAGGACCATTTTAAAAACTATTATGACCATACAGGGATACCCCATGATTTCTAGGTGGGTTACCATGTGTTAATAATGGTTACCCCTCTAGGGGGTTGTGGAGGGTTTATAGAGGAAGTATTATTTGTATTTGTTTCATCAGGACTTTTGGGGTGTTGGACCTCATTTCTATGGTGGATTATCTTTTATAACATCAACTATAGATGGATAATATATTTAATGTTTTCAATCTTTCTCCACTGTTATTTTATATTCAAAATCACTCAAAAGTAATTAACTATGTAGATTTTGATATTGACGATGACACAACAGTCATCGACAAACCAATAGAGATCCAGAATTGTTTAGAGAAGGCGTTTAATGGATAAAATATTCTCTTTGTTCATGTGATATATATTTGGAATGGAGGATATAACTTGAAAGCATCATATGCTGATATTTTCCTAGTACTTGTATTTTTTTGTTTTCCCCTATTTATTTTATTTTGATGATGTTATTCCTAAATGAATATATTTTATAAGATGTTTCATTTTCAATTTCTAGTAGTGTGTGTTAGGGATTAAAACATATGAATCATTGAAAACCACATACAAATAGAGATATTTGAAATTTACAACAAGTTCTAAAACCGTACATGTGAGTTAGTGATGCCTAAAAAAGAAAAATATTTTGATTCAAAGGGATAGATTCTAAAACATGTGTGCCCTGGGAAATTTTTTTATTTTTTGTGGATATTTTTGTTTCTTTATATGTAGAGGTATAAATTTGGATAGGTTTTTTTAGGGTTATAGGTTTATTTAAGACTATATGAGATGGTTATAGTGCATTAGTTTTAATAGGATCTCTATAAGATATCCCATATAGTTTTTTATCTGACTGGTTTTTTTACATTTTAATGTCATTTGATATTTTTGGGGATGAGAGTTTGATGATAGCTATATAATATTTTTTTAGGTTTCCATACACATTAAATTATGATAATTATGATGTTATAGTTGTTTGGGGAAAACAAAGGGAGTCGAGCAGTGAATGGTTAAGTTGTAGCTAAAATTTCACATGGGGAATAATTTTTTAGCATAGAGATTATTCTAATAAATAAATGTAAAGTTTGTGGCATAGAGCTATCAAATGTATCTTAATAATTATGGGGGTTATGTTTCAAAATTATTCAGGATACCTTCATTATAGTGTCTAATATTCATAATGGATCCTTGTAGGTGAGAATCTTATAGTTCAATCTATTTCAGGGATGGGATACCATAGATGAGGGAGGCAGAATTTTCATTTTCATGGTGATTTTATTATGCATAATGGTGTTTTCCCTGTGAACCATGACCCTTCAACTAAATTTATAGAATATATGGTCTAGAACACACATAGTGTCTCTAATGTGGTTTTCACCAGTACCCCAACGGTGTGGTCCCTTCCTTTAATTGATTGAGTTGTCATGTGTTAGAACATTTGTGTTGTTATGGAGGGTGTTGTTTTGTAGTATTTTATTTTCGATATGTCCTATAAATTCACACACAAAAATTAAACCCTATCTTTTATTATTCGTTTCTATCAACACTTGGGTGACCACAAAGTAATTTTTAGAGGCATTTTTCCCCCTCTTTTTAGCCTTCAATTCAGGGAATCTAGTGAATAAATAATGGCTATTCAATGGTGAATGTCAACTATTCCTACCTGTGTTTATCTTACAATTTATTCCAAATGATATTGTTCTAGAAGAGATGGGTTGCTTGGGAGTTTTTGTTGTTTAATATTGATGGTGATTATTTATTCTCATTTGACCGATGTGTTTACCATTATTGTTGTTCATGGAGGTTATATTTCTATTGTTCAACACTTGTGTACCAATATGGAAATTATTTATTACGGATGGGGGTCCTCTTTATCTAATTTTTTTATTTTATGTATTGGGATTAAATGATTTTTCCTACATTTGACTTAATGGTTTGGGTTATCTGAAGAAGGAAATTAATTATCGAAATATGATACTAAATTGTAAAGTGGAGTACTAACATTTTTGTAATTTATTTGATATTTTTATAATGTGATTATATATTTTGTTACCTTTTTTAATTTCATGGATGTTTAGAGTATTGTTTTAACTATAATTATGATAATTGTTTTACCTTTTTCGTAATTTGTTTTTAAAATCACACGGAATGAAACGAATAATAACCAGTTTATGGATTATTAATTTGTTACCCATGGAAGACAATAATTGTTTGAAAATACCAATGATATAGAATATGAGATATAATTTGAATTACCTTTAATGTGAAATTTTTGTATAATATGGAAGATAATAAGGGATTAACCCCCCCCCCCCCCCTTGTGCTTATTATGAATCTTTTTTCTCATTTTAATAATGGTGTGACTTTTTCACTAATGGTGGTGAATATCATGGGTGTATATTGTTTTGGGAAGAGAGGAAAAAATTGTTTGGTGTGGTATGTCTTGTGGGGTGATATTTAGTTGTTGATATGTGTTCTTGTTTCTATAATATAATTTTGAATAAAATATGTTCTGTTTAAAGGAAATGTGTGGTGGATGATCCATTATGATGTATGGAGTTCATAGTTTTCTCAGTTAGACATGGAATGAAATAAATAACTAAAACCGATCTGATATGGGTTAAAAAATGAATAATCATGGGATTAATTATAATATAATAATGGGATGAAATTAATGTGTTGTAATTGACTTGAATTTTTAAATGTTAAATGTATGGTTTGTGTTAATGTGAAAGAAATTACATAGTAAATGGGAGTTATTAGAAACTCATTGATTATAGAAACGGTAAAACAAATAATATAATGTAGAATATATATGATTATATATGGTGGTTTTATAGTGTGATACATTTAGTAGTGCAAGTGGTTGTAGTGGATTTCATGTGGTGTAGTGTTTTGGACATGGAGTATGCTTGTGCAGTAGATTTTAACCCAAAAATTCTATATTGTTTGTCATATATCTACCATGTTTTCGAATATTATTTCTCTACATCCACCATCTGAGTTTGATAGCATTATCAATCACTAAATTTCTAGTTTCTAGGACTTTTTTTAATTATCTATTATATTTTTGATTTAGATGGACGGCTACCCCTCTTCTCCACTCTCCCTTCAGTAGTGGGGATGATGACATCAGTTGGTGTTAGAGATCAACTAGTCATGACATGGGTTGGTGTTGAAGATTGGAAATTGATGATGGGTTGGTGTTGGACATCACCCATGATATTGAGGACGTTATATATAGTGAGGAGTCATGAATATTATTAAGAGGGAATTAGGGGGATGTCCTCAATGTTCTAGAAACCCAACTTCTATGAATATGTGATGTGATGTTTTGATAAGGTCAATATGTGATGGTGATCGAGGCATGAACCAGATAATAGAACATGTGTGAATTTTGGGTAGATAGGGATATATCCTAACCCACATCAGATTTGGATGGTTATATGATGATATATTTATAGAAGGTATGGTAGAACAAGATGTTTGACATTGGGTCGAGAGAGAGGAGAATAAGTGGGGAATATTTTACAAGGTGAATATATATATATTGAGAATATGTTACTATAATGGATGTGTTATTTCGTGAGTGTGTGTGGATGGGGTTCGTATTAGTCATTTTACATGTTTAGGTGCATATTAGTTATATTATTTATTCACTAGTCTGTTATAATGATGTATTCACATGTGTAAGAGAATACATTGGTATGATCCTACTAAATATAGATGTTATACTCATCATACATATTATCTTGAACGATATTTTATGTTTCTATAAGGATTTTGAAGACCGAGATTGACATTACTATCATGGATATTAGTGTCCATATTGTGTCTCTATCATCAAACTTGTTTTTTGGTATAAACAAGTAGAGGAATTTATTTTTTATTTTTTCTCATGTTCCAATATTTTGGGATGGTTTATCTTTACTTTTATGTTATCTAATGGAGTTTTTCATGTGATTTTTCATATATACCTTTTATATTATTTATGATGATTGTACCTCCCATTTCTATGATTTGTGTACACTCAGTGCAAGTATCCAACATAAGACCTATTTAAGGATGGATTCAAGGGTCAATATTCTCTTACATAATTTTTGTCCTAGGATAGGTACTATAGTGAGGGGAAGTGATGAAACTAAAAAATTACAAATTATTTTTTTTATAAAAGGGGTTTATATGATTAATATATGTTATCATGAATATTAAATCTGAGGATTAACCATTTACCCAAGAATAATCCTAAAAAAATACATGAATTACATGAAATACCAACTATTTATTTGTCAAATTATGGTGATACAAAATAATAATAATATATTATTATTTTACACTAACATATATGATTAATCTAAAAAATATTTATGATAAAATAATTTTTTTTAAATTCGTTAATGTGATATATGATTGTATTATGTTACATCAGGAAAATATCATGTTGATTATTTCATATATTCATTGATGATTTATTTAGTTATTATAAAAAATAAAATCCATCAATGTTTTTTTTCAGGAAATTGATGATAATTTTAAAAAAAATGTATTGAAACTTCACACATTGAGGATTAGGTGGGGGAGAGGTATAGAAATGAAAATGGAATTATAAATGTTCTATAAGAATGAAATGAAAAATATTATTCAAAAGGTATTTTTTCACAAATGTGATCAAATTGCTTATTATTGTGTGAATGAAAATGATAAAAAAGAAATAGAACTAACATACTATCATACATGGTTTTATAGGGTTTAATCCCATGGATTAAGCGTGAGGTGGAAACAAAACCATCATCCATGTAGTAAAAATTATTATTCATAAATGATTAGGTAAATATAAGGATGATAAGAGTGTTCATTATTAGCAAGGAGAAGAGTGAGATTTCAAATATTTAAATGGTTGTGACAATAGAGGTATAGTGTGTCCAATATAAAATATTAATTTCATATGTTTAGATATTAATTTTTTCCAAAACATTTCAAAAATAGTGGTATTATCCATTTATTATCATGATATGGTTGAATGGTAAAACTTATCCTCCCACTCTTTACTTGATTTATCTCTTTATATTTTTTCTATGCTAGAAAGTATTTCTCCATATATTATTAGATAAATATTGTTTGAAAGGTTCATTTAAAATTAAAATTCACACAACCCCCACCAATTAGTTTATATTCGAATTGTTGGGCTAATTATATTGTTATATGATGTACATTCTCTCTTGACTCAATTATAATCTTGAGACATTAATCTAATAACACATCAACGTCTATATCCACATAATTTATGTTGATCATGAATGATGGAACTAGATTATATATACTTGTAAATGTTAATAATAATACATATTTCAATGTGTTGTATCTATGATGAGGTGATAATAATTTTGAAACTCTACTAATCATAAATTTTGTTTTGAATTGAAATATATAATAAGGAATTATCATCCATTACAACAAAAAACATTATTGTTGTAACTAAGTTAGTGCTCTCTAGTGAAGCATATTTCATATGTTTAACTTTCTTTTGTGATATTACCAGTCATTATAACTCTTTTTCTATATCTGAGCTGTCAAAATCTAATTATTTTTCACTAAGATAAGCTCTAATATCTCATGAATTAGACTGGAGACTCATATCCCTCAATCTAGTGGAGATGAAATCAACATGTCTTATAATGATCCTCCTTAATGATTATAAATTAATTATATAATTTTGGATAATTATTATAGGAAATTAATAATAGAATAAGATGATCCTAAAATAATTTATGAAATTATATTACATCCACAAATGTAATGTAAATTAGAAAAAAGATTATATAACTACATTATCCATGAGTATATGAATGGTATATTGTATATAATGTTACATGAGTATCAAATGATCATAGATTACCCAAATAGAAAAGGCCATTAAACCCAATAAAATTATTTAAAATATTACTCACATGTAATCTATGAATTAAAACCATCTCTCACATTAATAATTTACTTATCTCATAAAATAAATTATTATATCTCATTTGAAATAATTTTATAACTGTTTCCAAAATGTAACTAATGTCTTATGTAATATAATAACATTGGGTAAAACTTATAAAACCTTCAAAAAAATATATAGTGAACTTGATCATATATATATATTATGGAACATATCTATAAAATAATAGTAAGATCCTAATTATTAGTATTCTTATATTGATATGTGAAGAAATATGAAATGAATCCTATCACATTCCATTTCACCCAAGGACACCAAAACCAATATTTTATGTCAACGTATATTTTCACCCTACCAGTTTCTGCTGACTATTTTGAGAATTGTGATTAAGTATTCATTCCACCCCCAAACCCTTTAGGAAAATAATTCAACTATAAATAAAATGGAAAATTATTTCTCTTAGATTCAAAGCCAAATTAATAACCCCACACTATAGTCAATAAATTATCACCAAGTTATCAAACACAGTAGGATGACTCTTATTAAGCTGATAAAATATTCAAGAGCATACTCTTAGATAATAAATTGTAGACATTCTCTATTACACTTTGATACAAATATTTTTCCTGAAAAATAATCATGTCAATTACCACTCATCAAAACATTTTTCCCCATTTATGCATATATCATCCAATATTGAATTAACACCACTTCATTTTCCATTCAATGGGTGTGAGCCTATTTTTAATCAAAGTAAAGAAGATACTACAACAATATGCACTACATATGAATAATTTATCACAATTATAATATATATCTAAGGCTCTATTGGTTGGTATAAATAATAAACCTTTCATTATGGAGATAATCACACTATCATTTCTATTCATTTAAAATCCAAGAAAGATCTAGAATATGAGCTTGAAAATATGAATCATGTGGACTTAGCTATTAGAAACCTTAAATGAAAACATGATGTTCCTTAATAAAAACCAAATAAATACCAATATCTTATAAATCACAAAAACTATTAAACTCTTTACATTGATCATGTAATTTCAAAATAAGAGTAGATGTAAATATTTAATTTAGATCTTGAGAATTAATCTAATAATAAATAATAATATTGATCCTTACTATTTTTTTTGAATATCATTTGTGATTATAATTTGTTTTCGTATCAAATAAATAGACTATAGTAACCCATCAACCCCAAAAAGCAGTAAATATAAAATATATTCCTAGGTAACCCTTTTCAAATAATATCATCAATCATTATTGTGTATAAATAAATATATGAGAAATATATAATAAACCTTAATCTATTTTTATATATCTAGTGTTGGCACATCATGAGTTTATTATTAATTGAATACACACTCTACATACCAAATTAGTAGTCTATATTATTATTATGATTCACTTATATCCGGAAATCTAATAGTATTTAATGGATTAATAAAACCCTGATTAAATAATGTTATAAAATAAAATAATGATCATCAGGATCCTGAATCCATTTCAAATTTATGTTAAACTAATTGATATAAAAATGAACTCGTACAATTCTCTTAATTTATTATAGCTATAACCTAATCTCAAATTCCAAGGGCCTGAAGGCCTTCATTTTTTAGTGATTTTGATAATCCCCATTTCAAGGGGTGGGGTGGAACCCTTAGAATGCCTGTAGGCATAAGTATTACATGGCTCATAGGCCTTAGAGTAATTCATTGCCCGTAAAATTCAAACATTACAGACAACCCAGACTAACTACTTGGAATTGCTCCTCCCTAGCATCTTCATCATGAAATCATCTATCCACCTTTTCATGCCTGTTCGGCTAGGATATCCACACATACGCAGGCTTGTCTCGATGGTAGGAGCCATACCCTCTCATTCTTGCAATCCATGTAGCTTATTTTGTGGTGAAAGCTCCTTTCTCATCCTCCTATAGAGCTTGTTCCTTGTAAGATGTATGGTTTGCATCTTCACTTAAGGTGGCTTGAAGAGAATGAGGTGGCCTGAAGGCCTTACTGTCCTGAGGGATTAGGTGGCTTGAAGGCCTTAAAGGACTCGGGGACCAAATCAGTGGCCTGAAGGCCCAAACGGGGGCAAATTCAAGGCTGCTACAGTGCCAAACAGTTCTTACTACAGCACTTGCTACAGTACTGCACAGTTCCCACTACAGTCCCTGCTACAGTACCTAGAAATTATGTCTCCGCCTGGATTTGACCACGGGTCTCTTGGATGGACTTAAGATTCCTCACAAACCAAGATGAGGCTCATGTGCATCCAAATATCATATTACTTTAAATAACCATTTGTATCTCCAAAAATGAATTTATAGATTTTCAACATGATTATGTGGGTATAAAATGATAATATTAACTTGATTAAATTTTTGATTGTATATTCACAACTATAAACTCCTATAAAACTCCATGGAAGACAAAATAGGTGAATAAAAATTATATTAAAAAAATTATAGACCCATCCATCCAATATAAAATAGTCTCAGTTTATACTAGACATAACATAACCACATAATAATATTAAAGAACTATGGGTATACCCTCAAATATTTAAATATATCATGAACATTATTGGTGGATATAATTTCATCATATTGTAAGGATATAATAATTCATTATTTATACATAATAATCAACTCCTCTCACACATCATTGAAAGAAATAGGATGAACAAAATGATAAGTAAAAAATTAATAAACCCATTTACCTCAATGTCCACAATTTTTTATTTTAGATAACCTTACAAAATGATATCTATCTTATATAGTGGTGTCAATAAATTATTCTATAATGTAAATAGATCAATTGTAAATAAATATTTTTTCCTTACCCTTGTGAATTCCTCCAGAAAGATGTTCTGATACTGAAATGAAATATAATTGATGACTGGAATTCATTTCTCATTTTGTACCTATAAAATAAAACTTATTATATGGTACAATTGTTATTCTAGAAATAAAATTATCCTCTCTTAGTTCTCTTATTAATGAAATTATGGGAAAATGGAATAAAAATAACATATATAATAATAAGTTGAATGAATATGTGTACAATAGAAAATTATATGAGATATATTGAGAGTTAATTAATCTATAACATAGATCTCAATATAGTTATAAATATTTATCAAATAGAAATACATTACATTCTAATAACCACTCAACACTATAGTAAATATTTGGAATCTACAGATACCCTTATTTTACATCCCCAAAGGGGTATTAATGGTTTTAATCTATATCATACGTCCAAGAATAAACCTAAATCGCCAAATATATATGTAGAAACAATGTTATCTGGAACATATAATTTGAAAAAAAATTAATATAGGGTTAATTCTTTATGAACCATAGATCTCACTGATAATGGTTCTGCATTACCATCATGTAGCCGAAAATCAATTACAAAATGTTTTCCAAATCATTTTTTATGTTAACAATAATTATTCATAAAACTACCCAATTTTTAAAAAATTTGTGCAGTGATTTTATTAAGAATATATTTCACCAAAATCACTCAAATAATTATGACTACCACTCTAACATAACACCCAAATATAATCATTGAATCCATATGATATACTAGATCCGCACTTGATCATGGATATATGATCAATCATAACAAAACATAGGATATGATATATCATTCCACCTGAAAGACACTCTACTTTTGGTCTATAAAACCTAGTCCACCCATATTAGAGTAACATTAAAACTTTCCCCAAAAGAGAGTGATGATGCATAACCCAGACATGAATGCTTGCTTAAGGATTACCAATACAAAAATGAATTATCCTTATCATTTGAGTATCATATGATATACTGTGAGACCAAAAAATAGGTATAATGCAAAAATACCCTAAATTAAATAATTTTTCTAAAAACAATATTTTATTACATATTAATATGAAAAAATGACATTATAAAAAAAAGTTTGAATGAACATAAAAAGGATTCCTCAACCCTAAATCAAAATGCATATATTTGGAAACATAATTAATAATATGAATCAAAATAAAAAATAAAAAATATAAAAAATATATTTCTTGTTCAATAAATATTGGACGCCCTGAAAAAGATCCATAAGCTATACTTTTCCTTCATTCATTTATGTCATCAGATAGAATTTGTTGAAATATTAGGCACTGATTTTCTTTTAAAGAAATCTTATAATGTTTTCTATTATGAGACAAAATATTCCACTGATGATTGGGTAGTACATAAATATATAGGCTACTAGATTCACCATCATATCACTATGAATATAAATCCTCTTGAGGATACACTAACATGATGAGTTATGATCATTATAACTATATTGTCTACCCTCACCATTGAAGAGGGTTCAGATTGTTTTTGAAATAATATTTGTGTTATAGAATTGAAGGATATCCCTAGGTTTACTAGGATCCATAAGTAGAATCACATGAAAATATATCATTATTAGATACTAGTCCATCAATAGATACTTTTATGTCATAAGTAGTATATACTCATAAGTTCCTCCTAAAATTCAACATGACGTCATTATGAGGGAATAATAATAAATTTAGAATGAAACATCATAAAATTTTCCAATTATTCATTATATATCATTTTTTAGGGAGTTTGGAAAGGGATAACAAATCCCACTACTCAGATACCACAATTTTAACTTCCCAAGAAATATTTTATCTAGACTTCACTAGATTATATAATAACTAACATAAGGGTTTTCTATACTCACTAGAACATTCCCATACCAAACCTATAGAGTCCAAATTTTTAGATAAAATAATATAAATATATCACATCACTGTTAAGGAGTAACAACAATATAATTGAAGAGTTTCTATATGATTATTCAATTAATATTCCATCTATAAACAATGTAGGAAAATAATAAAGAATTTTATTATTATTTTCTATAACAAAACTCTCTTAGCATATATATTATGTATTTGTCAAAATTATTCATGTAGATGTAATGTAAAAAATTTCATTGGATAATATACATGTACACATTCCTTCATTACACCAGTGTTAGATAGTTGAACAAAAAAAAATTCTCACACATCATATCCCGTAAAATAAAATTATTATACAAATAAAAAAAGAAATATAACTCCACTCCCTAGTAACATATACTTTCACCATAAATGCTTCATCTAACTATATGCATAATGTCCATTGCATACTCTTACCAACCTATCACTATATAAAAAATCATAAAATTAAAAAAATAATATATACATAAATATAAAAACATATTTTTCTTGTTATTTTTTATCATTATTATGACTTAAACAGGTGTCCCACATACAATAATAATTCATCATAACCCTCTTAGGGATTCAAAAAATTTAAATTTTTCTGTTAATATCATGGGAAGACTATACCAATTATCCAATGAACATGAATATATGTGATTTAATAATAATAATTATAAAAAATAACACATCATAATATTGAATTATAAGTTATGGTATAACAAAAAAATATTCCATTTTCTACAAAAATGTTTAAACTAATATAAATGATATAAAAGAAATAAATAATATTTGGTCTTTTAAAGTGAAATTATTTTTATATAAGGAATAATTTAAATATAGATAAAAATGGTTATCTACATAAAAATGGAACCATGAACTTTCCTACTAACATATCCCAATGGCAGTGACCAGATTCTGGAAATTCATTAGTAATTAAGTCCATTGTCATTAAAATAATAAATTACATGTTGTGTTTACACCCATTAAGTGTATATTATAAGTTTGATTAATGTACATAGAAATATAATAAAACATGGTTCCCCTAAAATAGTATAGCATATATGTGTGCATGAAAAATATTATACACAAGGTATAATAATTATCACTTGAAAAATATTTTATATATATTATTTAAATTAAAACCATGGGGATAACTCATATAATACTCAACCAATGTCATTACATTATAAAGTGATTATTTAAGTCTTATTATATTCCTTATGAAGTGACTTTTTAACTTCTTCCCCCAAATCCCATATCCAGATCAAGAGTATATTTTAGCACACCATCCAACCAGTTAACATTATAAATATGAAAAACATTTGTTAGGACGACACCCATTCCACTAATATCAAGTGTCCTCAACATACACAGTTGGAAATATTCCTAACATGTTAATGAAAAACAATGTTATAGTACAAGATTAATGTGACACCAAATAATCTCATTTTTTTAATTTGTAATTAGGTTTGAATCCTAGAAAATCCAATACAATATATTAGTCTCACAATTCACATTCTTCAAAAATAGGAAATAACATAAGAATTTGTGATTGGAATCATTTCAAACCAACAACTCCATAACTCAAATGACCAGGTTTTTGTTAGAGAGCCACATATCCTCAGTAGTTTTTCCACATATTCAAGGGGATTTAGACTTGAGGTGTGGTTCTAAAGTAACATGGGGAAACTATAATATTAATAATCATACCCATAACTATATAATTAATCCTAAATATCATCGAAATAAATATCTTATTTAAATATAATTTGTATATATCCTATAACATATATTTTTGAATGCCATAGAAAATAGACACCCAGTTTGTAATTTCATCATGTATTAAATAACCACTGGAGTTGATAAATAAATAAATAAAAGCACCATAGAAACTATCTAGAGTCTTAACATGTATCTCATTTTTCACCAAGTCTATGCTCTTTATCGTTTCTTCATCATGCCCTTTCCCACTAATGGATCCCTTATTATTAGGTCTACAAATAGACCAAGATTACCATGAAGAGGTTAAGTATATACATAATAGAACACCACCAATGCAACCTTAATAAAATATAACATGTATGTATAATTTTATGACATACTGAAAAGGTTAATTCACACACAATCAAAAAACCAATAATAAACCCAGAGAATGCCTGCAAACCTTGAATCCACATACCCCAGTCATACCAACTTTGGTGTCATGCTATTATATATCCAATTTATCACCCCAAATTATAGATTATGATATGGAAGTATTTATCTTTTTAATGAAATATTTTAAATCTATGTTTTATGTGAGAAAAAAGTTTCATTTAAGGAGTATCATGTTTCCTATTTATAGAAAAAGTCCATGAACACTTTTTGGGTAATGTCTTAATCATGAAACATTGTTTCCGTCTCACATGAGATGATATGAATTCATGGAATTCCTAAAAAATAGACACACATATATATAAGGACATCCCTAATTGGTAGATCACATATTCATAAATAGACAGTCTTCCAAAATTGATATGGAGTTCCATCATTTAGGCCAAGAAAGGGTGCTCACTAACCTATGTAATATGTCACTAATTATTTATATCGTCTATGCTCCCCTCCAAGGATTGGTCATGTCTTTCTGGTCCACTTATCAACCTAATCAATAAAGATGAGATTCTAACGGCTACACACTAGCCATTGATAAGGAATAAAAAGTGAGGAACAAAAAATATCTCATAAAGTATTCCATATTCTATGAAATATAAAACAAATTATAAATGAAAAAATTATGGAACAAAATAGCATAAAAACGTCACTATAAATAACTACGCACACTATCATGTGACCAATCATCAATCACAGTCTCATAAGAGACACATGTACAAACATGAAATAAAAAAAAATATATGGTCTCAAAGGATACACGATACCATATTAAGATACCAAATATATACACACCCATAACAAGGTAATGAGAATCCTATGTCATGAATATAGATATCAGTTTCATTTATAGTCAAGTG
The DNA here is from genome assembly GCA_963277665.1 of Viscum album. NCBI lineage: Eukaryota > Viridiplantae > Streptophyta > Magnoliopsida > Santalales > Viscaceae > Viscum > Viscum album. Next base: position 136,454 of record CAUJRU010001171.1, read on the forward strand.
ATTTTTCCAAAAAAAATCCATGATCACACGCCAAAAAAAATAAGCTCCACACCAAGGGTTCCTAAAACCAAATGTAATCTCATATGATAGGTTGTATAATGAGACTTCCATGATTAATTAATCCAAGTTGGTTGAACTAGTAATTACCTAGTGAAAATACCATTAATTTTAGTGTTGAAGCCCAGTAGCGATAAGGAGAAATGAAACAATAATGAATAAATATCAAAGGATAGTATGGGTGGTTTCCAAGGTCATAATTCATTTAGATCATTATCTATCGACCATTTTTGGAAACTTTCATCAATATTTATTAACTATAGTTATGAAGAGTGTGTTTATTCAATACACGAACCTTATTAAAATAAAACTGAGCCAATATCATCCTTGTTTAATTTTTTATTTCATATTTAAACCATCCATATTTAAGGAATTAACAAAGGGTGAGGTGCATGTCAATTAATAGTGAAATGATTTGATTAATAATTCATTTAAGACACACCAAATATGAGATAAAAACTATTTTCCCTATTAATCATTAAATTATTGGTGAATACAATGATTGTTTTGGATAAATCTAATTATATCATGAACATGTGCTTAGATTCCACTACATTTATGGTGATGAGAATCATTTTATCCCAACATTACATGACCTATAGTATGTCACATAATCCTCATTCAATTTCTATCATTGAATCCCCTACCATAGGTGGAGTGAGGATTACAAAGAAATATCCCATATGTTCTTCCCCATCACTACATGCCAACTACAATTCCCATATTCCCAATTAATATATTGTGCGTGGATAACGTGGGACCACCATGACTAACATCATGGTTTCCATGTAACCTATTTTTGATAGAAACGATTCCAATAAACAAAACACTTATCAAAACCTCATAAGAACATTATCTAGGAATGACACTACTCTAGTACTCATAAAAAAATTCTATATAAAATTTCTTTCACACATGCAATAAAATAACAACTACTTCATAATATCCCCCCTTAAAGGACATACCATCGTCGAGAAGACACTTTGAGGGTCTAATTTGAACAGCTAAAGAAATTTTCTCAAATTTTATATTCATTCTATTAGGCTTCCCTTTGTATTTATCCTTGATATGATATAAATTAAAAAAGTGGAACCATATTACCCTAAAACACATTCAATCTATAATGATTGACCCCCACTAGGTGTCCCTAAAAAAATCTTTAGGATCCAGTTTATTTTCCTCAATTTTGATCATATTTGAAGGATTATTCCCATATCAATGAAGATAAGAATCATTGAACACATCATTAATTCATCAATAATATAGAGTAAGGTCCACTCAGTAATACACTAAACTAATATGTTTGGTGATCTCCAATGGTCCAGCTAATCATGGCTATATATTCCAATACTTCTATAAGTTATGATGACCCAATTGATGTGAAATTCGCATTAAAACCTTGTCTCCCATAGAAAACAACTGAGGCATCCTCCTAAGGGTACTATATAATCATATCCTACTATGACATATTACAAAGACCTTCCTACTAAATCTAACTCTCTTAGAGGTATAAATCACCATACTCTGGAAAAAAATTCTATTACTTCACCTTTTTTTCGAAACACAGTGGTGAGATGCACAATCATCAGTAGACTTCCCTAGAAGGGTACTGGATTATAGATGTGGGTAATCTATTTGTTTCTGTGAATTATACCATTTCGAGTTTCACATACCATGCTCCACTGAAGTCTATGAAACATGACCAAAGTATATAATCAAGGATATAAATCATTATATAATACTTTCCATTGGTTTCCATAAGATAGATTATTCATAGATTCAATAGAGTCCGCAAAGCCTTTTGAAATACTTCCAAAAAATATGACATTAAACAAACTTATCTATTAGATATAATTCTCATTGGAGCTCCATGAAGTATTTGAAATCCCTAAAAATTAATAATTACTAGAATATATAAATAAAATTTTTATGAAATTTTTACAAAATGGGATGATTTTATACACATATCATCTATCACCCATATGAAATCATGACTCCTCCAAATCTTGGGTAAAACCATCATAATGTCCATTATCATATCCTCTCACTTAAATGTAGGCATCTAAAGTGTATGAAGAAACCCACTAGGATACTAATGCTCCACCTCTATCCAAATGAAGGTATGTTATAAAAAACCAATCATTCCTCTCTTCATACATTGACACCAAAACTGACATCTTAAATCATGGTACATATTCGTTGTGCATAGATTCATTTCCCATTATGAAGAACAAGAGCCTCTCATTAGATACTCCATTAGGGAAGCTAGCACACCACACTACCATGGATTTATATGACATCATCATTATCTAGGGATCACCAAAACACAAATCATCTCCCACTAAGAATTGTCACATCACCACGCATTAGGGTTCTGTCTCTTGGGTCTCTTTCACATTATCCTCCAAAGTGGACATGATCACTAAAAGAGCACATGCTGACACCCATTATTTTTGAAATTCATCTAAAAGACACTATTTAATAAAGATCATTTCATATAATTTCTCCTTTTATATATATTCTTTATAATTATGGGCCTCTAACATTTTCCTACTGAGATATTATGTAATGATATTTTCTTTTCTTATATATAAGGAATTAAATAATAATAATTTCAATATATACTCCACCAAATTTATCTAACTTTGATATATATAATAATGAGAGATTATATATGAAAATATCATATGATTTATATATATGAAAAATATCTTAATGAAGAAATAGTTAACCCAACACTTTAGGGAATAAACCACAATAGAAAACTCTTAGCCATCCATAAGGTAATTTCTATCATGGGGTTGTAGATGATGTGACCTATATGAAAATACTAGATCCCTTTTCATTGAAACATCACCAAAAAAATTCAGAGGAATAATATATATATATATATATCTAGGGTCTATACGGGTAAACATCTACGGTTTTATTTGATTAAACCATTGTCTCTAACAATACATCTTCAAACCGATCAGACCAGTCAAACATCACCCCATTTTTGTTAACACTACAATCAGATCTTCTAAAATGGAGATGTACAAATTGAATCTACCATTATACACAACATTCATATTGAAACATATGATCTCATACACATTCCTAGGTCATGGTAATGACACCACAATTAATACATTAACCAGTTCCACTAAAATAATTTTATCTAAATTAATATTATTACGGAATTAATCTCATGAATTTTAAAGGAAAACATTAACATCATGTGATATAACTGATGGTATTCATGTGTGATCAAGAAAATTTCATTTTTCCTACTATTCATGTTTAACATCCTTTAATATATCAAGATATTATCCTCTAATACAATGAAAAATAAATCAATATATGGAAGAAAAAACCTATTCATATGATCCATGAATACTGCAAGAGAATTTTTTTTAACCCAAATAGAATTAAAAAATACACATGTTATTCATACCGACTCCTGAATTATTTTTTGGAGGAATAACCACTTATTTAACTTACACCTAATGGTAGCATTAATGATGATAAATATAGAAAAATTTCATGGTTTCCAGAAAAATTATTAATGAGATCATCAATTATGCATAATTGTTAACTGTTATTTAGATACATCAAATTTAATTAACTTTAGTCTTAATTGAGCTATAGAAAATGCTCAACTATCTGGGGAAATGACACTATAGAACAACAAGAATATGTTCTTAGTCTATTTATGAAATTATAATCTAAATAAACTAAATTAACTGATAAATTTAACCACTATTTTTTTGTTCTATGATAAAGATGAATCGATATCAGTTGTGCACTCTTCTCAAGATCAATATCCAACTCAATTATAATATTTGGAGGAATACCTGTTATGTTTTTCGGTAAAGCATCCTGATAAAAATCTACCTTTAGATTAATGATAGAGGTTACTATTACCATTTCTTATATAAGTGGAAAGTCTACTACATATGGAGTGATTTCTCTAATCATACTCAGTTATAGTATGATCTTATATATGTCTGAAACCCACTCTTCAGTTGACACATACCACTATCCTTTAGGACTAGAGGTGGGAACTTATCATTGATAACCATAAATATGATATTGATTACAATTCAACCATAAAATTCAGAATATCATATAAAAAACAGTCATCTTATGGATCATGATGTACCAATGGTGTCAATAACCACTGGGAATTGTGTGATGGTCCAAAATTTTTTGGAAATGGCCTAACTTTATCTCCAAGGAAGTATTAGGAGTGTGTAATGAAAAAGATATTATAACTAGTAAATCAATGCTAGTAATGACATGAATAATGTCATATAACAAGATAATAAAATTTTAAATATGGAATTAGATAGCATAGTGGTAACCAAAACCATAACTCTAACTATAGAAGTTCCCACTCTAGTAAAAGATATATTAGAATCCATAACATTAATCTTGAATAACCCCAATTCCGGAATCAAATAAGACGCTAATATTTTTTACATTTTGGGACATCTTTTGAAGATCCCTCCTAAATCTATGACATTCTCTCCTCAAATTTGGATGTGATTTTTTTTTAAAAAGTTGATGATTATGTACATTTTTTCAACATCAATTTAATTTCACAGGTGTCTATGGGAACAATGTACTAATGTCTCCCATACATCCATAGTTGTAACATATAGTTGAACCTCCTCTCAAAAAGGGAGTATAATAATTCAAACATTACTCCAATATTTGGTCACCTTTATGTGACTCATCAATGATTCAATTCTTACTAATAGAAGAGGTACCAGTTAATGCTATGGGAATTCAGGTCGTAAACAAACTATATAATTATAGAAAACTTGAAATATTGTATTAATATAGACCTTTATCAAATGATATGGTATTATAATGTTCATGTGTTTATGTTTTAAGATCAAAAAAAACTTTTGGATCTTATAAATTTGGATGGAGGTTTATCATGAACATCATGACCATCTGCACCTCCTTCATAGTAAAACATTCAGTGAAACATAGAATCTATTTAGAGCAAGTTTCATGTACATAAATATACAACATTACCCACATAATCTACAAATACATCAGAACTCGTTACAATATGAAAATATTGATGAATAATTCTAGGATGAATGACCCTTTTTAGGCCACCAAAGTATTGACCTTTCATTTTTTTTTCTTCTTCTCCAACACCCAACCACCTCTTGGTGAGTACCTAATGCATAAAAAATACAATATTAACCACTATATCCATGAGAGTCTCCACTAAATAAGATATTTCTTCCATGATATCAATCCATTCCTCCGTGTTCTAAGGGCCACAAATACCCTAGAATTCTAGTGGATGATGTAGCTAAAATTCATGAGCATCTTTGACCATCATTATGAGTATATCTCTAGGATAGGGAATGTTTGGTTATCCAAAACATGAAATATCTTATAGAATATGTTTCTATACATCCGACTACATATCCTATTAAGGAAAAATAATTTCATTTATAATAGTAAAAAATTCAATGTTTATAAGGTATCAGTTCTATGAAATGAAAAAATCAATGTTAAAAAACCTATAAAAGTTTCATAGTTTTAAGGAACAATAAAGGAAAATATATTTGATGATACTTCCTTGGATATACTCAAAATATAGGCATAATAATCCTTATTTGACACAAGTCTCAAACCAAGGCCTCCATAAATGCATGTTACCCACAATCATATATATATATATATATATATATATATATATATTTGTATTCTCATGTTCAACTAAATTATACCACATAGATATATCACAACATCAAGAACACATATATATCACTCTACAATGAATACCTATTAATACTGAATAAATGGCATAACAAATCCATAAAATTAATAAACATCTATACTAAATAAGATTTATTTATTTATAAGTAATCGTATCCTAAAATCCTACCCATGTTGCATGATTCCAAAAAAATCACATTAAAATGTAACAAAAATACCACATCTACAACTTGGAGATCCATTACAAAAGAGCTAACCTGAAACAAGATATGTTTCATACTAGAAATTCATAAAACATATATTCTTTCTACCATAACAAGATTAGAAAATAAAGAAAGTAACATTAGGCCTTTGGTACTATTTTTTAAATCTTCTAATTGAATTACCATGTTTGAGGCAAGGATCTAAAAAACGTCATATTTTACTCTTTATATGAAAGAGAATTTCGACTAGTAGGGAGAGTCTGATATATTAGGGTGAGAATATATAAACATTAATGATATCCATCACTAAATAATACAACATTAATATCATCTGAATAAAGAAATAGAATATATAATAAATATTTTTTATAAAACTTGTTAGGAAAATTTGATGATTCATAAACAAACAGAACCCAAATGTGGTAGATCATCAGGTATAGTAGAACAACTAGAGAAAATAAAAATTAAAATTAAAATATTACTATAATTATTTGAATTCTTTCCCATTATCACATTTATCTCTTAGATCCATTGACCTCATAATGTTATCATAAATCCATTTCCATTTAATAGTTCACTATTTATAAAGACGTCACATGAACCATGATTCTCATTCAGAGTGTGAGTATCAACCTAGTGGGACACAACCAATGAATTATTAAAATGTGTGAACATATATATAGAATATTGTGACATTTTGTAAATGTAAATAATCAAACAATAATGCAAAAAATAAAACAATAAGAGATCATTTTCTAACCAATAATCAATGAACCGTAGTCATTCCACATTCAGTACCACTCTTGAAGAATCACTTATTAGTATCAAATAACATAGATTATGCCAAGTAACTCTTCCACTTTTAAGTATAATCAACATGACCTCATTTTAGAGAATATACATCCACCTTTATGGAAAAAATCCATTCCGACCATTAAGGGAACGTTTTATCCATGAATAATTGTTTCAATATCTCCTATAATGGTACTCATACTTTCTATACCCATATATTAAAAAATATCTCATAAGTAAATATTCTTCTCATTAGTAGATCGTGATAGCTAAAATAGAAAATCTTATAATGCTAATGTGTAATTTTTCAATGCATTTCAGGATAAGGAACTAACTATACTAAAAAAGTGATAAACAATGAGTTAATTCATCCATTGTCTCAATCTAAGGAGTTAGTTAAGTCTTCCATGGCCCCATATTATTATGATCACTCACACAATGGTTACACTAGCTATGTATAGGTCATTTATAAGGAATAAAATATAAATTAAAAACATATATCTGAATAAGTATTCCACTTCACATAAAATATAACTATAATTTAAAATGACAAAAATAGATACAACATAGAATATAAAGAAACAAAATTATTAGCCATATACACACAAATAATATCAAACATTAGCATGGTCTGATTTGGGACTTAGAAACACTTATGGTAAAACATCATAAATGGACATATGGGATACAAAATATTATATATATCTAAAAAGTATATACACTACCTAAAAAGTTATGTAATATCCTACCTCATTCTTGTTAATTAAAAAATCAATGTTTTTCCAGAGAATATTCTCTTAAAGCTCCTTTTAAAATCAAACATAAGGATATCATAATCCAAAAGTTCATTGGACACATTATAATCCAACATTAAATGGATATATAATGATACTTCAACAAAGAATCATTACAAGGATGTATAACAAAAAATAACCCCATGAAATTTACCATTAATGGTAGTATTCAAGTCTTGTTAATTTTTTGAAAAAATAATCAAAAGAGAATTGAGGATCAAAGGATAAGAGTTGAGTCTCCCAGATTTCACATTTACTAAGAACATACTTTATATTCCATGAGTATATTATTCTAGAATGACTAATAATTGAGAGATGAGAAGATAAATTTTGTTCAATAAAGGCACCTTGTCATAAGAAGGTTGGCCCAATATAACCATAGGTTTTTTCTGAAGTTGTTTCATAAATCAACCATATCAAAAGAAAAATAGAAGGAATGTTTCTTAATCAATTAATTAAGGAATTTATCAACTAGGAACATATTAAATAACCAACATTTATGATCACTCAAATTTAACTCCTAAATCATTCAGTATACTAGGAATATTTTAGATGTTTTGTAAATTTGAAATGAGAGCATGACTGCTTCCATATCTTTCCCCATGGATATAATCCCTTCATGTATGAAATCCTAACATAAATATCCTTTTAAATATCATATATTACATATTAATTTCCCTCATTAATTAATCCACCATGGCCATGGTTATTTCACCCATATCGTGGACCATTAATGCTTCCCCAATACTATACACCAATGGATAATCCTTTTTTTGCCCTTTCCCATTTTGAACAGAGCCTATTGGGGGCCTCTATATCCTACACTTGGTCTGTGGTGTGGCCCTTTTATGATATAAATGTCTATTGAAATAAAAAATACATATCATAATCCTACATGAACATTATTAAACAATGTTACAACCCATATAATCATAAGTAGATGATGGAGAAATGGTTTTACATAGATGAATGAAAAGTTAAAAAGAACTTTACAAAACCCTATTATTATTACTACATTCTTGGTTGGAACCATGGCATATATTGAGGTTAATGAATTTTTACCTTTCACATGATTCATATTTTTCCATCATTATCCATTTCATAAAATAATATCCCTAATGGATTATATTTAAAATTTTAGAATGATAAAGGATATTTACACCATTATCTAATGATAAATAGAGTTAACTCATCATAGGGGAATTCGTATATAATACTTTCAGGGTCACAATGTTTATTCCATAAGAAGGGATAAACTTAATGACTTATAATTTTATTATTAAATAGCACTACTCATATAAAATTTATCCTTTAATGGAAATGTGACCAAAAAAAATTCTATGTTAGACCATCACATGTATAACAACAATAACTCAACTCTAAACATGTAATTAAACCCATGTTAGTATCAATTTTATTATTTTGGACACACATTCTAGAAGACATATATAATATTACACAATAAATATATATAAATGAAAGATGAAAATTAAAACACCATTAACATATTATTAGTATTATTTAACTCATTGGAAACCAAATTTTGAATTTAATAAAATTTAGATGAATATTAAAATCAGAAAAAATATCCATAAATATATATATTTGATTTAAAGAACATCTCTGAGATAAAAAAATATATAAAATGGTGGAAATAAATAGAATCAATAAGAGGGATCCAAGGAAATTACAATCCACGCAATATAATATCTAATGGGGATAAAATAAAAATATAATAAATCATAGGGTAGGATGGGTTAATGTAGCAAAAGTTTTTCGAATATAATAATAGGGGAGTTATTTTTAACTTCTAAAATAAAACTTTAATGAAATTAATTTTTTTTTAAATTATTCAATAGGACAATAAGTAATATGTGTCACTAAACAATGTACCATGTTATCTGGTTGATTCGTATTCATGAGCTTCTACTCATCCATAATTTAACCTAGAGTTATGAACCACTCTTTTTTAAAACATCAATTATCCACCTTAAAGATATGGTTTATTAAGTGGTATACACAACACAATAATTCAATTTACATCTTCCTCTTTTTAAAAATAAAAATATGATTTATTTTTATGAAAATCAATAAAAAGGTACAAATATATATTTCAAACATGTAATATGAAACAAAATTTACCTAATAATAAATACAAAGATAAATTTGAAAACATTTCTATGATAATATAAGGAATATGATTATCCAATCATACACATCAATGCAAAATTGAGTTATTGTATTATAAATGCACATTTACTTTGCCTAATAAATCTGCATAGTCTTATTGATGTGGGGGTGTGTAATGAGTAATATTTATATAGACATATTGATATTTAAACCATATTGAATATAAATTAACAGATATTATAATTGAATTAAAAGTGAGTAAAAAATATTGTAGATAGAGTAATTTTGAAAATTTTAGTGGGAGAATTTGGGCTCCAATAATAATATGATATTCAAAGAGGAATGGGATAAAATTACATAGAAGATTGATAATATTTAACTACATTATGGTGTAACCTTTTATGTTTGATTATAGAAAATTATATGTAAAATTTATTTAAAATTATTCCAATGGGAAATTGTGTTTGATTATATAGATTTATAGGTATTATTAGAGCTTTTTGTGACATAATGGTAAATTATTTGTGTTAACTTGTTCAACGGTAGATAGTTGATGTCCTAAAACAAATTTTATATAAATTTTGTTATGAAGGAAAATATTTTCATTGCATGGAAAGAGAACTTTGTTACAGTTAATGTGTTATAGTTATTTTTCCTCTATTAAAAATTGTTTTTTATTACAATTTAAATTGTGATTTTTTAGAGATTTATTTATTTCATTAATTTTGGTGTAAATTGGGGGATATCACAATCACCCCATATATTTTTTTTTATAGTTTGAAAAAAATAATTATTATTTTCTAAATGTGTGGTCTTAATTATAGTAAAGAAATTGTTTTTATTGTTGTAATAAATATAACAATATGGGTTGAAAACATAGAGTGGTGGCCATTATGCTGGTGACTATTTTGGTTGTGGTGATTTGGAGGAGTAATGGAAGAAACGTGTGGGTGATTAAATATTCATTTTTATTTCTTTTTCTATATATATAAATTTTTAATATTTTTATATTCTATTCTTTGTTGGCTTACATTCGAACATATTTTTAATAAACTTTTGTTTTATAAATGATTTGTCTTATATTTTAAGGGATTATATAAATAATATTAATAATTAACATGTATTTAATTAATATAGTGGTTCATGTACTGATAGGAAATTAGGATTGGTTGGCTGTTATGAGATGCCAAAATTCATTTAATCATGGATGTGTTTTTCTATTGATGCATACCTTTCAGACATGTGTATCTGTTATAGATGTTTTCACAATGTAGTTGGGGTTTGGCTTAGTGGTAAGCACCCCTTAAATCTACATGAAAAATGGGGGTTCAAAACCCATTGGGCGCAGGGTACTGTAGTAGTACTGTAGCGTACTGTAGCAGCGGCGTACTGTAGCAGCGGCGTACTATAGCGGCGGCAGGGCACTGTAGTGGCGGTAGAGTACTGTAGCGGTGGCGGGTACTGTGCAGTACTATAGCAGTGCAGGTACTGTAGCAGTACTATTCACAGAATGGGATTCAAGCCAAAAAAATGGGTCTACGGGCCATGTAATGGGCTAAATGCCCACTGGGCCTTCGGGCTATGTAATGGGTCTCCCTCTACCCAGTTAGAAGAGGTCTTTTCTTTCCTTTAATAAAAAATGAGGCTTCGGCCCCAACCTTTAAAAAAATAGATGTTTTCACAATATGATATTCTAATTATGCTACTATTATTATAGAAATTTGAAATATATGATGGGTGTAATGTGCCATAACTGATATGGTGGTATGTGGGGATAAAAATCTGTCTTAAATAGAAAAAACTAATTGTGAGTAAAAAAACATAATTTTTTCCATATTGACTTTTAAAATAGTCATGGGTTAATTTATTTACTGGTCTACCATAAAGAAGGTATGACATCTTGTTATTCTGATCTATTATGTCCGGTCATCTTTTTCTATATATCCTTGTGCTCAAAATAAAAATTTATAGTGGCCATACTATGCATTTTCATTTGACAAAAATTTATTTAAATTAGAAATCTATTGAGTGTACTTGTATAAAATGTATTATAATAAATTCTTTTCTAACTTATTGGATTGTGTTTGGTGTAGTTAGATTCATATATTAGTGTTTTATATTTATTTATCAATGTAAATTTTTTTGATTTAATTTTCTGATTCATTATTATTTTTAATTGTTTGAATATTTATATTGAATTTTTTTTTATATTTTTAGTTGTAATTATACTATTATTTATTGATATATTTTAGAAGGAAATAAATATAATAATTAGTTAATTATATCATTAGTTCTCATATCCACCTTGTGACTCATTAAATGTGAGAATGTATTGCCTCTCTCAGTCTTTCTGTTGGATCATGTAGTGTCCTTGTGGTGTAGGGCCATGAAAAAATTCTATCAAAGAAAGTATTCACTGGTGAATTTTATAGTATTAGTTGATTAATATGTCAAAAATGGTTTAAAAATAAAATAATATGAACCTATTATATAAAATTACCAGTGAAATTGACTAGTGATGATAGGGGCACTATGATTCAAAGTATAAGAACTGATTTCCATTAAATCATTAGTACGGGAATGGTGAATTTTTATAAATGATGGATACTAATGTGGATCTATTCATCATACATTATGAGATCATATGAATTAATTTTGTTTTTTATTCATGTGTTTATTGTGATTTCCCTTGAGACATTTTATATATAATAATAAAAATTATCCATATATTGATAAGTTTTTCTACTTATACAAATTCCAATTATTCAATAAAATCGTGATGTAGTGAGAGAGAGTGTGTGTGAGAGAGAGATATATGGTGAAAGGTGAATGGATAATTTACTATAAATTATTGGTTCTAGTATTGGAATATTCAGAGTGTTAATTTAAATTAGTGAAAATGAAAATACAAAAAAACAATAAGGGGTCTGGTTATGTAAGGTGGTAGAGTGATTCTTATAAGAAGTGGATATGGCCTTAAATATTATTTATGAGGACAAATAGAATCATGTACCACTTTTAAAAATAATTTTTTATATAATTCAATGGTTATTGAGTACACTATATTTAGTTAATTGTAGAATCTCATTGGTGTGGTGGAAGTAATATTGAGATCTGTTATTGGAAAGAATCTATACCACTACAAATTAATTACATAAATAATATGAGATATTATCTATTCTATAAGGTATAAATTTTATTTTAATAATGTAGTGATGTTTTTTAATCTATATTGATTTTGGACATTAAAGGGAATAATAAAATAACTATGTGGGGATGGAACTATGAAAATATAATCTATAATAGTTCATTTTGATTCCATGGAAGATGATCACCATGGTTTTTAAGAATAAATATATCATTGAGAAGAATTTGATTAGTATTAGCATAGTTGTATGTGAATGTGGATGCTAAACTATAGTTTATATTACATCCATCGAGGGGATCCCATGTGAAGTAATGAAATTAATTTATTGATATGGGACCACATATTTATTGTTCTCAGTCATTGGAATTTATCATTACTTGGGCATGGTTAGTGAGGTGGTTTATTATTTTTTTCAAAATACATAATATCCACAGTATAAGTTTTTTATAAAAACATGTTATTATTTATGCCAGATCATAGGTGGTGGTCAATGGGATCCTTTGAAAACCAAATTAACCACAATGATTAATTATTTTGGAGTAACATGAGGACCATATGAACCTCCTATGTAAGTTGAAGTTGATAATGGTCAAACTCGGAATATTCATCATCTTATGGAATAATTGAATAATCAAAAGAAATGGTTGTTAAGTGGGTAATATAAGGTGGTTAAGGGGAATGTAATCATCAATACTTTTTAATTGAACATGGTGGTCATGGAGGATTTATAGGATTGTGTGTTCTTATTTATATACACATTTTTTGTTCATTCATTTTATTTTATTTTATTCATCACATTGAATTATTACCACAAGATTAGTGAAGGGGATTGAAATATCTGTTAAAAAATATTTTCAACCATGCGTGTTAATTATTGTTGTGGGGATATATTTATTGTTATCCATGGATATGAATTGATGGTTGATGAATTTATATTATACACATTTCAGTATTATTTATTATGATGCTATATGAATTATTTCAAGATATATATTGGTTAAATTCAATACAATTTGAAATTGGTTTCTATCTGGGGAGGGTGAAATTATAATATGTTTTTGGAAATCACATGGTATTTTTTTATCGTGACAAATTTAATAATTTTTAGCATGTAAAAACCCATGATTTTAGTCATAATCATTCATGTATAATTATTTGTTTCATATATAGTATATGAGAAGGTTTTTTTATACTCTCGAGATATTTTTTAATGTCATCCATGAAATAAATTATCAATTTAAAAAAAATTATTATTAGAGTTTGGAATTAATTTATATTAAGGAATAACTTCCAAATTGATGGTATAATATTTGATGGTTACCATTGTGATTCTATAATTACTCATTTATATTGAATATTTAACACCCTAATATTGCGAAAGAAGAAAAAATGCATACTATAGTGTATACAACCTGAAATAACATGATTAGAAGAGAATGTCACACCCCAAAAAATTAAGATATATTTATTTTTCAAAAAATTTAATCTCTAAAATAGCATGAGGTATAAAAAATGCTGGTATTTTTATTCTAGATAGTGTGTAAGAAATGAAACATAGAGCTTAAACGATACATCAAATATATAATAGTTATAACATAGCCTTTAATTTGGATAGAATAAATTATATTAGATAATTTTTGAAATATATATTTTTCTTAATAAATATTAATTAAATAAAATTTATTGTAAATAATCAATCAATTTATAATAAAGTCATTTTAATCTTCACAAAGTGGTTTTCTTAGAAAATGATTTTTATTGATTTCTATAAATAAAATTTATAATTAATTTTAGGAAATTTTATAAAATATATTTGATAAAAATAACTTAATTTTTGAAATTTGAATATAAAAATTATATTAGGTTTAATTTTAAGTGATTTTTAGGAAAATATTGATTTTTTTATAAATAGTGACAATACCATTTTTTTAGAAAAATTCACTTATATTCGAAAATTTCTATAATTTAAAAGTCCCATTATGTTTTGAAAATAAATAAATATATTATCTATATTTTTTGGATATATTTAACTGACTTAAATTTCATGGAATCTTTTTTATATTTTATTTTAGAAAATGATCATTTTTGTGTTCAAAAATGGATTCTTCTAAAAACTATTTTAAGATGCATAATAAATACCTATTTTAATTGATTAAAATAATTACTAATTGGGAAAGTTTAAAATAAAATTTTAACATTATATTTCATTAAATATTAATTTATTTTCAAATAATTATTTTTAGTTGTCATAGAGTTAATATAAAACCATATTTTGATAGAAATACTACTCTACTTGAAAACCTGCATTTTCATCACACTAGCTGGTTTTTTTATATTAAATTTGCAGTATTCTATGAGATGAAATTTATAAAATGGATTATATATTTTCAATGATAATAATTTATATTATCTAGTAATTTAAACTCAATTTTTCAGCATAATGATTAGTGAAAATAGTTAAAACTAAGTACTGCAATTAAGTTTAAAATAGGGGTTTTCACATTACATGTGCTTCTATTAAAATAACTTTTACAAATATATAATATTTTTATTAAATATATGAATTTAATATTTATAATTATATTTTATATTTACCAAATAAATTTCATATTTACTTCAGTATTAAAGTATAAATAACCTAGGAAATTAGAAAGATGCAAGTTACCATAGTAAAAACTAAATAGGTAAAGTTGAGTAAACACAAAAGATAAGAAGATATATGCATCAAAATGAGTTAATTTAGAATGGTGGAAGTTTATATCGACCATATCCAATGTCACCTTCTCTACTGATCAATTTTTTGAGTCACATTAGTATATAGTGACGTCCCAATATTAAATACACATGAAAATTTACAAAAAAATCCACTCCACTTCAATTATAAAAACACACTCACCCCCCTCGCTAATTCATATATCCAAAACTATTTTCCTCAACTATAACCTATATAAATACATCCACATAATCCTTATCTAAATGTTTTTGGTTATGTTATGACAATATACCATCCATAGGGCTTATAATTGGAAATCTAAAGGAAGTTTCAATAATTGAAGAAAATTGTTTTGAAAAAACCCTTTCTTCATATTTCATCTTATTCAACCATGAAACATGTCTTAAAAATTAAAATATAATAAAACTATCATAACACATATACTATTACATTATCATGTTTATGAAATTACGTTTATCCATATCCTATTCTATTAACCATGTTTTCAAATCATCATTCATGTATACGATGGACTACCGCATCCCGAACCAATATCATTAGTTTTTTCATTAATGCCTCTAACAGATGGGTATGATGATGTATATAAAGTATATATATGATATTAATATCATAATTAAAACTATCTGATTAAAACTCTAGAGTAATTATTTCATTTTTTACTTTCCTTTCTACAGGGTGTATGATGACATCATTCGTGTGTAAGGCAGACTACCACATTACGAAGCGATGTAATTCATTTTCAATTATGTTTTACATGGAAAATATAAAGGATAAATTTAATAAATTTATATTTATGAATTAAATAATTATGATATTAATTACACATTTATTATTCCAAAAATGTTATTATATAATATTATTTCTTTACCATTAAATCACTGAAAGTTTATAAGGTCATTTTTGTGCGTGTGGAATACTCTGTTAACGAACTGATGTGACCCACTTTTCATCACCACACCACACAGATGATATATATGAGTATATTTAAAGAAATAATATGGTATATATTATATTATTATAATTATGTGAAGTTAAAATATTACTTACCTCCTTTCTGTAATGGTTTTTAAAAAAAGAAGTTTTACTAATGCATTTGTACGACCTACCATCTCCATGATCATAGTGTAATTCATTTCACAAAAAAAACATTCATGATTGGTCTTAAAATTATAATTACTGTTTAAATATGATTATAATTTTATGATTGTTATTCTACATATTTTTCAATAATGACCACCTAGACAATATTCAACCAACCATAGTCATTGTTTACACATAAGTCGAATATAGTCAAAACATCTGATATAAACTTAATTGATTAAGTGATTTTATATAACATGTTAAGAGGTGAAATTGAAAGTAATAGAAAACTTAAAAATTTTCTCAACAAATCAAATAATTAAAATAAGTTTAATATTATGGATTATAAGGACACATGTGACAAGTTGAACTCAATGTAAGGGACTTCATCTTTAATACCATTCATCGATGCATATTTTGATGTTATGAACCTATATTATTTTAAAAGGTGTATATACAGCCCTATTGATATTTCATATCATTAATTTATTTTTTTATAATTTTATTTATTGTTATTTACTATTATTCATCCTTGTGGATTACAATTAAAATATTTTCAAATACATAACCATTATTTATTTAAAAAATCCTCTTTTAATGTTTCCCTACCAACTCTTCCATTTCCATGTACATGTTTTTAAAATGATTTTATGAATTTTTTATGTACATTAATGTTATTATAATGAATTATTTGGAATATTTTACTTTATTTCAATGGTTTTCAAAATGGAAACTTTTTGCATATTTTATACGAAATGTTTTTAACAAATAAAAAATGGAATATTTTATACTCTAAAAATGAGTTCTCCACCATTGTGACCATTATTTTATTTCTAGCTTCATGATCTATATTTTATATTTTAATCAAAGAAAAATATTTTTCCCTATTTGTTTGTGAATTTTGGTATTGAAAGTAGATTTTTGAGAGAACTGTCATTTGGTATTAAGAATAGTTTTTTAAAAGTAAAGGGTATTTTGATATCCAAAAGTTATTTGATTATGAGTTTAAAAGTGTTTATTTCATTTTTTTATGTTAAAAAGTGATATTATAAATAAAATTATTCCTGAAATGGTATTATAACATTATAAATGAGAAATGGGGTCACCTAGATAGTGGTGTTTGTTCTTATTACAACTTATACGATGTGCATCCCACATAGCACTGGGTAAGCCCATTTCTTCTTAAATGATGGGGAATAACATATGGCATTGAGTGGGCCTTTTACAACTTATATTATAGTGTGGACTAGATAACACTAGGATATCCCACTATATCTTATACTATAGGTTCACCAAGATATCCCTCTAAAGAATTGAGTAATGTTTCGTATCTTAACATGCTAGAAGGATGGATTTAACCGTGGTTTTCTGCTATATATTAGATTGGCTCTGGTAACTAATGTGACTTGATTAAAAATTTTATGAATTTCATTATCTATGTTAAGTAAAATCTATATCAGTTTCTTTCTTGGTTTCGATAAGGATTACTTTGAGAAAAGAGTGTGTGTGTGTTTCTCATGTGAATTTTTTAATTTCACATGCTCAATAAAAATCAAATATAAAGATAAATTTCATATGAGTTTTCATGTTTTGAATATAATAACATGATTTTTTTCTATATACCTTTCTAATATTTTTAATTATCATCCTATTTTTTATATGTTTTTAATTTGATTTAAGGATGAGTAAGGTAAAGGAAGAAGTGAAGTTTAATTTCACAATGATCTACTGGGAAATAAATTAATGATTTATTTTAAAGGGTTTTATATAATGGGAAAATTTATACTAATAATAAGTGTACACATTGTATATAATGGTTTTTTATGTATGAATTCAAGCCTCATTCTCCAAAACTCTAAACCTAAAAAGTTCCATAGATGTAAGAGAATGAATTATTGAATTAAAACTCAAGATTATGTAGTATTCAATGCATGGTCCTTACAGTTGTTATCAGGTGGGAGTAAGGAGTATGATAATTGGGAAATATCATGTGTTGTAATTATATGAATCAAGTTTCTATACCAAAGAGATTAATGAGGAAAGGGAAGCCACATGGGATGGTAGTTTTCCCACAAAAGAGGAGTATCCTCCAAAATATTTCCCTGACTGTTATCAATTATAGTACACTAGAAATAACTTCATACCACTATAGTTGGTATCAGAGGATATTGTAGATAAGTTTAGTAGTTAGTATACTATTAATAGCATGAACATTGATGAAATTATGTTATGGTTTAGTTGAAATTTTATAGCATTTGAATATTATCTTGTTGCTTCTACTATGATATGTCTATTCAGAATTGTTTTCCATAGAGGAAATAGGGAAGATAAAATGGGAATGCATAAAGAAGAAAATATCATTTCAAATAAGAGTATTAAGATGGATGGAAATTTAATAAAATAATTTTATTTACTGATAGATCAGTTGAGACAATCAATTAATGGTTTTGGTATCCATTTTAGAGAGGAACATTATCTACAATGAAAGAACATTTCTACACTGGATCATTTCTTCTGGAAACATTTCCCACCATTTAGTTGATCATCTGATCTAGTGGTATCAAAATATTTAAAAAATACCCTATAGAAGATATTTTAATTAATGGGGTGTTCTAAACATCAAAAGGTAACCTTTTCCCTTTATCATTTTGAAGTTGAAGTTGTTCAATGGTGGTCTTTGGTTAAGAATACTTGAGAGAAAGATAATCATGATTCCATTGAATGGGAAAAATTTAAGAATATATTCCACGAGAAATATTTCTTTAAGGTTGTTCGTCTAAGTATATAGAGAAAATTCATGGAATTGTAGTAAAATTATGAATATTTAGTGTCTGTATACAAAGAAAACTTTAAAACATTGGACATGTAAGTTCCAAATTTTATTCGATAGAGACTGAAAATAAAAAAATTTATTTCAAAATAACTTTTGAGGAATAAGTGTGAAACCTGAAATACAATCATAAAAGATTTAACCCATATCAAGACTACTATGAATTGCCCCTCTCCAATGACTACATCATTATGTCAAGCCTCCACCTCACATGACTGTTCGTCAAGTTGTACCGCGTAGAGTTTCAAGGGTCTGGTACCAATGGAAAAAACATACCCTCTCATTTATCCAGATCTGAATGATCATGCTAGATGAATGTTTCATGCTCTGTATCCTCATCTGAAGCTTATCCTTGTAGAGTTTTGGTCTATTACCCCATAAAAATTCAAACGAAAACATGAAAATCCAAAAAACACCCCAAATCCTACACATTTCAAATTTCAAAAACCTCTACTCAGAATAATCCAAATTTCAAATCCAAAAAGTAACCAAAAAGATAGAAACCCAATAATGGTCATTGATCTCACTAAAATGGATGCTTGAACTCGTGTCTTAAAAGACTAAGAATACCCCTGCGCTGCTCCGCCTCAGAGAGAATGGAGGAATTCTGACACTAGAGTAGAGAACCATGAAAACAGAGGCACGATGAATCATTTGCAATACCACAGCTCAACACCATCGTGTCACATTCACTATCATCAACAAACCAGCACTAGAAAAAACCAATGGAGAAACCCAATTCCCATCATAGAGGAAAAATTACACTCTGAAACAACCTTTCATGGTGGCTGTGAACATCATATCTGAAAATGAAAAAGGCCTCATCCATAACCTCTATAAATTTAGGAAGGGTCGGAATAGAGAAAAAATATTTGGATTCCTACAAAAAATATCCATAAACCATATATTTAACCAGATCACATCCCAAGTCTAAAACAAAAACCAGAATTGGCTGCATGTAATTAAATTGAAGAAGTGACATTGTTTATTGAAGTTGTGGGAGGCCATCCTATCACACAAACCTACCACCTTACTCTGTTGAAAGAGGAAAGATGAGTTGAGAACATGAAATCATCACCCAATGACCCATGAAGCACTGATATCGTAATGTCTTCATGCTCTAAAGGAGATTTGTGGGTGAAAATCTACTGAGAAGAAAAGTGATATGGCTTTCAGAACCACCGATGCCAAGACCACAACACTGCTGAAAGCCGAAAGTCGGGTGGTGATCCATCGCCTGAAGACCTAAACCAAGCTGATAAACACGATATCACTTATTGGAATATAGATATATGGTCAAGGACGGAAGCCAATGAAGTATCCCATAAATTCCAACAACCTTGTACCCATCCATCACCGCCAAATCCCGCCTCCCACTGAGAACTAGCACCATCCCCATCAACTCGCGCCACCTGGGAACATGCCCTTTGAAACCCTAGGGTGTTCCCGAGAGCTGGATTTTATTTGATACACTCAGAGTAAAATAAATTATTTCTACTCAAGATTGAAATAAATTATACAAATAGATTTGGTCTCAGAAGAATTTAAAAGTTACGAGGAAGTTGTTTTTTATACTGAGAAAGATGAGATTGAATTTACCAACACCTATATTCCATGATATGATAAAAGTAAGGAACATTTATAGTATCAATAAAAGGAGAAACAACCACCTAAATATTTTTGAGGTAAGAACTAAAATTGTTCAATGTGTGGTAAAATCATTTTTAATTAATTTTTTTCAGGATCTGGAATGCTTTACTAGTATGGTAATTTTTTTTATTTGGACCCTAGATAAAAATAAAATATTATTTAAAAATAAAATAATGAAATAATATATATCCATTAAATGGTGATATTTTTCACCTACATTCAGTTAGGCCATTATGCTAATGTGTGTACATAGACATTTACTCATGGTGGAAATCATCAGGATTAGAAACAGAAATGTGTGTAATAGTCATTTTTTATATTAAGATTTGATGTCGGACCAACTTGTGAAGTATTGGAAACTCTAAGGAGCTCTATATTTTCCTAATTTTAATCATATGTTCAAATATTTAGTCACTTATTTTTAGGTTTTAATTTATGAGATCATAATGTGAATAATTTCATTATGGGAGACGTTTTTTGGGATAATAAATGTATATATAGGTTTTTTTTATGTTAAGTACGCATTTACTTTTTTGTACATGAGTATTACAATATCAAAAACATTTAGAGTTTATATGATATTTGAATATTATGTTTATTTCAAATGATGGTCTTCATAATTTTGGATATTTTATAAGGATGATTTTTTCTAATGGATAACTTGAAATTCGGCCAACATTCATCATATTTTTGGAAATTTTATAAGTATGACTTTTTTAAAGGATTGGTAAAAAGTCGTCCAAAATCCTGTCATAATAAGAAATGTTATGGGGCTTGAACCCATGACCGAAGGATGATATGGGATTAACACCTATTATTATTCTACATGGATTCTTTCTCAATATGACATTGTTTAGATAAAAAAAATAGAATAGTAAATATTAATGATGAACCAGTGGTGTTAATTTTGAGGTTTTCATATTAATTTCTTATATTGAATAATTTTTACTAATTATATTTGTTTTGGAAAACATTTAGAGACACATAAAAATACATGTCACTCTTTTATGGTTTATATGATCCATTAAAAATTTGTTTTAGTGCTTCATGCATTAAAAATCATTTTTGAATATTCATTTCCTGGATTTCGGGATGAATATGAAATTGAACAAATCAAAATCATGGGATTAAGTTTTTCTTGTTTAAAATAAACATTTCAATTAATTATATTTCCTTAAATTCCTACACATCAAATTATTACCTCAACATTAGGGAAATGGTCTTGAAACAAATCAATTTTCCTATTAAATTTATATCTTTTGAAATAGATTGTATTTTAAACCATTACATATTTTTTTGTTTTAAGTCCCTCAACATTCCATTTATCATTCACTTTTTTAAACAATGTCCTAAATCACTCTCTATAATTATTTTGTCTTTTCTTCCAAGTCCAAATCATCAATTCCCATTATTTTTCTCTTATTTAGAAACTTAGTATGTGTTATTCTAAAGGATCCTTACACGTCACATTCACTTTTATTCGGAGGATGTTTTATTAAAGCCTTTTATGGTGTGGTTTTAAAACAAATAAATTTTCAAATGTACATCCATTGATTGTCGCGATAAAGTTCAAATTGAGAGGATACAATTTACTATATGGGAAATTATGTGACCCCTATGATATTTTAAATGAAGAAAAAATAGGTTTTATAGTTTATATTACATTAATAAAAAAGATCCATAGAGAATGTAAAACCCCATGACGTTAAGGTGTATGCATTTTTTATTAAATTTAATCTGTTTATAATCTTACGGTACATTTATCCCTAATATTTTTATTCTTGATAGCATCAATGATATGAAACACCGAGCATAAACGACAAGAAAAATAGATAACCATTATAACTTTTCTCTTTAATTTATTGGTATATATATTAAATGGTATTTTTTTTAATTTATATATTTCCCACTCAATATAAATTATTGATGAATTCTTAGTAAATAATGAATCATTATTTAGTAATGTTATTTTATTCTTCAAACATAGGTTTTCTTCAAAAATGTTTTCTTTATTTTTAAAATAATTATTTAAATAAATATTATGAACATTTAGAAATTTAATTTGATAGAAATAACGCTATTTTTTAAATCATAATATCATAATTATATCTGGAGATTTTTTTGGAGATTTTTGGGACAATATTTATTTTGTCTATAAATAGTGATAATACCATTTTTATACACAAAAAAACTCTTCTTCATTGATAATTTTAAATATTTTATCTGATTATGTTTTTAATTTCATTTCAAGTAATATAATTATTTTTTTATAAATTTAATCCACATAAATTCTTTTAAATATAAATTATTTTTTTATTTTAGAAAGACTTTATTTTTGGGTTT
Source organism: Viscum album (assembly GCA_963277665.1). Lineage (NCBI taxonomy): Eukaryota > Viridiplantae > Streptophyta > Magnoliopsida > Santalales > Viscaceae > Viscum > Viscum album. The sequence continues at coordinate 159,945 of CAUJRU010001171.1, forward strand.
AAAAATAGAGTTCTTATTAAAACTATTTTAAGACGCATAATGTCACTAATTGTTAATTAATTATAATTAACCCTAATGGGAAATGTTTTAAATAAAAATTATTGTATAAATATTAGTAAATAATAATTTTGTTTGATAAAATTTTTATTATTATTCATCGAGTTAAAATAAAATCATCATTTTCTCATAAAAATACTCTTCCTAAAAACATGTTTTGTGTTGCATCTATATATTTTATTTTAATTTAAATTAATAGAAAGAAGTGAGTTCAACTGGATATAAATATATAATGATTGGAATTAGAATAATTTATGTTGTCTATTACGTTTATCTTAATTTTCATTGAGAATTATTTGTGAAAAATAATTAAAAAAATTATCAAGATTAAGGTTAAAATAGGGTTTTTCTCATTACATGCACATGTGATAAAAATAGTTCTTCACACACTTATTATTTTAATTTAATAAATTGGATTTAATACTCAGAAAATTTTATTATAAATTATAAAATAAATATCATTTTAATTTTTTTTATTAAAGGTTAAATTACCTTGGTAATTTAAATGATATAGGTTATCATGGTAAAAACATAAAAGGTGAAGTTAACTAAATATAAATGATAAATATAAATTCTTTTAAGAGGTTTATTTTATTTTTTTCGGAGGCTTTGATCAACCATATTCTATTTTACGTCCTTTTTTGAGCAATTTTGGGGTCATATGAGGTATGATTTACCTCCCAATTGGGAATACTGTTAGGTATTTTCAAACATGTCACTCCTCCTCAATTATAAAATAGAACCCACTCCCCTCACCTATTCACACCTCAAATGCCATATTTTATGACAATAATATCACAAAATACCTCCCAAAAATCCTTATCCATGTTATAGAGTTTTTTATCTTAAATTCCAACCCTATGGTTCTTAATAGGATTCCAATATGAGGTTTTTCATAGATTTGATAATTGTCTTAACATGGTTCATTTTATTTCTCCATTTTTTCACCATAAATTATGTCTTAACACATAGAATATAATGACACCAATAATTTCCAAATACTAATTTGTTATTATTTTTATGCAATAATATTTATCCTTATCCAATTTGATCAAATGTGTTTCAAATTAAACATTCTTTTGTATGATGGACTACTGCCTCACGAACTGATGTCATTCATTTTTCCATACCACCTCTAAAAGTATGGTTTGACGATGGATATAAAGTATATAATTGATATTTAAAATATAATTTTACATCTGGAGTCATTATATAATATAATATTTTTTTCTTTCCATTCCTTAGAGGATGCCATTACGTTATTCATATGTAAGGCGAACTACCCCCTCAAGAAGCAATAAGATTTGTTTTCTCTAACTCTTTACATGCAAAGTAATAAGTATAAATTTAATAAATACATATTATATAAAGGAAAAACTTAATATATTAATCACTTAATTATCATTCTTAATAAGTTAATGTATCATTTAATTCCATAACTTTTCACTCACTATAAGATGGTAACATCGTTCGGATACGTGTGGACTACCGCCTTCACGAAGCGATGTGACTTTCACTTCATCACCACACCACAAAAATTATATATATATAAATATTTAAAGAAATAATATTTATATATGACATTATGATCATTATTTATTTATAAAATATTACTTACCTCCTTTCCAGAATGATTTTTGAAAAATGGAAACGTTACGCATCCGTATGTACGGTAAACCGTATCCTAGATCATAACATACTTCATTCCACAAAACAATATTAATTATAAGTATTATAAGATTAAATTATATTTGAATATTTTAAAATTTTCATTAATATTATTCTATATATGTTTATATAATGACCTCTTTTACCATAGTTAAATCAGCCACAGTAAATTTTGACACATATGTCGAATGTGGTCAAAACATTTGATGTAAACTCAATTAATTTTGTGCTTGTATATAAAATGGTTATAAGTGAAAAAAAAATAATTAAATTTAAAATGTATTGAAGTAGTTTAAATAATTAACATAATTTTATTTTTAAGAAAGGTAAAGACACACATGACAAGTCAGACTCAAGGTAAGGCACTCCATCTCAATCGTTTTATCCATATTTTGATATTATAAACCTATATTCATTTAAAAGGTGTATACACAATTCCAATAACATGATATTTCATGAATTTCTCTATTATTACGGTATTAAATGTTTGTTTAATGTTATTACATCATTGGTCTTATGATTCAATTATTTTCTAAGTGATAAGTAACTTTTTGTTAAACAAATTCATCATATAATGTTTTCATTCCAACTCTTCATTTTATGCATCTATGTATTTAAATATATTTTATGAATGTTTTTGAACTTAAATAAAATATTTTATAGCATGCATTTTATTTCACTTTTAAATTATATTATTTTTTTCAAGAAGGAATATTTTAACTTGTTTTATACAGAATTTTTTGATAAATGGTAAAAGGAATGATCTATATTGAGACCATGAATTTTTCACCACCATAACAAAACAAAATTCAAGATTCACTTTAATGAATTAATTTAACCATCAAATACAAACCATCTTCCTATTTGTTGGGTATTTTGGTATTGAAAATGGAATTTAAATGAAAAAATATATTTTTAATTTTTGAAATGGGGTTTTAAAATAAAAGGGTATTTTGATGTCCAAAATTTATTTTATTATGAGTTTAAAAGTGTTTTTTTCAAATATTTTAGGTTGAAAATCTTCAATAATAAAAAATTTATACTCATGATATGGTACTAGAGAATTATGTGTAAGTACCCGATATATAACTTAGGAACGGATCCTTTAAATTTCAGTCTAAATATTTACTTTAGACCTGATATTAATTTCTAAAGAGTAATAAAATATCTCGGGGATGTTTGGGGTATGTTTAGAGCACAATTGGTGCATGGTTTGCTAGACCGTGCACATTGAAATTTCTAAATAGAACTAATTATCACAGTTTTCTCATGGCTATGTGGCCTAACCATGAAATGTGTCCTTCTACCCAAAAACATCACATGGTTTGTGCATGGTTTGTCAAAACGTGAATACAAACCATGCACAAGCCATTTTTTAGTCCATTTTTTTACAAAATTTTCCTTAATGATCTATTAAGACACCAACATCTTACCTAATTCGAGTTTATGTAGGATTAACATATTTCTCTGTCAATCTGGGGATTATTAAAGATAAAAGATATTGATTCAACGATCTTCTTCTTCTAGGATCCATTTGAGATTTTGTTCATCATGTTGGATGTGCAATGGTAAGTAATCAAGTCCTCTTGTGTTATTCTCCTCCTCTCTTTCTCTCGCACCAGTTATTGGGGTATGATAATTTTCCTCTTTTTCTTAGATCTACTCTGATATGAGAAAAATCATGGCCCAATATAGAAGTATAAGGATCATACAAACCTAAGGTGGGTGGTCTGTAACTCATCCATAAAGTTCATTGATTGTTGGATTTTTCATCTTGGGCCCACCGATTTCATCAGGAACTATTTATTGAATTTATATTCCATGCTTATAATCATTAGAAACATTTGGTTATTCAGATTCCATATATGTGATTAATTTTTGGTGGTTATGACCACAACTCTATAATTTACATGTCGAAGGTTATTCCATAAATGTCATTTATGTGTTTTGAAAAGTTTCAAGAACTGTTCGGGAGTGCCTTATCTTGAACACTCTTAGGGTAAGAGTTTCTATATTAAATGGGTTTTTTATAATTATAATTTAATAATGGAAGGTACCATGTATTCTCACCACTTAATCCACCTAAGGTAAGTGGTTCAATTGATAATTAAATGTGAAATATAAACTAAAAAGAATATTGATTATCTGACATGACCATGCTGAATGTAAATGAATAGTATGATTCATATCCATAGCACCCCTTACCACACTAATGGAAGGTATGAGAATGAAACTTGACAATGGAATATGCCTTAAATGGATTATAAAGGTTACCATCTACTTGACCTTATCACAATAATGAAAGGAAAGTCATGAACCAATGGTTGCATGATACTTGACCTTATCATACTAATGAAAGGCAAGGATTAAACCAAAAGAAATATTAAATGCTTCATAATCAAATAGGAATGGTCTGACTCGATCTCACCTTGGATTCTGATCATAGAATTCTATGAGCACTCGAGAACTCCATTTTGATTCAAGGATTCAGATTTCTTGGGTTGAGAACCACCTAGATCTCGAACCTTTTCTATTATTAGATTCCTAATATGACACTGTAGGATACCTTCTTTATCATTATAGGATTCCTTTGATACACTCCTTGGATTCGACATCGACGAGTAGGTTCCATGGTTATAGCCCATAGGGCCCTGTCTCTGTTTATACTTTTTTTACCTTGATCGATCACCTTGGACACGGTATGCACCTCATTATGGAATTCCATGGATTACACTCCTTGGATTACACTCTTACCCCATGCCAGGCTATAGTTATTACTAAGTTTGAGAACCTTGATGTTTATGTTGCCATGTCTATCACCTCGGGACTTCTTTATTAAATATCATAAATCATCATTTCCTTATTATCTATTGGAACCCACATTATTTATAATATCACGAGGTGATTTCAGTGTTGGTTATGCCTCACATGACCTATTAACATGAATTAGTAATTAATTAATTAAATGAACAAGATACATGTTCAGGCACCAGCGGGGAGCTAAAGTTGGTACTTGGGTATTTAGTTACATTGTGCTACTTTACATTATATATGCATCCATGCACAATTTTTCATTTCATTTACACGGTCTGTTTGTTCTAGACACCATTGGTGGTGACCCCTTGAGATTATTCTCACACCCTCTTCGGGCACCGTTTGGTACCCATAGTAGATTATGGATCTTGATAGAAGATTAATGATATGGATCTCAGGATGCTTGGGATAGTATTTTTATTTCTTTACACTTTTTTGGAACATTTTATGCTTATTTGTTTGAATCCATGTTTTTTCAGTTTTCTAGTGACACGAATTATCATTAGTTGTGGAATGTTATTCCATTTATTTCAGTTATTGTTACTATTTTCTCTATTTTACATTGTTCATTTGGTTTAATTATATTAATTCTACTATTTACAAATTTTTACTCTCATCTGAGGCACTACACTTTGGTAATAAGGGAATAGTCTCCCCACAGACACACCCTAAGACCTTGTTGCTAGTCAGCAACCTCTGGTAATCAGGGAGATGTGCTTGAGTCCATGTGGCCCACCAGGCTCAGGGAACTTGTTGAGTGTAATCTATAACTTGGACATCACAAATTGGTATCAAAGGTGTTTTTTTTCTTTATTTACTATTCAGAGATAATATAGTGAAGATTAGGAACTCTTGACCCTTTGTCATAATCCATGCTTGGGTGTCGAGAACCCATGTTAGGGGTAAAGGCCATGTTACCAAAAATATAACAGTTGTTCTAATTTTCCTATTATATTTAATGCTATTTCACCATTGGTTGATGCACATGTTGTGTGGTGTTATTGGTTATTACTCTGATTAATTATTATCATTTCATTCTTGGCCCAATGATATGAGGGAAAGGATCATTGTCACATGCATCATTACAGGAACATAGATTTCTTATGTCATGCATATTACCATGCCATATCGGTGCATTTCACTACTTTTCATTTCATAATATTACTATGATTTTTGAGTGATGTTGTGATAGTTAGATTATTATTGTATTACTCTTGGTTAAAATTGAGTGATTTCATGTCTCAATTAATGAGGTGTATGGGCCCTAATGGGTTGGGAAGAGTAATTTACTGAGTCTAGCCATTATGCTATAAATAAATGGGTGTTGTTTCTAGGGATATGTGTATGGGAACTGATTCACCAGAAATTGGTATCCATTATAAAGTGAATCATGACTTCTAAAATCAATTGGTTTCATATCCAAATCCCACCTTGTCATGTTTATGAATGGTAATGAGGTGAACCTAGAGATTAAATATAAAAATTAATTGAAACTTCTACTTGGGTACTTTTCAATACCTGGTTGTCTAAGTGGGTAGTTGGGCAGAATTCCTTGGGTAACGAGTTTTCTTATGTTCATCTTCCACTAGTGATGTTTTATTTCTACTTAATCTAGTTCTATGGTGTGTGTGATTGGATATTATAGATCAGTGTTGTCATGACATCCTAGTGTTGTACGCCAGGAAGGTGGCCATGACCATGCTCCAAACATGGTGGTCCTTGAGATACGAGTCTTACCTCTAAGATTTCCACTTGAGGAACCGCCTATTATACCTGATTTGGGAACCAATTCCCAACTTTGGGAAATTTATCTATGTCTGATGCAGTCCATGCATGGTGCTCTATAGGATACACCAACGATGGATGATCTAACTCATGAGTTCTAGCAGAAAAATCCTCCTACTTTCATAGGGGATGGTGGTTTGTAGACTAATGATTCTTGGATTGAAGCCACCCTATCTATCTTTGAGCATCTAGAGATGCCTCTAGAGTAGATAGTCAATCTTGCTATATACATGATTCAGGATTTGGCTAAGTGCTGGTGGGATGTGATTACCAAGTTCGATCGTCATCAGGGCATGTTATGGGTTGATTTCCAGACTTCATTCTATGATTAGTTCTTTCATCAGACGCATAGAGCTAACAGAGCTAGAGAGATCATGCATATCAAGTAGTGTTCTATGTTAGTTAAGGAGTAATAAACACTTTTCATGGAGTTGCAGGGATTTTCACCACTTCTAGTTGGTGATGAGATTTTTTGTGCTAGAAAATTTGAGGATGGGATCCAGTACGCCATCCATACACAGGTCAATGTATTTCTCCTGCAAACATTTTCTAAGATAGTCAATCAGTATCTTATCACAGAGTGAAACCTGAGGGATGCAAATAGTACTAGGTTTAAAGTATCAGTGCCGCATCAGGCCAGTAGTTCTTATGGTGGAAAGAAGAGTTCCCTCGAGGTTCCTCATCAGGGCAGTGACAACCAGAGTGTCTGTTTCGATAGCTCTAAAGTGTGTCATCATAGTAGTATACAAGGGCATTCAAAACCTCAGTGTTATAGAGAGCCACTGAAGTGTTGTGATTTTGGCCATATGAGTAATCTTTAGAATTTATATAGTACATTTCCACCAACATTGAGTGGAAGAGGATTTGGACCAGCTCCACCTTCAAGAGAGAGTCCTTTTACACAGTGTCCGGTGGGGAGTTGGAATAGCACTGGTAGGTCTGACTGAGGAGGAGGTCATGGTCATCGTACCTAGACCCATGATCAGCATCAGTTCCAAGAGAGAAGTTATGATCTTGGTAGTCCATCTATTACATAGGGTCGTGGATCAGGTTAGCTGCATGTACTGTAGCCAATACCCGAGGATCATGCGATGAGACAATCTATAGTATGAGGTACTATTCTAGTGGAATCCACTATAGTGTCTTCTTTATTTGATATAGGTTCTTAGATCTCTTTTATCTCTATATCTATAGTGGAGAGTATCAGACTAGATATATAGTATCACTATGGTGTAATGACAACAGATATGTTGTTAGGGATGTAAAGACCCGGAATTTCCATGTAATTGTTTTTAATTAAATGGGAATTTTACCAGTCCTCGATAATTCAAGGAGAGTGATTCTGAGTCCTGGGGTTCGTGGAATGAATTTCGGAACTTTTTTATGGGTACGTTAAGTAAACGTGTGAACGGGATTTTCAAACTTTTGAACAGGTGCTAAAAATTGAAATCTGAGGGCACAGTTGAACTCACAACGCTCGTATTCGCTTAATGAGACCTTCACCTCAACCGCAGTAGGTCGAGGGTGAAAGATAGTTTTTGATCTTTTCATGGGAAAATAAAAATAAAATTATTTAACATTTTATTTTAATTCTTGAAGCCTCCCATGTGTGGGTTATGATGGTGGGGACCACCTGAGCATAAACCCCCAATTTTAATTCCTAGAGGCGGGGACCACCTGACCCCTCATAATGGGGGAGAAACCTCTCAACTCCCTCTTTAATGATGAGGAGCCTCTTGAAATTCCTCTAGATTAATTTTTCCAAACTGTGTGTGTGTGTGCCAACTTAATTTCTTCTATAGTTAAATTATATTGGCATCACTTTTCTTTTGGGTTGGAAAAGGAGAGAGCTCTTGGGGGATTACTTTCTTCGAACAAATAACTCCAATGAAGAACATCTTCTCTGAATGAAGAACACCAACAAAGAACTTTTTCTACGAATGAAGAACACCATCGAAGAATGTTCTTCGAAATCAAGAGAGAGGACGACGCACGAGATAACAATCTAGGAAAACGCGAATGACACTGACGTCCATTTATTCCCAACGATTCGTATTCATCCTCGTGACCTTGTCGACTTCATCAAGCGAATGAGATTGGGGTTTATTTCTATATGATTATCACTTCCCATGAACTCCCCTTCTAATTCTTTTATGGGATTGGGAATAGAGATTGACTAGGGTTTTGGGGATTAATGTTTTAAAATATCTTCCATACCCCTTCTTAATTCATGATTACATTGAGCCTCTTACTACCACTCTAATGAGGAGAGTACGGGCTAAACAAACATGGCTCGTTCTCTCCGTAATTCTTGTAATGATATGTGGTTTTCTTTGAGATGGAGGAAGACAGAAACCGAAGCGGGTTTTTGGCACCGATGAGGCAAGAGAATGGTGGTCGGCTCCTCCATCGGTCACAACAAAGGTGATGGCGCAATGACATTTTCCCATGACCACTGCCACCCCATAGCCTCTGCGCCCTGCGGTACCACTGTACGCGGCCTCTGTGCCACTCCTTGGTCAAACCGCCCCACGTTCGGGCCGCCTTCTGGGGCCAAACCGCATCGGGGCCGAGCCGCCGCCCCGCTGCTGAGCCGCCGTCCGCGTCCGGAGCCCCACGGTCGAGCCGACATCCCATGGTCGGGCCGCCACTCCACGGATTAACCCACGTGGCTGAGTCGCCACCCCCGCAGCCAGGCAGCCCTCTGCGGCCAAACTGACCGCGGTCGAGCCGTCGCCCTGTGGTCGAGCCCCCGCTCGCGGTAGAGCCGCTCTTGCAGAACCCTCCACGAACGAGTTACCCTACATACCCCTACGGCCCCTCACGGCCGACCGGACAACCCATCATAGGTTGGGCCTTACCCAGTAGGTCGGGCCGCCCAAAAAGTTGGTTTTCATTGTGGGACGAGCCAGGCCCAGTGGGTTGGGTTGAGTTGGACCGGACCCAGACCACCTTCGACCCATTTTGTGCTCTTTTGGCCATAAATTTGGAACCAGACGTCCATTTCATGAAATTTTAGTGAAACTGGAAACCTTGGAGTGTAGTGGTCCCTTTGGTATACCCCACTAGAGTTTTGGATAAGGATGGGGTATGGTCGGTTTGGATTGATCATGAATCCAACCAGGCCCTCAGGACTAAAAGGCTAATAAGTCACAGGCCGGGCTTCTGATTGACGCACCTTCTATTGCGTTGTGACCCCTATGACGTGGCAGACCTTTGAGATACTTCATTGTGGGACTTCGTGGTAGTTGGAGTATCGGCGTGTGCCTTGCTGAGCGGACTCTCCCAGAGATGAGCAAGCCTAGTACGGGAACCCAGTAGCTGGCTGTGACGAGAAGACTGACTAGCGATCATGTGTGGGTCAGCTCCTAGCGATCCTATGTGGGTCAGATCCTAGAGATCCTGTGTCGGTCAGCTCCTAGGTATCCTGTGTGGTTCAGCTCCTAGTGATCACGTGTGGGTCAGCTCCTAGCGATACTCTGTGGCTCAGCTCCAAGCGATCCTGTGTGGGTCAGCTCCTAGCGATCATGTGTGGGTCAGCTCCAAGCGATCCTGTGTGGGTCAGCTCCTAGCAATCCTATGTGCTTCAGCTCCAAGAGATTCTATGTTGGTCAGCTCCTAGTGATCTTGTGTGGGTCAGCTCCTAGCGATCCTGTGTGGGTCAGCTCCTATCGATCCAGTGTCGGTCAGCAGTAGATCCTCTTAGCAGAGTAAGATGATTTAGTAACTATAACGAATCATCTCTACTAACGTACCTATGTTATACCTAGAATGAGATGAGTTTGTACCCGTGTGGTACTTTCCTTTGTGGAAATACCATGATGTTATTATTTTGTGTGGCGTACATGTGTGGTACTTGCCTTTGTGGTTTTCCTTCCATTGTGGAGTAGTTGAGCTTTGGGCTTTTGGGTTGGACCCAGTTTTTCTTCATGATTGAGATGGGTATGCTTGATTACTTGGTTATATGTATGGGCGTATACCTAAGTGGGGATGATAGTTCACTTCTTTCTTTGAGGTTTATCCCCTGTGGATTTGTGAGACCATGAGGGATTTTGGGTCCCTATTGAGTATCATCATACTCACCCCTTCACTGGCTATGCCCGCACCTTGTTTTGTTTGGTGTAGACAACAGGCAGGGTTGATCGAGACTGAGGGTACCATGACTAGACGATCCCCGGAGGAGGACATTATGATGAGTCGGTACACAGAGGAGGCGAAAGGACATGGGGTGTTGAGGAAGCGATCTGTACCTACTCTTCATGTAGGAACCACGAAGGACAACCTAGCGGTTGTCTTCCTTTTTCTATAGTTTACTTATACTTTCAGTTTATTATACTTTCTAGTTGGGCTTGTATTCTGGCCCCCTTAACTTATTGTACTGACTTTGTTTACTATTCAGTTTATTTGGGTTCATATCTTGCTATGTGCTTGGTTGCGTGTGATTACAAGTTATAAAGGCAATGCCTTCCTAGTTTTATGGATTACGCCTTTCAGTGCTAGTCCCTAGCCCCTGGCCTTTGGAAGGTGGGCTTGGGGTAGTCACAGCACGAGCCCCGGGGGACGGGTCATGGAAAATTGGTATCAGAGGAGTCGGTTCTACCACAGAACATAGGAATATGATCTATCTTTTAACGAAAATAGTGTTAAGTGTAGTGAGTGTGGTTTTTAGTTTAGGGAATCCAGTGTTGGTGCGGTGGCCGACGTATCCATACACCAAGACCCTGACCTATGATTTCAAACTCTGTGCATGAAAACAATAATTGCGTGTGTGTTTTCAAAATATTTCTTTTTGATATTTTGAGTCAGGTCACTAGGTATAACATATGGACCATGTCGCACCTGTATCTTTTCTGGATGCCTCCATGCAGACAGCCAGCTAGGTTTCCGAGAGTTATATGCACTGATTTCCCACTGAGCGACGAGACCTCGGTGCAGGGCTCTCTTCCAGTAGAGACACCAGCAGAGGAACCAACGGTACCATTACCTATTGGGTCACCAATGACACTATCCCCAGTAGCAGAGGGTGCACGCCTCTTGTGTGCATTGCATGAGTTCCAGTGCCATAGGCCACAAAGGTTAAAGGGAGAGATGGACCCACAGGAAACTGAGAATTGGTTAGAGGCTGTAGTGAGAGTCTTATGACTGGTAGGGAAACCATCTGATCTCATGGTGATCCTTTCCACCAGCCTTCTATAAGTAGCAGCAGGAATATGGTGGACCTTGATGCTCCAAGTTCACGATGAGGTGATGTTTCTCTAGGCAGACTTTGAGAGCCTGTTTCAGGCAGAGTTTGTCCCAGCGACTCTTCACATAGTGTGCATACAAGAGCTACTTCATCTACAGTAGAGAAGCATGATGGTATCTTAGTACTCAGCGAGGTTCACTAAACACTCACGCTAATCCAAAAATATGGTGTGGGACCCATTCTTCAGGGCCCGAACCTTTGAGCAGGGACTCAGTCGGGAGATCGGGGCTTTGATGATCTCACTTAGCATCCCGAAACAGGCGGGGGTGTTAAAGAGAGCCCTCTTAGTGGAGGGTTCTCTTGATAAGTAGTCACCGGCAGTGAGACCCGCCACCATTCATCATGTAGTGAAGTATTCTATAGCTGGTAGTGGAAAGATGACATAAAGGTCCAAAAGGACCAGACCTATAGGTGGATGATTGCAGGATTCAGGGTCAGTTGAACAAGGCACCCGAGGCAGAGACAGTCATGCTAGGAGTGGGCAGTGTTACGCATGTGGTGGGTAGGGTTACATGGATCATGACAGTCTGACCTACCATATGGATGATCAGAATATGGTTGAAGGACCGCCTAGGTAGAGACAGATATTTGACCGAGGAGGTTCGTAGGGAGCAGGCAGACGTGGTAGAGGAGCTGGTCGGGCTGCTAGTGGTGGGCGATGATTCGCGATGTTACCACCACCACCACCAGAAGGTCCACCCCGACCATAGGGATCAGGTGTATTGGGGAGAGCTCAACTCCATGAAGCTGAGGCCTACGATCACGGTTCTCTAGAGATGATACAAGGTATGATTTGTGTCTTTTCCGCCTTTGTTGTAGTACATATAGACACAGGTGCAAGTCATTATTTTATTACCACTGACCTCATTCGCAGCTCAGATATTTTGATGGATCTGTTGGCTCTATCCTTACAACTAGAGACTCCTACGAGAGTGGATTCGATGATTACACACCGGTGTCGGCAGTGTGATATTACTCTAAGAGGTGAGAGATTCGGTTGGGATCTCCTAGTAGTGGCGTCAAGTCCTTACGATATCATCTTGGGTATGGACTGGTTATCTACTATCCATGCTAAAATTGAATGTATTAGGTATAAATTGTGGTGTGTCCAAACGGATGGGACCAGGTTTACCTTCACCGGTGAGAAGGGAGCCTTTGTAGAATAGGATGGACTTACTCAGAGGACAGTGCAGCCGATCACTAATCAATTGGCTAGCTTTACCTTTGGAGCAGTTGATGTGGAGATTCCGAGTTATCCTGTTGTGGTGGACCAGTACATGGATGTCTTCCCTGATGATGTTCTGAGTCTACATCCTCGCAGAGAGGTGGAATTTTACATTGAATTGTACCCTATGATGGCACCGATATCTACTCCAGCATATTAGACGGCTCCTGCGGAGCTTTGTGAGCTGCGGGTACTGCTAGAGGACTTGTAGGGGAAGGGATTCAATCGGACTAGTGTTTCACTTTGGGCAGCCCTGATTTTGTTCTCCAAGAAGGCAGATGGGATCTTGAGGCTTTCTTTTGACTATCGGCGCCTGAATCAGGTGACTGTGAAGAACAAGTACCCACTTCTGAGGATTGACGACCTCTTTATTTAGTTGAAGTGGGCACGGTGGTTCTCGAAGATAGGCCTCAGATCAAGCTATCACCAGCTCAGAGTACAAGATGAGGATATGTAGAAGACATCTTTCATATGTCGGTACGGCCACTATGAGTTCTTGGTTATGCCATTCGGTGCAACCAATGCTCCAGCAGTGTTCATGGGACTCATGAATAGGATCTTTCAACCATTAATTGATAGCTTTATATTAATATTCATTGGTGATATTCTGTACTACTTGGCTACTGAGGAGGAGCATTCCTTTCATTTACAGGTAGTACTGGACACACTACAATATCACCAGCTTTATGGTAAGCTCTCGAAGTTCCAGTTCAATATCTGAGAGGTTCGCTTTCTAGGACATGTCATATTGAAGGATAGAGTTGCAGTAAATCCAGCAAAGATTTAGGTGGTACTTTATTGGGAGCCAACCAAGAGTGTAACGGACATAAATAGTTTCATGGGTTTGGTGGGATACTATCAGAGATTTGTTCCAGATTTCTCCAAAGTTACAATACCACTATCAGTGTTGATGAAGAAGGGGTAACCCTTCATGTGGTCGAAGAGATGCCAGTAATGTTTTCAGGAGCTGAGGCAGAGGCTGACTAGTGCCCCCATCTTGAGGCTTCTCAAAGAGGTCGTAGTGTATGTAGTCTAATAAGATGTATCGGGGAATGGAATCAGATGTTTCCTAATGTAGGAGCGAGCAGTGATCGCATATGGTTCTTGACAGCTGAGACATCATGAGCAGAACTACGCTACCCATGACCTGGAGTTAGCAGCAGTGGTCTTCTCCTTGAAGATGTGGCGACATTACTTAATGGTTGAGCCTTTTACGGTATACTCTGATCACAAGAGTCTCAGGCATATCTTCTCTTAGAAGGACATGAACCTGAGACAGTGACGTTGGCTTGAATTCCTCTAGGACAATGACTTTGAGATAGTATATACTCCTGGGAAGGGGAACATTGTATTATATTCACTCAGTAGGAGGATTGTTATACAGCTGCTAAGAGAGATGACAGAGCATATGGCTACGTTGCAGATATCCTTTGTGGATAGAGATGGAGAAGCTTTTCTTTAGTCACTTATAGTCACTCCCCCACTTCTTCATTTAGTCAGGGAGGCACAGCATGGGGACGCTGACTGTGAGATGCGACGTGCTCAGATATCCACAGGACAGGCACCTAATGGATTTTCTGAAGGAGGGGATCATGTCATCCTCTTCCGAGGATGTACCACGGTACTAGTGCCACTTCAGGAGGAAGTGTTGAGGGAGCTCCGCAGATCCCCTCTAGCGGTACATCCAGGAGTGGCGAAGATGTACCAGGATCTCTGATGACTGCACTAGTGGTCTGGAATGAAGAAAGCAATAGCAGGGTTTGTCTCTTGATTCCTCACTTTTCATCAAGTGAAGCTAGAGCATCAGGTACCAGCTGGCTTGGTTCGGCCTTTTGAGGTCCCAGAGTGGAAGTGGGATGGGATATCCACGGACTTCGTTACCAGACTTCCATGTACATCTAGGGTTCATGAATTGATTTGGGTGACCGTCAACCAACTCACCAAGTCGGCCCACTTTTTACTAATCCGAGAGTAGGGTTCAGTAGAGAGCTTGGGATGCCTCTATGTGTAAGAGATTGTGCAGCTACATGGAGTACCATCGATGATTGTCTCCGATCGAGATGCATGTTTTACTTCCCAGTTATGGAAGGGGTTGAAGGAGGATTTTGGGACGTAGCTTAATTTGAGCACCGCCATCCATCCTCAGATGGATGGCCAGACTGAGCGGACCATTCAGACCCTCTAGGACATGTTGCATGCTTGTGTCCTTAACTTCGGTCATACCTGGGCGGATCACTTGTCTTTGGTGTATTTTTCATACAAAAACAGCTATCACTCCACCATTAGGATGGCACCATTCGAGGTGTTGTATGGGCGACCTTGTAGATCACCTTTGTGATGGACTGACCCAGGGGAGTCAGCACTCATGAGACCTGAGATGGTATGGGGTACCATAGAGAAAATGTACATCATCTAGGAGCGGATGAAGACTGCACAGAGTAGGTAGAAGTCGTATGCCGACAAGAGACAGAGACCTCTAGAGTTCAAGGATGGCGACCACGTCTTTCTATGGATCTCACCCCGACGAGGTTTACAGATATTTGGATGAGGCGGAAAGTTATCTTCGAGGTTCATCATACATTTTTAGGTCCTCAGCAGAGTTGGCAATGTGGCATACAGCTTAGCTCTTATACCTTGGTATAATCGGGTTCATGACGTCTTCCACGTATCCCAGCCAAGGAGATATGTGCATGACCCTTCTCATATCATCAACCATGGCGATCCAGAAGTCGACGATGGGGTGAATTTTATAGAGGTTCTAGTAGAGACTGAGGATCGATAGGAGTGAGTCCTTCGTGGAAGGTCGATACCTCTGGTGGGCATTCTCTAGCAGCATGGGAACCTCCCAGAGAGCACATGGGGGTGGGATGCTCAGATGCGTTCTTAGTACCCCCCCTCTCCCACTTGTTCCCTTAGTTTGAGTTGTGGATTACGGGGACGTAAAGCCCTAAGATGGGTAGAATGTAAAGACCCAGAATTTCCATGTAAATATTTTTTGATTAAATGGGAATTTTATAAATCCGTGAAAATTTACGGATCATGATTTCAAGGCCCGGTGCTCCCAAAATGAATTTCTGAATTTTTTTTATAGGTACGTTCAGTAAACGTGTGAGTGGGTTTTTCTAACTTTTGAACTAGTGCTCAGAATTGAAATCTGAGGGCACCGTTGAACTCACATTGCCGGTATTCACTTAATAATTTGTTCACCTCGAATGTAGTAGGTCGAGGGTGAAAGATAGTTTCTAGGCTTTACGTGGAACAATAAAAATAAAATTATTTACCATTTTATTTTCATTCTTGAAACCTCCCATGTGTGGGTTTTGGTGGTGGGGACCACCCGAGCATAAACCCTTATTTTGAATTCCTAGAGGCAGGAACCACCCGACCCCTCTTAATAGGGGAGAAACCTCTCAAATCCCTCCTTAATGAGGAGGAGCCTCTTGAACTTCCTCTACATTAAATTTTCCAACTTTTGTGCATGCGAACATAATTTCCTCTTAAGTTTAATTATATTGGCACCATTTTTTCTTTGGGTTGGAAAAGGAGAGAGCTCTTGGAGGATTACATTCTTCGAATGAAGAATGCCAACAAAGAATTTATTCTCCGAACGAATAACGCCAATGAAGAACTTCTTCTCTGAACGAAGAACTCCATCAAAGAGCATTCTTCAGAATTAAGAAATTGGATGATGGATGAACTGGGAATCGAGGAAAATGCCGATGACATCGACGTTTGTATATTCCCAACGATTCATCTTCTTCCTTGCAACCTCATCGACTTCATCAAGCGAATGAGGTAGGGGTTTATTTCTATATTATTATCACTTCCCATGTACTCCCCTTATAATTCTTTTGCGGGATTGGGAATATATATTGACGAGGGTTGTGGGGATTAATGTTTCTAAATATCTTCCATACTTTTTATTGATTCATGATTATGTTGAGCCGCTTGCTACCACTCTAATGCTGAGAGTGCGGGCCAAACAAACATTCCCAGTCCTTTCCTCAATTTTTGTGATGATATGTGGTGTTCTTGGCGATGGAGGAAGATGGAAACTGGAGCGGGTTTTTGGCACCTATGAGGAATGAGAACAGTGTTCAACACCTCTACCGGCCAGGAAAAAGGTGACAGTGCAACAGCGCCGCCCAGCGGGCACATCTCCCCACAGCCTCTGTGCCCCGAGGCACCACCGCCCGCGGCCTCTGTGCCCCTCAGCGACCGAACCGCCCCACGGCCGCACTACCATTCGGGGCTGAACCCCCTCGCAGTCGCACCTCCGCCATGCGGCCAGGCCTCTGCCCCATGGCTGATCCACTCTCGTGGAACCCTCCACATTCGAGCCTCCCCATGGCCGAGCAGCCCCACGACCCCCCGCGGCCCCACGCGGCCCTCATGGCCTACCGCACAACCCAACGCGGGCCTGGCCGGACCCAACAGGTCGGTCCACATAGTGGGACAGACCGCATTGTGGGCTGGGTCGACCCAGTTTGGGTCGGCCAAAGTCAGGTCGGATAGGACCCGAACCCACTTCGACCCATTTTGCGTTCTTTTGGCCATAACTTTGGCACTGGATGTCCGTTTGACGAACTGTCGGTGGAATTGGAAACCTTGGAGGGAGACAGTACCTTTGGTATACCCTACTAGTGTTTTGGATAAGGATGGGGTGGGGTCGGGTTGGATCGAGCACAAATCCAACCAGGCCCTCGGGACTAAAAGGCTAATAACTCAATGACCAGGTGCTCGATTGATGCTCTGTCTATTTCTTTGAGACCCCCTATGACGTGGCGGTCCATTAAGATACTTAATAGTGAGACTTTGTGGTAGTTGGAGTATCGACCAATGTCTTGGGGAACGGACTCTCTGGAAGATGATCAAGCCTAGTGTGGGAACCCAGTAGCTGGTTGTAACAAGAAGACTGACTAGTGATCCTGTGTCGGTCAACTCCAAGAGATCATGTGTGGGTTAGCTCCTAGAGATCCGGTGTGGGTCAGCTCTTAGTGATCCTATGTGGGTGAGCTCCTAGCGATCCTGTGTGGGTCAGATCCTAGATATCCTATGTGGGTCAGCTCTTATCGATCTTGTGTGGGTCAGCTCCTAGCAATCCTGTGTGGTTCATCTCCTAGAAATCATGTGTGGTTCATCTCCTAGCGATCTTGTGCGGTTCAGCTCCAAGCGATCCCCTCTGGATCATCTCCTAGTAATCCTATGTGGGTCATCTTCTAGAGATCATGTGTGGGTCATCTCCTAGAGATTCTGTGTGGGTTAGTAGCAAAGCCTCTTAACGGAGAAAGATTATTTAGTAGCTATAACTAATCATCTCTACTACCATACATAAGTTATACCAAGAATGAGCTATGTTTGTACCTGTGTGGTACTTTCCTTCATGGTAATACCTTGATGTTATTCTTCTATGTGGCATACCTGTGTGGTACTTCTCCTTGTTGTTTTCCTTCCTTTGTGTAGCACTTGAGCTTTGGGATTTTGGGTTGGACCCTGTGTTCCCTCATAATTGAGATGGGTATGCTTGATTACTTAAGAATATGTATGGGCATATACCTATATAGGGTTGAAAGTTGACTTCTTGCTTTGAGGTTTATCCTTTTTGGATTTGTGAGACCTTCAGGGTCTTGGGGTCCCTACTGAGCATTGTTATAATCACCCCTTCATATTCTATGCCCACAACTTTTTGTGTGTTGTGCAGACGATGGACATGTTGATTGAAACTAAGGGTATCGGGACTGGATGGTGCCCAGAGAAGGACCTTAAGACGAGTCGGTACATTGAGGAGGCGGACAGACGTGGAGTTCTGGGGAGGCGATCTGTACCTACCATTCAGGTAGGTACCACTGAAGACGACCTAGAAGTTGTCTTCCTTTTTGCTCCAATTTACTTGTACTTTCAGTTTCTTGTACTTTCGAGTTGAGCTTGTATTCTGGCCCTCTTTACTTACTATACTCACTCTGTTTCCTATTCAGTTTACATGTTTTCATATCTCGATGTGTGCTTGGTTACATATGATTATAGGCAATGAAGGAAATGCCTTCCTAGTTTTAGGGATTATGCCTTTCGGTGCAAGTTTCCAGCCCTTGTCCTATGGAAGGTGGGATTAGGGTAGTCACGGCATGGGCCCCGGGGGACGGGTCGTGACAAGGGGTACAAACTGATGGCCTACACTAATGTAAGGACTATCCCCTTGATTTATGCAGTTACCCCTTCTTATGAAGACAGTTTGTTCTTGAGATGAAGGGATTCGATTTCATTATTGGGAAGGGTTGGTTGGTTCACATTAAAAAATTTGTAGACTGCTATCACCATAGGGTATCGTTTACATCACTAGAGGGAAGTATTTATCTACATAAGGGTGAGTGGGATGTCCAGACTGCTAGACTTGTACTATAGCATCATGGTCTAGGTGGATTGACTTCCTAGATTAAGAATATCTTCATAAATGATCAGGGTTTATGAAAATATGATTTCCCTTCAGTAGTGGATCGTTTAATGGATATATTTCCCAATGATTTTTCAAGATTACCTCCTGAGAGATATATAGAGTTTATGATTGATATTTTTCTGGGAGAAGCTCCAGTGTCTATTCCTCCACATAGGATGGAACCTAAAGAGCTTCAGGAGCTCAGGATGTAGTTATAGTATTTAGAGGCCAGTGGTTTTATACAACTTAGTACATCCTCTTAGGGTTTTCCTGTCCTTTTCCCAATAAATTAGATAGAAACTTACATCTATGGATAGATTATAGAAAGTTGGACCAGCTTACAGTCAAGAACCAGTATCCACTGTTTGGACTATTTTTTTGTAGACTTTGTGCATTAAATCATACTATATTCTTTCGCTCATGGAGATAATGAGAAACATCTATAGATCGTTCTGAGTACACTAAGATAGCATCATCTTTACATCAAGCTAGCTAAGTGCCACTTCTGGATAAAAAATGTTCGATTCTTGGGTCATATTATCTCAGAATTAGGAGTATTTGTTGACACTAAAAAATTTGGTGTTATAGTTTCCTAGGAGCATCCCGAGAAGGTGTTTAATATACAGGGTTTCTTGGGGGTGGAAAGATATGAAAGGCATTTCATACAAGACTTATTGTGTCCCAATTCTCCTTTTAATGAACTTACAAAGAATGGTTTTAAGTTCATATGGTCAGAATCATGTGAGAAATCCTTTCAGTGGCTGAAAGGGGGGATTGTTTCAGCACATATTATGAATCTTCCATAGATAAGTATATGTTATACCATCTTCTGTGATGCATCAGGCATCAGCCTATGAGCAGTGCTGATGCATAAAGATAGAGACTTTGTGTATGGATCTTGGCAGTTGAGGCCTCATGAGAGAAATTACCCAACACGTGACATTGACCTAGAAACAGTTGTCCATGCCTTATGTGGTGGGAGACATTATCTGTTGGGTGAGCTATTTGTGGTGTACATGTACACCAAGATTATCAAATATATATTTTCTCAGTGTGACTTGAACCTCTAATAGAGTAGATGCGTTGAACATCTACAATCCTTTGATTTTGAGATTTCCTATATGCTTGGGAAAGGCAATGTGGTTATAGATTCATTGAGTAAGAAAACTCAAGAACAAGTAGTATGGGAATCCAGTGATGAATGGATGTTAGTGGCCCTCTTTTATGATCTTCATCATGACTTTCATGATAGTCATGAGTAGTCTTACCTTTCAACCTTGATAGTTTCTACTTCCCTCCTTGATAAGGTGAAGGGTAGATATTTTTCAAATCCTGAAGTATTGGTTCTCTATGAGAGTATATTAGGAGATAACCCGCCTCTGGATTGGTCTATGGATAAAGACAAAGTCCTGCATCTACATGGATGTATCTAGGTTGCTACAGACATGATATGGGAGTTGATGTGTGACTTCCATGCCTCTTAGTGGGTAGTTCATCTAGGAATCTTGAAAATGTATCGAGACAAGAGACACCAATACTGGTGGCCAAGGATGAAGCATCAGATAACAAACTTTATCACTAGGTATTCCACTTTTCAGTAGGTGTTGGCGGAGCACCAGAACCCTATAGGATAGTTATAGATACTTCCAGTCCCAGAATTGAAATAAGAAGATGTTGATATGGATTTTTTAGTTAGCTTAACTAGGTTGATTATGGGTAGTAATGCTATCTGGGTAGTCGTTGATTGACTAAAAAATCATCCGACTTTATTCCTATTTGGGAGACTTTCTCAGTTGATGAGTCGTGAAGACAATATGTCTAGGAGATCATATGACTCCAAACGGTCCCTAATACTATTTTTTAGATAGGGATGCTCTTTTCATGTCACAGTTCTCACTGGGGTTAAAGAATGCTATGGGAACATTGGTGCTTCAAAGCACACATTTTCACCCTCAGACCGATGGAAAATCAGAGCAGACCATACAGGTTCTAAAGGATATGCTCTGAGCATGTGTCCTTTATTTAGGAGGTTCATAGTACAAATATATCTCTCTCATTGAGTTCACCTATAATATTATATTTAAGGTAAAAATTCAGATGGATCCTGTAACACCCCGAGCTTCCACGATACGCTTCTCATTCAATAATGCAATAGCTTGCATTGTACGCAA
This sequence comes from Viscum album, assembly GCA_963277665.1. Lineage (NCBI taxonomy): Eukaryota > Viridiplantae > Streptophyta > Magnoliopsida > Santalales > Viscaceae > Viscum > Viscum album. The sequence continues at coordinate 181,340 of CAUJRU010001171.1, forward strand.
GTTCGAGTTCTAACACACCGCAACTAATCAAAGTAGCCGTTATGAATAGTAATAACCACCTTTTAAATTTATAGAAATTTTATATTTCAAAATGGACTTCATTTTTGTATTCCTAATATTGAAATTAGCCTATGTTGAATTTTTTGTAATTTTCTGAGAACTTCAAAATTTTTATGAATAGTGAAAAATACTTAAAACAACTTTTTTAATCAAAATAATTAATTGTCATAAATTATACTATTTAGTGGTTTTAAAGTATAATTAGAATATATTTTTATCATTTTATCCAATGGTGGTCATTAGAATTAATTTGACATTGAAATTGGACATAAACAATTGCCAATCTTTTGATATAAATTGTTTCTTAAAAACACGCTATTTGTTGTAACAGCGGGAATTAATAATAAAATTAATTAATACAACTTATATGTTTGGATTTTGTAAAATAGGCATCATTTTTGAATTCGGAATATCAATTATATCTTAGGGTGAAATTTTGGCCTTATTCTGAAAAACTTCAATTTTTGATGAATAGTGAAACCACTAAGTGGTAGTTAAATAACTGATTTTTCGTTTAAATGAAATATTACCACTTCTGTGATTTGATTTTCAAAAATCCGACATACATGGTTGTCATTAAGAAGTAAAATGTGGTTCAATGAGATTAAAATAATTTTTTGGTGAATAGTAACTTTTAAGTTCTTAATCGCGATTAGAGGTAATTAGTGTAGTTTAAGGTACAAATAATGTTTTTATAATATGAGATGAGCATGACACTTGTCCTACTCCTATTGGATGAGTCATGGCCGACCAATACAACCCATGGGTCAACTTGGGGACCCCATGGAGCCACTTTAGTTGGAAAATGACATAAATACCTTTATTTAATGTTAAAGTAAAAAATGACACAAACATAAAATGTTTTACTAAAACAATTTTTACGTGGGGTTACACAAGTCCAAATTTTGATTATAAATATTCATTAGAAAGATAAAAAGATTTCCTAAATCATAGTATTTGTTTTATAATTTTTAGACATTAAATAAATTAAATTATTTATGACATAATTATGATGTGGCGATGACCTCATTATTTAACGATTTAAATAAAATGAGAAGATAATGAAAAATCCAAGGCTTACACTTGTCCAAAGCCTATTGGATGAAGATATTTCGAAACCTTATCACCTTAGCCTCGAATTATATAGATGTGGGACCTTTAGAATCCGAAAAGCATTTTGAAATAATGTAACATTTCATTACTTTCCAAAAGTGCCCCTCCTCTCCTCTTATAAAAGGCCCCCACCTCTACCTCATTTCACACCCTCTTCAAGCCATTGGCTCGGCCAACCCCTGCCCATTTGCTCTCTCCACATCCCTCTCCTCATCCTAGAGGATTCCCTTTGGGAAGAATCCTTTCAAAGGAAGCCTTTAGGCTCAACTCAAAAGGAGTTACACTTTTTAAGGTAATTCATTCTCTCATGTTGTTTTGTTTTATTTTTCTTCTCCAACCCCCTAAACTCTTTTTATTCATTTCTTTTGTAACAACACCAGTATCCTCAATATACTAGGATGTTGTTATAAGAAGGATTCGAGCTACACTTACACACACCTACATCTAATGGTTAAAGAACATATGGTTTCTGTGGATGGCGAATTTCTGCCTCACGAAACGATGATTGTTCAACACTCATATAACACCTCCAAAGGTGGCCATTAAGATGTCACTATTTTTATATATGATATATAATATGTTTTTGTTTTACTTATGCTTCTGTATTTCTCATTTATGGCATACTTTATGATTTCTATTATGGGTAAAACGCGATAATTTCATTTTAGGAAGTGCGGACTACCGCCCCCTCAAAGTGATTTGAATCGTTAATGCCATGTGTGGGATGTATAAAGGATGGAGTAAATGGTATTATACACTATATTATACTGGAATTATATTATACATTTATATCATTATGATTCCATTCCAGAAAATATGAAATAGAAATGGAAGTAGCGTTCATGCGTACGTACGGCTTACCGTCTCCATGAACGGTGCATTTCATTTCTTACCTCTAAATGTGATGTAATATTATAAATGAATGTATGTACTGGATATATATGACATATATGATATCTACATCATGAATACCATTCTGGATATAATGAACCTTTGACCAAATTAACAACATGTAAGTGTAAGAAGCCTATTTTTGACTTAAGAACCAAATACCGACAAAATGAACATTATTAACTTAAATAATTACATAATGTTCATATCATTGTAATAAGTGATATAATAAGGATAATGAAGTTGAAAATGGTTCTTAATAAGGTATATATTAACTCTAGTTTATTATTCAGGAGGTTAAAGAACGGTTGAGTCAAGTCAGACACGAGGTAAGGGATCTTCTTAACCCAACTTCCATTCTTTGGGTTAATCTCCTACTTTCAAATTATGTCATGATATTATTATGTCCTATTTTGTATTTTTATGTTATTTATGTGTACCTATAGTGAATACACATAATATATCTATTTTATTTTAAAAATGATCTTTGTATGGGACTTCGTCTCAATCTCCTTTCGTTGAGGCATATTTTATTTTATACACAACTTTCTTTTATACGGTGTATAAACCCCTTTGACTTTTACATTTATTCAAAAGGAATCTTTTTACACGAAGCGTTTTACTAAACGACAAAAAGGGAATGTTTTTCTTTCCGTACTTATGCGGCGACAACGACTTCTCCGCCGCCGTGACCATTATTTGAGTTTCGGCTTCCTCTACAAGCCATCACTTTTTTTTAATGAAAAATAAATACAAAGTTTTAACTTACTTTTATTTTGGTATTGAAAATGGTTTTGAAAGCATTTTTATTATATCAATGTGTTGTATTGATATCTTGTGATTGGAATGTGGAAATGTTATGTTTCCTTTATGCATGTTTTATGTGATATGATTATGTTATGGTTTATGATATGTTTAAACCTATTCATATGAGGAATGTATTGGACTTAATAAGTGACGGGTGGGGCCCGCTATAGCTCCTCGATGCATCGGTAGGTCTCATGAGACAAATAGACGTGGAATTGGCCGAGGCCCTTTCCCATTTTGATTTATGGTTTTGGCCGAGGCCTTAATCATTTTAGATGTCTTGGCCGAGGCCTTGACAAAATGTTTCAGAATGTCCGGCATTATACATTCCCTCATTATGAAAGTGGTTATTGATATTGCATGTGATTATTCGACCAGTAGAATATCCATGTGAAGAAGTAAATGGCATTATCTCATTTTAATTTTGCCATATTATGTTGAAGTTCATGTTTAAAAGGCTTTTGTTTTAGTTATACATTGCCTTAAATGTTAATGTTTATTTATGAAAGCTTCCGCATTATTGTTATCCTTACTGAGCATCTAAGCTCACCCCTTTCAATGTTTTAATATTTTCCAGGATGTGAAGAAGTATTTTATGAATGACCTGCAGGGATAGTCGGAAGAGGATATGAGTGTGGACTATGGAGACTTTGTTATTGTAGTTTTTCACTTTTTGATGTAATGAAAGACTTATGAATGTATCTAGTGTTTCCAAGGCTACTAAACTAATCGGTCTTTCGAGACTTGATCCTTTGTGATCATGCCAATGTTACGAAGTAATGCACCGACTCTGGGTAGCTGGGGTCGGGGCGTTACAGATCCTTTTGAGGCCTTATATTTTAGGTCATTCTGTTCACCCCTATTCCGGCTAGAGGTAGGTTAGGTGGACCCACTATATCCTCATCTTGTTCAGGACACTTCAGAGATGGTTAAGCTGATCAGAAAGTGAATTAATACTGCTCAGTCTGGAAAAAAAATATTATGTCGATCGTCGTTAATGACCTCTAGAGTTTGTGGTTGGGTATCTTTTTTTCTTTTGGGTATTGCCCATACTATGGCATAGACGGTTAGAGAAGCGAGGGAAGTTGTCGCCACGTTATGTAGGGTTGATTGAAATTCTAGAAAGAGTCAGGCCAATATCCTGTAGGTTACGACTACCTCGGAGGTATCATTCCATGTACAGTGTCTTTTATATTTCATAGATTCGCTAGTATCATGTTACTCTGTCTCATAATTTTGATCCCGAGGAAGTTGAGATAGATGATGATTCTACCTTTGAGGAGTATCCAGTACGCATCGTCAACTAAAGCATAAACTCTCTATGAGGTTAGTCTTTCCCAGTATTACGGGTGCTATGGAAGCACAGATGGGTACTAGATAATACATGGGAGATGAAAGAAAATATATGTTCTCATTAGTCAAAATTTTTCTCAAATAATGTTTCTCTATCCATGGAAAGTTGATCTCTAGGATGAGTTCTTTTAAGGGGGAAGATTGTAAGAACCTAGTTTCTTGCTCAAGAATAGATCCTTTAAATTTTGGTCTAAATATTAACATTGGAACTAATATAGATTCCCAATGAGTTAGAAAAGGTATTGAGGGTTTCCAAGGAAAGTTCATATCCTAGAACCATTTTTTTAGAAAAACTGGACAGGTCACACAATTAGTGCATGGTTAGGAGAACTGTACAGATTTAAATTTATAGGCATAACCACTTTGCAAGGTTTTTTTACAACTGTGTGGCATAACCATGCAATGTGACCTTCTACCCAAAAAACCTCACATGGTTTGCGCATGGTTTTCAAACAGTGTAGACAAACCACGCACAAACCATTTTTCTAGGTAATTGTTTTACAAAATTTTCCTTAAAGATCTATTAACCCACATCCATCTTTCTTAATATAAGATTATGCAAGATTAACCAATTTCTCTCTCTATTTAGGGATTTTTGAAGATCAAATATAGGGATTAAAATATATCCTTTATCCGAGATCTATTTGATCTTTCCTTCATCACATTGTACGTGCAACAGTAAGTACTCAAGTCCTCTTGAGACGTTCTCTTACTCTCTTCTGTTCGATTGAGTTATCGGGGAATGAGAATTTTCCTCTTCTTTTAGATATACTCATATTTAATCCGAATAAAGGGAAAATATCCAAGTATAAGGATCGAACAACCCTAAGGTGGGTGTTCTATAACCCATCCCTAAAGTTCGTTGATTTTGGATTTGTAGTGTGGGGCCCACGGATTTCATCGGGTCCTATTTATTGAATTTATATGTCATGCTTATAATCATTAGAATCGTATGTATATGCACCATACATACATGTGATTAATTGTTTATGTTTATTACCACAAATCCATCACTTCCACTTTTTATGTTATTCTATAATTGTCATTTTAGTGTTTTGACATGTTTGAGTCATTGTTTGGGTGTGCCTTGGGATGACCACTGTAAGGGTAAGTGATTCAATATTAAATGTATTTTTTATAATGAGAATTTCATAATTCTATGTACCATGTATTCTCACCACTTTACATGCCTAAGGTTAGTGCTTCAATTGATAATAAAATGTCAAATAGAAATTGGAAAGTATATTTTGTATATGACTTGGCTGTGTTGAATGTGAATGAATAGTCTTTTTCATATCTATAGAACCCCTTACCACATTAATGGAAGGTAGAAAAATTAACCTTTAATATGGAATATTCCATAAATGGATTAAATATGTTACATGGTACTTGACCTTATCACACTAATGAAAGGTAAGGGTTGAACAAACGGTTCCAAGATACTTGACCTTATCATAATAATGAAAGGAAAGGCTTAAAATAAAAGAAATAATACATTAATTCATAATCAAATAGGAATGTATTCACTCGATATGGCCTTGGATTCGGATTAGAAATTGCCATGAGCACATGGGAACCCCATTCTGATTCAAGGATTCATATTGTTTAGGTTGAGACCCACCTAGATCCCGATCCTTGTCTGTTATTGGATGCATTCTATTAAATAGTAGGATCCCTTACTTATCATTAAAGGATTCCTTGGATACACTCCTTAGATCCATCATTGATAAGTAGGTGCCATGGTTCATCCCATAGGGCCCTGTCTCTACTTAGACCCATTTTACCTTGGCCGATCACCATGGACTCGGCAGGCACCTAATTGTGGAATGCCTTGGATTATGTTCCTTGGATTACACTCTTACCATATTCTAGTATATAGTTATTACTCAGTTAGTGACCCTTGAGGTCTACGTATCCTTGGTTATATCCTTGTGACTTCATTATTAAATATCATAAATTGTGGTTGCCTTATTACATCTTAGAACCATCAATATTTATACTATCATGAGGTGATGTCAGTGTTGGATATTCCAAACATGAACTATCAACATGAATTGGTAATTATTTAATTAAATGAACTGGTAACATGTTTAGACACCACCCAAAGGCTGAAGCAGGTACTTGGGTATTTAGTTGCATTGTACTTCTTTACTTTATATATGCATACTTGGACACTGTTACATTTCCATTACATGGACCAGATGTTATAGACACCATTGGTGGTGTCCTACTGAGATCAATCTCACACTCTCTGTGGGTGCTATTTGGAACCCAGAGTAGATTACATGGTTTCAAATATTGACAAAGAGAAGCATACGGCTTCAAACACATGATTGCATACAGTATAGTATTGATCTTGATAGAAGATGACTAAGATGGAGTTTGGGATTCTTGGGATAGTCTTTTGATTTCTTTATAATTTTTTGGAACATGTCTACTTGACAAATTTTATCCATGTTTTTTTAGTTTTCTAGTAACATGACATATCATTAGTTGTTGAATTTTATTCTAGTTATATCAGTTATGGTTACTATTTTATCTATTTTCTATTATTCCTTATATTTACTTATCTTACTTCCACTATTTAACTATGTTTACTCTCATATGCTATTCTAAACTTTGGTTATGAGGTAATAGTCTCCCCACAGACACACCATAGGCCCTTCCTGCTAGTCGGCAGCCTCTGGCATTCAGGGTGATGCTCTTGGGGCCATGTGGCCCACCAGGCTCGAGGAACCCATTGAGTGGCATCTGAGTCTTGAACGTCACATTATACATGATAAATGGGAGCATCCAAATAGCACAGGGGGATATATTTATAACTTATATTATTGGGTGTCCACGATTTTGTCAGGTTATCCCATTAAAACTCATATTATAGGGAAAATCATATAGAATTAGGTGATCTTGTTACATCATAAATGATGGGTGAGCCCAGATAGAGATCCAATGCATTGGTTTGTGTTCCTCTTCTTAATTGGAAATAAGGTGGGAGTTAACAAAGGGTTTATTATTTGGATTTAAGTGGGATCTAGTTACTTCTAACATGACATTAAAATAGGTTGTGAATTTGATGCTCTACGCTACAGAAAAGGGTTTTTAAAAGAATGATATTTATTATATGTCTTCTTTTATGGAAAAAAACCATGTGAATTTTTTTATTTTTAATTCCCAAATAAATGTGATGATAAAGGTAAATTTTATATGAGTTTTAAATTTTTTCACTAGACTAACAGTTTTCTTTATTTCTTAATCCGTCTGTATGATTTTTTTTTCTCATATCAATTTTTTAAAATGTTTTTCACATGAACTGTGGATGGGAAGGGAATGGATGAATTAATGTTTAATTTAATGGGGATTTTCAATGAAAATAAAATATGCCTTTCAAAAAATTATATTATGAGAAAATTGGATATGAATCTGAAGTTTCTGCCCAGTATTTTATACTTTGGTAATGTATGAGTTATGGATTAATTATTTAATAGACTAAAATTGAAAATATACTCAAATTTAAGAGAATTAATTAATAAAATAAAAATTGGTATTATATAACATTTAAATATGGGTCCTTACAGAATTATTGTTGTCATTTAGATTTATTCTCCATAGTGTGTCTCCATAGAGTTACATAAAAATATATAATATTATTTATTACTTTTTAAGTCTTTTATGGAATTTATATAATTAAATAAAATTATTTTATGAAAATAATATCCATTTATTATGATTAATGGGTGATTTGATGAGGTAAATTAAAATATTTAATTTTTTAAGATAATATTTGAATCTGGTTATCTTGGGATGATTTTAAAAGAGATTGATATTCAAAATAGATTTTTATAGTCAAAATATAAATATTTATAATTCATTATAATACCCAATGATATTTACAATTAATCTATAGTGTTTATCGGATTAATTTAATAGGTTTTGTTAATATATTTACTATTTTTTCATGGTGTATATTTTTGAAATATTTCTCTACTTGAGGATTGAGGAAAATAATGTTAAACTTTTTTGAATAGTTTTTTATGTTCATTTTTAGTATATTTTTAAAAATATAAAATTAATTGTTTGTTCTTTATATAAATTTTTAATTAAATGGGAATGTTTCACCTTAAATAGAGTAACTATAGTCCCATATATGATCAAGGTAGTCAATTTCATTATATGTACTAAGTAATTTCATTCTGGTGTGTAGTATTTTCACCTTGTATGGATATTACTAGAGGTTAGTAAACCATAATATGATATTTTAACACCCTGATAATATTATAAATAAATTCATGAATAATTAATTTTTATTTCATAGTTTTAGTTATCATTTTATTTCATAAAGGTGATCATGGAATGTTTACATATTGTTTAGTTACTAGAGTGTCAATTAATGTATAAGGTTTCTTTCTATATATTAAAACATGGATTGGGTTGTGTGTTGATTGAATAGTGAGTGGTTTGGTATTAATTTTCATTTTTTAACATACTCCATATAAATTCTTATCACTAGTGATTTTGATTTTTCCATAATGATGCTTATATGGAAACTTTTGAAATGTTACCTACATGGGGAACACATTGAAATCTACGAAAACAACAAGACCATTTACTACACATTATCAATATCATAATTTATTTTTTAAAAATTTATATGGATGGTGTTCTTCTAAAATTATGATATATAAATATTGTATATCAAAGGGAATTGAAATTTACTATAAAACACTTCATGAATCAACACATATTGAGACGTAGTTTAGGAAATTGGTGAAAAATGGGGGATAATGAATCATATTACATCCTAATATATACATATTTATTATTTTAGAGGTAGTATTTTTTCATTTTAATTCATGTGACATTATATCATGTATTAATAAATAGATGAATTTTAGTTTGTCGACCATGAGGTGGGGGTGTGGAGTGATTTAATTATACAATGTGATTTTCATGATATATTGATAGAGGATGGTAAACATAAAAATTTATTCCAAGTGAACCTATTTATTCTATATTAATTTACAAAGGGGGTTTTCCTAGGTTCTATAGACTAACTATTTTAGTATATTAGATCTTTCAAAGATATATCATTATTTTAAAGAGAATTTGTTGTGGCTTGTTATGAAGTGGTCTATGGTGGAACTCATGTAATGATTTTTTTATCAAAATTTCAATAAAATGAATTAATTTATATATTTTATGGATCAAATTGAGTGATCATGTTTTCATGAAGATCTATCCAAGACATGGGCATCATCATTTTTGGAATCTAGGCATGTTATCTCTTATATACCTACGACCTTTTGATGTACTATGTAATGTATTGTGCTATTTATTTTGTTTGATAACCACTCCCGATTTGAATTTTCCATTAGTGGATATTCTCTTTTCTACATTATTGATCCCAATAAAATTATGAGAGTTCCGTCAGCTTTATATCATGTTTTTATTGGAGTTATATATTTATCTGAATCTGCGGGTGTTTATAAGAGGTTTCAGGAGCATCAGGGGCCGAATGTCCTATTTTGAAATTATAGGTTAGGGTGAAGGGTTTGAGGTAAACCATACAACCCCTTCCAAGTAATCGTGCAGCTCATTTTGAATGTCCTCTTGGTTTGGGTAGACCATTCTATTGAACAGCACAGTCATGCGATGTATGCTACAATTATTATAGAGGTAATCCCCATAGTTTGCACATGGTTAGGGAAAACAATGTGCAATCATGAGAGGTATCCCTTTTGGGCCGTAGCTCAACAGTTTAGCTCATTTGGTGTGGGAAAGGTTTGGAAAATAATTTGAGTAAACTGTGAAGCCTATATAGGGTTATTTTTTAGTTTTTCTTTTTCCTGATATCTTTTCTTTCCTCCCCTTTTCTTTTCCCTTATTCCACACTACATAGAATGAACCCTCCTCCTCCTATTATCCTAAGTATTGTTCTCCATCCTCTATTGGTGCTCCAATTTCAGATCCATCAGATGCTATATAACCACATCGGTAAGGCAAACCTCACCCTAGCATCTTATTCTTTGCTGCTTTAACTCATGGAGCATTAAATCCATTTGAACTGTTTTGAAATATTTTCATGGTGCTTGACAGAAACTCTTATCTACTAAAAACAACATCATGTTAGAGCTTGATATCAGATGTGCCGATGTATATGAGTATAATGTAGGTGGTTCATATCATGATTTTTGTTTCTTATTCATTGGCTTGTACAGATTTTAGCACGCATTTTGGTATTTTGAGTGAGACCCATTTATATATGTTACATCATATCAATTTGATTGTGTGACCCATGGGATGTCATTGGGAATTCCCCATTCCTATTTCACTTGACTGAGGTTGGGTTTGAGGCCTTCTCTCCTTGGAGTAATTGGTCAGGGTATCAATTTAAGTTAATTTAAATTGTTTAAACAGATTCGATCCGGTTATTCAAATATGAGGCATTCAAGACCTCTATACTGATTTTTTATGTTTATTTTATGATGAAATTCAATAAGATTAAATTGAATTCTCTATTTATAATGAAATTGAGGTCTATAATTAAATTTCATTAGATTTATTTTTTATTTAAAGTTAATTATTTTTACATAAATGATAGCAATAATCTACAAAGAAAAAAGGTGGTGATGGGATTGGCCTAAGGACTTGAGATGGCATGGCCACCTGAATTGAGGTGATAATATCATCTAGTTGGGATTGGTCTGGATTTTTTTGAGGGGTTTTGACCACATGATTGGTAATCATGGATATTGGATTGAGGTGGGGAGGCCATCAATTTGGGAATGGCCTCTAATTTTGGAATGGAAAGGCCATCAGATTGTAGAGACATGGTTGAAGGGGAACAATTTTCCAGTTTTATGTGGATTAGGAAATTTATTTAGTGATTTTTGCTCAATCATCATGCCCAAAGAACCGAATTGAGTTTTGTTCCTACTGAATGACTCCATTGATGACGTGGTTTTTACCACTCATGTGGGTAGAGGCCCCTGATGGTTGCCTAT
>CAUJRU010001172.1:0-27500 GCA_963277665.1 Viscum album
ACGTCAGGGGACGGGGCAAAAACCCAATCCCGCCGCGCCTCCCACATCCCACCATCCGCAGCAACTCAACCACCCTGAGGCGGCTTTTAAGCAAGCCAAGCCGCACTGCTCTAGAGAAGGCGAGGGAAGGGCAGGAGCGTCGAGGGACGACAAAGGAACACCAACCCACCATGCCTCCCACATCCCACCATCCAAGGAACTCCGCCACCGACAGGTGGCCTTTTAAGCAAGCCCGAACCGCAACGCTCCATGAAAGGTGAGGAAAAAGGCGGGCACGGCATGAGACTGGGCAAAAACCCATTCTTTCCAATGCCCCCCACATCCCACCGGTGAGGAAAAGGAATTACAGCGTCCCACCGCCATGCCTCCCACATCCCACCTTCCGAAGGAACTCAACCGCCATGAGGCAGATTTTAAGCAGACGAACCCACAACGCTCCAGGGACGTTGAGGAAAAGGAGTCATGACAGGAACGGAGGCCCTATGTCCCGCCGCACCCCCCACATCCCACCATTCAAAAGAACTCAACCACCGTTGAGAAACTTTTAACCAAGAACCAGGACACCAACCATGCTCATCTATCATCATCCCATCCAAGTTATATCTGTCTAGTATCGCATCGTCTTTTTAGCAAGCCCTTGGAAGACGGAACCGCAATTGTGCGAGAGAATTCAACCCAAGCATATAGACGGGGCCCCTACATCAGCACCAAAAAAATTCCACTACCAACAGGGAGAACTCCAAAGGGACAAGTGAGGGTCATCTAGGTGGAGCTCACCCACCTGGGGATTCTTCGCTTGAGATATAACCGAGGAGAAAGTCACCCCTGGCACTGATTTAATGAGACCCGTCACAGTATCACCATCTTTCGATTAGTTTGTCCTTTACATGCGGGACCTGATCTTTGAGACAGGCATATGACTAGTGGAAGGATCAGCCATGTAGCATCACCAACAACATCTGCATTGTTTGGGGTATGACTGAGCTGACCACTCAGACCCCAACACAAGCCCAAACCGTCGTCCCGAACATTCAATTCTGTTCGATTAGTTTGTCCTTTGTACATGCACAACCTGATCTTTGAGACAAGCATATGACTAATGGAAGGATCAGCCAGGTAGCATCACCAACCACATCTGCAATGTTTGAGGTATGACTGAGCAGACCACTCAGACCCCAACACAAGCCCCAACCATCTTCCCAAATCGACAGGATTCCCCTTAATGAGTCATCACCTCCGCATGACGCTCGTGTATCTTGCAGAAACAGTAGATACACATTCTCAAGCCACCCTTATGAACATCATCACCCAAGGCATGGCTGAGGAGGAAGGCACCCCAACTTGTCCAATAATGAACCATGGAAATCGTCACCCTGTTGGTGTGAGTTTCTTAGGACCCAAATAACTCGCACGTGGCCCCGACAATGCGTTGAGCAAAGCACTCCCACCAATCATTGCCCAAGGCAGCTTGCTATGGTTCGCATGAAATATCGCTGAATGAGAAATTTAGGAGCACGCTCTCGCATCCTGGTGATACCGACAGTTTCGCGCTTGAACCACTACCAAAATTCCACAACGCTCCAGAGAAGGTGAGGAAAAGGCGGTACAGCAAGGGACGACAAAGGAACCCAATCCCACCATGCCTCCCACATCCCAACATCTGCAAGAACTCAACCACACTCGGTGGCTTTTAAGCATAGCCCGACCCGCAACGCTCCATGAAAGGTGAGGAAAAAGGTGGGTACGACAGGACGGGGAAACAACCCAATCCCGCCCATACCCCCCACATCCCACCAGTGAGGAAAAAGGTAGGAACGTCAGGGGATGAGGAGGGAAACCCCCATCCCACCGTGCCTCCCACATCTCACATTCCGTAGGAACTCAACCGCCATGAGGCAGCTTTTAAGCAGACGAACCAGCAACGCTCAAGAGACGTCAAGGAAAAGGAGTCAGGGTAGGTACGGGGGTCCTATGTCCCGCCGCGCCGCCCACATCCCACCATCCACAGGATCCCACAAACCGTGAGGCGGTATTTAAGCACCCAGCCCGCAATGCTCCACAGACGGGGAGGAAAAGGCAGGCACGTCAGGGGACGGGGCAAAAACCCAATCCCGCCGCGCCTCCCACATCCCACCATCCGCAGCAACTCAACCACCCTGAGGCGGCTTTTAAGCAAGCCAAGCCGCACTGCTCTAGAGAAGGCGAGGGAAGGGCAGGAGCGTCGAGGGACGACAAAGGAACACCAACCCACCATGCCTCCCACATCCCACCATCCAAGGAACTCCGCCACCGACAGGTGGCCTTTTAAGCAAGCCCGAACCGCAACGCTCCATGAAAGGTGAGGAAAAAGGCGGGCACGGCATGAGACTGGGCAAAAACCCATTCTTTCCAATGCCCCCCACATCCCACCGGTGAGGAAAAGGAATTACAGCGTCCCACCGCCATGCCTCCCACATCCCACCTTCCGAAGGAACTCAACCGCCATGAGGCAGATTTTAAGCAGACGAACCCACAACGCTCCAGGGACGTTGAGGAAAAGGAGTCATGACAGGAACGGAGGCCCTATGTCCCGCCGCACCCCCCACATCCCACCATTCAAAAGAACTCAACCACCGTTGAGAAACTTTTAACCAAGAACCAGGACACCAACCATGCTCATCTATCATCATCCCATCCAAGTTATATCTGTCTAGTATCGCATCGTCTTTTTAGCAAGCCCTTGGAAGACGGAACCGCAATTGTGCGAGAGAATTCAACCCAAGCATATAGACGGGGCCCCTACATCAGCACCAAAAAAATTCCACTACCAACAGGGAGAACTCCAAAGGGACAAGTGAGGGTCATCTAGGTGGAGCTCACCCACCTGGGGATTCTTCGCTTGAGATATAACCGAGGAGAAAGTCACCCCTGGCACTGATTTAATGAGACCCGTCACAGTATCACCATCTTTCGATTAGTTTGTCCTTTACATGCGGGACCTGATCTTTGAGACAGGCATATGACTAGTGGAAGGATCAGCCATGTAGCATCACCAACAACATCTGCATTGTTTGGGGTATGACTGAGCTGACCACTCAGACCCCAACACAAGCCCAAACCGTCGTCCCGAACATTCAATTCTGTTCAATTAGTTTGTCCTTTGTACATGCACAACCTGATCTTTGAGACAAGCATATGACTAATGGAAGGATCAGCCAGGTAGCATCACCAACCACATCTGCAATGTTTGAGGTATGACTGAGCAGACCACTCAGACCCCAACACAAGCCCCAACCATCTTCCCAAATCGACAGGATTCCCCTTAATGAGTCATCACCTCCGCATGACGCTCGTGTATCTTGCAGAAACAGTAGATACACATTCTCAAGCCACCCTTATGAACATCATCACCCAAGGCATGGCTGAGGAGGAAGGCACCCCAACTTGTCCAATAATGAACCATGGAAATCGTCACCCTGTTGGTGAGAGTTTCTTAGGACCCAAATAACTCGCACGTGGCCCCGACAATGCGTTGAGCAAAGCACTCCCACCAATCATTGCCCAAGGCAGCTTGCTATGGTTCGCATGAAATATCGCTGAATGAGAAATTTAGGAGCACGCTCTCGCATCCTGGTGATACCGACAGTTTCGCGCTTGAACCACTACCAAAATTCCACAACGCTCCAGAGAAGGTGAGGAAAAGGCGGTACAGCAAGGGACGACAAAGGAACCCAATCCCACCATGCCTCCCACATCCCAACATCTGCAAGAACTCAACCACACTCGGTGGCTTTTAAGCATAACCCGACCCGCAACGCTCCATGAAAGGTGAGGAAAAAGGTGGGTACGACAGGACGGGGAAACAACCCAATCCCGCCCATACCCCCCACATCCCACCAGTGAGGAAAAAGGTAGGAACGTCAGGGGATGAGGAGGGAAACCCCCATCCCGCCGTGCCTCCCACATCTCACATTCCGTAGGAACTCAACCGCCATGAGGCAGCTTTTAAGCAGACGAACCAGCAACGCTCAAGAGACGTCAAGGAAAAGGAGTCAGGGTAGGTACGGGGGTCCTATGTCCCGCCGCGCCGCCCACATCCCACCATCCACAGGATCCCACAAACCGTGAGGCGGTATTTAAGCACCCAGCCCGCAATGCTCCACAGACGGGGAGGAAAAGGCAGGCACGTCAGGGGACGGGGCAAAAACCCAATCCCGCCGCGCCTCCCACATCCCACCATCCGCAGCAACTCAACCACCCTGAGGCGGCTTTTAAGCAAGCCAAGCCGCACTGCTCTAGAGAAGGCGAGGGAAGGGCAGGAGCGTCGAGGGACG
This sequence comes from Viscum album, assembly GCA_963277665.1. Taxonomy (NCBI): domain Eukaryota; kingdom Viridiplantae; phylum Streptophyta; class Magnoliopsida; order Santalales; family Viscaceae; genus Viscum; species Viscum album. The sequence goes on from CAUJRU010001172.1 coordinate 4,314, forward strand.
ACAAAGGAACACCAACCCACCATGCCTCCCACATCCCACCATCCAAGGAACTCCGCCACCGACAGGTGGCCTTTTAAGCAAGCCCGAACCGCAACGCTCCATGAAAGGTGAGGAAAAAGGCGGGCACGGCATGAGACTGGGCAAAAACCCATTCTTTCCAATGCCCCCCACATCCCACCGGTGAGGAAAAGGAATTACAGCGTCCCACCGCCATACCTCCCACATCCCACCTTCCGAAGGAACTCAACCGCCATGAGGCAGATTTTAAGCAGACGAACCCACAACGCTCCAGGGACGTTGAGGAAAAGGAGTCATGACAGGAACGGAGGCCCTATGTCCCGCCGCACCCCCCACATCCCACCATTCAAAAGAACTCAACCACCGTTGCGAAACTTTTAACCAAGAACCAGGACACCAACCATGCTCATCTATCATCATCCCATCCAAGTTATATCTGTCTAGTATCGCATCGTATTTTTAGCAAGCCCTTGGAAGACGGAACCGCAATTGTGCGAGAGAATTCAACCCAAGCATATAGACGGGGCCCCTACATCAGCACCAAAAAAATTCCACTACCAACAGGGAGAACTCCAAAGGGACAAGTGAGGGTCTTCTAGGTGGAGCTCACCCACCTGGGGATTCTTCGCTTGAGATATAACCGAGGAGAAAGTCACCCCTGGCACTGATTTAATGAGACCCGTCACAGTATCACCATCTTTCGATTAGTTTGTCCTTTACATGCGGGACCTGATCTTTGAGACAGGCATATGACTAGTGGAAGGATCAGCCATGTAGCATCACCAACAACATCTGCATTGTTTGGGGTATGACTGAGCTGACCACTCAGACCCCAACACAAGCCCAAACCGTCGTCCCGAACATTCAATTCTGTTCGATTAGTTTGTCCTTTGTACATGCACAACCTGATCTTTGAGACAAGCATATGACTAATGGAAGGATCAGCCAGGTAGCATCACCAACCACATCTGCAATGTTTGAGGTATGACTGAGCAGACCACTCAGACCCCAACACAAGCCCCAACCATCTTCCCAAATCGACAGGATTCCCCTTAATGAGTCATCACCTCCGCATGACGCTCGTGTATCTTGCAGAAACAGTAGATACACATTCTCAAGCCACCCTTATGAACATCATCACCCAAGGCATGACTGAGGAGGAAGGCACCCCAACTTGTCCAATAATGAACCATGGAAATCGTTACCCTGTTGGTGTGAGTTTCTTAGGACACAAATAACTCGCACGTGGCCCCGACAATGCGTTGAGCAAAGCACTCCCACCAATCATTGCCCAAGGCAGCTTGCTATGGTTCGCATGGAATATCGCTGAATGAGAAATTTAGGAGCACGCTCTCGCATCCTGGTGATACCGACAGTTTCGCGCTTGAACCACTACCAAAATTCCACAACGCTCCAGAGAAGGTGAGGAAAAGGCGGTACAGCAAGGGACGACAAAGGAACCCAATCCCAACATGCCTCCCACATCCCAACATCTGCAAGAACTCAACCACACTCAGTGGATTTTAAGCAAAGCCCGACCCGCAACGCTCCATGAAAGGTGAGGAAAAAGATGGGTACGACAGGACGGGGAAACAACCCAATCCCGCCCATACCCCCCACATCCCACCAGTGAGGGAAAAGGTAGGAACGTCAGGGGATGAGGAGGGAAACCCCCATCCCGCCGTGCCTCCCACATCTCACATTCCGTAGGAACTCAACCGCCATGAGGCAGCTTTTAAGCAGACGAACCAGCAACGCTCAAGAGACGTCGAGGAAAAGGAGTCATGGTAGGTACGGGGGTCCTATGTCCCGCCGCGCCGCCCACATCCCACCATCCACAGGATCCCACAAACCGTGAGGCGGTATTTAAGCACCCAGCCCGCAATGCTCCACAGACGGGGAGGAAAAGGCAGGCACGTCAGGGGACGGGGCAAAAACCCAATCCCGCCGCGCCCCCCACATCCCACCATCCGCAGCAACTCAACCACCCTGAGGCAGCTTTTAAGCAAGCAAAGCCGCACTGCTCTAGAGAAGGCGAGGGAAGGGCAGGAGCGTCGAGGGACGACAAAGGAACACCAACCCACCATGCCTCCCACATCCCACCATCCAAGGAACTCCGCCACCAACAGGTGGCCTTTTAAGCAAGCCCGAACCGCAACGCTCCATGAAAGGTGAGGAAAAAGGCGGGCACGGCATGAGACTGGGCAAAAACCCATTCTTTCCAATGCCCCCCACATCCCACCGGTGAGGAAAAGGAATTACAGCGTCCCACCGCCATGCTTCCCACATCCCACCTTCCGAAGGAACTCAACCGCCGTGAGGCAGATTTTAAGCAGACGAACCCACAACGCTCCAGGGACGTTGAGGAAAAGGAGTCATGACAGGAACAGAGGCCCTATGTCCCGCCGCACCCCCCACATCCCACCATTCAAAAGAACTCAACCACCGTTGCGAAACTTTTAACCAAGAACCAGGACACCAACCAAGTTCATCTATCATCATCCCATCCAAGTTATATCTGTCTAGTATCGCATCGTCTTTTTAGCAAGCCCTTGGAACCCGAAACCAAAATTGTGCGAGAGAATTCAACCCAAGCATATAGACGGGGCCCGTACATCAGCACCAACAAAATTCCACTACCAACAGGGAGAACTCCAAAGGGACAAGTGAGGGTCTTCAAGGTGGAGCTCACCCACCTGGGGATTCTTCGCTTGAGGTATAACCGAGGAGAAAGTCAGCCCTGGCACTGATTTAATGAGACCCGTCACAGTATCACCATCTTTCGATTAGTTTGTCCTTTACATGCGGGACCTGATCTTTGAGACAGGCATATGACTAGTGGAAGGATCAACCATGTAGCATCACCAACCACATCTGCAATGTTTGAGGTATGACTGAGCAGACCACTCAGACCCCAACACAAGCCCAAACCGTCGTCCCGAGCATTCAATTCCATTCGATTAGTTTGTCCTTCGTACATGCACAGCCTGATCTTTGAGACAATCATATGACTAATGGAAAGATCAACCGGGTACCATCACCAACCACATCTGCAATGTTTGAGGTATGACTGAGCAGACCACTCAGACCCCAACACAAGCCCGAACCATCTCTTCCCAAATCGACATGTTTCCCCTTAATTAGTCATCACCTCTGCATGACGCTCGTGTATCTTGCAAAAACAGTAGATACACATTCTCAAGCCACCCTTATGAACATCATCACCCAAGGCATGACTGAGGAGGAAGGCACCCCAACTTGTCCAATAATGAACCATGGAAATCGTTACCCTGTTGGTGTGAGTTTCTTAGGACCCAAATAACTCGCACGTGGCCCCGACAATGCGTTGAGCAAAGCACTCCCACCAATCATTGCCCAAGGCAGCTTGCTATGGTTCGCATGGAATATCACTGAATGAGAAATTTAGGAGCACGCTCTCGCATCCTGGTGATACCGACAGTTTCGCGCTTGAACCACTACCAAAATTCCACAACGCTCCAGAGAAGGTGAGGAAAAGGCGGTACAGCAAGGGACGACAAAGGAACCCAATCCCACCATGCCTCCCACATCCCAACATCTGCAAGAACTCAACCACAATCAGTGGATTTTAAGCAAAGCCCGACCCGCAACGCTCCATGAAAGGTGAGGAAAAAGGTGGGTACGACAGGACGGGGAAACAACCCAATCCCACCCATACCCCCCACATCCCACCAGTGAGGAAAAAGGTAGGAACGTCAGGGGATGAGGAGGGAAACCCCCATCCCGCCGTGCCTCCCACATCTCACATTCCGTAGGAACTCAACCGCCATGAGGCAGCTTTTAAGCAGACGAACCAGCAACGCTCAAGAGACGTCGAGGAAAAGGAGTCATGGTAGGTACGGGGGTCCTATGTCCCGCCGCGCCGCCCACATCCCACCATCCACAGGATCCCACAAACCGTGAGGCGGTATTTAAGCACCCAGCCCGCAATGCTCCACAGACGGGGAGGAAAAGGCAGGCACGTCAGGGGACGGGGCAAAAACCCAATCCCGCCGCGCCCCCCACATCCCACCATCCGCAGCAACTCAACCGCCCTGAGGCAGCTTTTAAGCAAGCAGAGCCGCACTGCTCTAGAGAAGGCGAGGGAAGGGCAGGAGCGTCGAGGGACGACAAAGGAACACCAACCCACCATGCCTCCCACATCCCACCATCCAAGGAACTCCGCCACCAACAGGTGGCCTTTTAAGCAAGCCCGAACCGCAACGCTCCATGAAAGGTGAGGAAAAAGGCGGGCACGGCATGAGACTGGGCAAAAACCCATTCTTTCCAATGCCCCCCACATCCCACCGGTGAGGAAAAGGAATTACAGCGTCCCACCGCCATGCCTCCCACATCCCACCTTCCGAAGGAACTCAACCGCCATGAGGCAGATTTTAAGCAGACGAACCCACAACGCTCCAGGGACGTTGAGGAAAAGGAGTCATGACAGGAACGGAGGCCCTATGTCCCGCCGCACCCCCCACATCCCACCATTCAAAAGAACTCAACCACCGTTGCGAAACTTTTAACCAAGAACCAGGACACCAACCATGCTCATCTATCATCATCCCATCCAAGTTATATCTGTCTAGTATCGCATCGTCTTTTTAGCAAGCCCTTGGAACCCGAAACCAAAATTGTGCGAGAGAATTCAACCCAAGCATATAGACGGGGCCCTTACATCAGCACCAACAAAATTCCACTACCAACAGGGAGAACTCCAAAGGGACAAGTGAGGTTCTTCTAGGTGGAGCTCACCCACCTGGGGATTCTTCGCTTGATGTATAACCGAGGAGAAAGTCAGCCGTGTCACTGATTTAATGAGACCCTTCACAGTATCACCATCTTTCGATTAGTTTGTCCTTGTACATGCAGGACCTGATCTTTGAGACACGCATATGACTAGTGGAAGGATCACCCATGTAGCGTCACTAACCACATCTGCAATGTTTGAGGTATGACTGAGCAGACCACTCAGACCCCAACACAAGCCTAAACCGTCGTCCCGAGCATTCAATTCCATTCGATTAGTTTGTCCTTTGTACATGCACAACCTGATCTTTGATACAAGCATATGACTAATGGAAGGATCAGCCAGGTAGCATCACCAACCACATCTGCAATGTTTGAGGTATGACTGAGCAAACCACTCAGACCCCAACACAAGCCCAAACCATCTTCCCAAATCGACATGTTTCCCCTTAATTAGTCATCACCTCTGCATGACGCTCGTGTATCTTGCAAAAACAATAGATACACATTCTTCGCTTGATGTATAACCGAGGAGAACGTCAAACTTGTCACTGATTTAATGAGACCCTTCACAGTATCACCATCTTTCGGTTAGTTTGTCCCTGTACATGCACAGACTGATCTTTGAGACAAGCATATGACTAGTGTTCTCATCGGATATCCAACCAAGCCAAACCGTGTTCCATCATTCACATGGAAACATGTACAAGGACCAAATGAAAGCGAGGAGAAATTAAACCCCCACTTACGGATGAGGGTGCCAACGAGACCAACGTTCCCTTCCCAAAAAAGGGAGACCGCAGTATCTTGACAACCATCCACCACTCCCACACAATCGCGTAAGCACAACCATCAACCCACACAACTGACCGTCACACCTCGAGGGAAGCAACCCGAGAGGCATCACAATGCAGCACATGAAGGCAGGGAAAGCCCGCTATGCATGACACAAGGGAAGGATTGATATACCCAACCCCCTAGCGCCAACGAGACCAACGTTCCATTCCCAAAAAAGGGAGACCGCAGTATCTTGACAACCATCCACCACTTCCACACAATCGCATAAGGGCAACCATCAACCCACACAACTGATCATGCACAACCTGATCTTTGAGACAAGCATATGACTAGTAGAAGGATCAGCCATGTAGCATCACCAACATCATCTGCATTGTTTGAGGTATGACTGAGCTCACCACTCAGACCCCAACACAAGCCCAAACCATCATCCCGAACATTCAATTCCGTTCCATTAGTTTGTCCTTTGTACATGCACAACCTGATCTTTGGGACAAGCATATGACTAATGGAAGGATCAGCCAGGTTGCATCACCAACCACATCTGCAATGTTTGAGGTATGACTGAGCAGACCACTCAGACCCCAACACAAGCCCAAACCGTCTTTCCAAATCGACAGGAACCCAATTAATGAGTCATCACCTCTGCATGATGCTCAATACCGCAATTGTGCGAGAGAATTCAACCCAAGCATATAAACAGGGCCCGTATATCATAACTGACAAAATTCCACTACCAACAGGGAGAACTCCGAAGGGACAAGTGAGGGTCTTCTAGGTGGAGCTCACCCACCTGGGGATTCTTCTCTTGATGTATAACTGAGGAGAAAGTCAGCCCTGGCACTAATTTAATGAGACCCATCACAGTATCACCATCTTTCGATTAGTTTGTCTTTGTACATGCGGGACCTGATCTTTGAGTCAAGCATATGACTAGTTGAAGGATCAGCCATGTAGCATCACCAACAACATCTGCATTGTTTGAGGTATGACTGAGCTAACCACTCAGACCCCAACACAAGCCCAAACCGTCGTCCCGAACATTCAATTCCATTCGATTAGTTTTTCCTTTGTACATGCACCACCTGATCTTTGGGACAAGCATATGACTAATGGAAGGATCAGCCAGGTAGCATCACCAACCACATCTGCAATGTTTGAGGTATGACTGAGCAAACCACTCAGACCCCAACACAAGCCCAAACCATCTTCCCAAATCGACAGGATTCCCCTTAATGAGTCATCACCTCTGCGTGACGACGCTCGTGTATCTTGTCGAAACAATAGATACACATTCTTCGCTTGATGTATAACCGAGGAGAACGTCAAACTTGTCACTGATTTAATGAGACCCTTCACAATATCACCATCTTTCGGTTAGTTTGTCCCTGTACATGCACAGACTGATCTTTGAGACAAGCATTTGACTAGTGTTCTCAACGGATATCCAACCAAGCCAAACCGTGTTCCATCATTCACATGGAAACATGCACAAGGACCAAATGAAAGCGAGGAGAAATTAATCCCCCACTTACGGATGAGGGTGCCAACGAGACCAACGTTCCCTTCCCAAAAAAGGGAGACCGCAGTATCTTGACAACCATCCACCACTCCCACACAATCGCGTAAGCACAACCATCAACCCACACAACTGACCGTGACGCCTCAAGGGAAGCAACCCGAGAGGCATCACAATGCAGCACATGAAGGCAGGGAAAGCCCGCTATGCATGACACAAGGGAAGGATTTATATACCCAACCCCCTAGAGCCAAGGAGACCAACGTTCCCTTCCCAAAAAAGGGAGACCGCAGTATCTTGACAACCATCCACCACTCCCACACAATCGCGTAAGCACAACCATCAACCCACACAACTGACTGTGACGCCTCGAGGGAAGCAACCCGAGAGACATCACAATGCAGCACATGAAGGCAGGGAAAGCCCGCTATGCATGACACAAGGGAAGGATTTATATACCCAACCCCCTAGAGCCAAGGAGACCAACGTTCCCTTCCCAAAAAAGGGAGACCGCAGTATCTTGACAACCATCCACCACTCCCACACAATCGCGTAAGCACAACCATCAACCCACACAACTGACCGTGACGCCTCAAGGGAAGCAACCCCAGAGGCATCACAATGCAGCACATGAAGGCAGGGAAAGCCCGCTATGCATGACACAAGGGAAGGATTTATATACCCAACCCCCTAGAGCCAAGGAGACCAACGTTCCCTTCCCAAAAAAGGGAGACCGCAGTATCTTGACAACCATCCACCACTCCCACACAATCGCGTAAGCACAACCATCAACCCACACAACTGACTGTGACGCCTCGAGGGAAGCAACCCGAGAGACATCACAATGCAGCACATGAAGGCAGGGAAAGCCCGCTATGCATGACACAAGGGAAGGATTGATATACCCAACCCCCTAGAGCCAACGAGACCAACGTTCCCTTCCCAAAAAAGGGAGACCGCAGTATCTTGACAACCATCCACCACTCCCACACAATCGCATAAGCGCAACCATCAACCCACACAACTGATCATGCAGGACCTGACCTTTGAGACAAGCATATGACTAGTGGAAGGATCAGCCATGTAGCATCACCAACAACATCTGCATTGTTTGAGGTATGACTGAGCTCACCACTCAGACCCCAACACAAGCCCAAACCGTCGTCTCGAACATTCAATTCCGTTCGATTAGTTTGTCCTTTGTACATGCACAACCTGATTTTTGAGACAAGCATATGACTAATGGAAGGATCAGACAGGTTGCACCACCAACAACATCTGCAATGTTTGAGGTATGACTGAGCAGACCACTCAGACCCCAACACAATCCCAAACCGTCTTCCCAAATCGACAGGAACCCAATTAATGAGTCTTCACCTCTGCATGATGCTCAAAACCGCAATTGTGCGAGAGAATTCAACCCAAGCATATAAACAGGGCCCGTATATCAGCACTAACAAAATTCCACTACCAACAGGGAGAACTCCGATGGGACAAGTGAGGATCTTCTAGGTGGAGCTCACCCACCTGGGGATTCTTCGCTTGATGTATAACCGAGGAGAAAGTCAGCCGTGTCACTGATTTAATGAGACCCTTCACAGTATCACCATCTTTCGATTAGTTTGTCCCTGTACATGCACTAACTGATCTTTGAGACAAGCATATGACTAGTGGAAGGATCAACCATGTAGCATTACCAACAACATCTGCATTGTTTGTGGTATAACTGAGCAGACCACTCAGACCCCAACACAAGCCCAAACCATCATCCCGAACATTCAATTCCGTTCGATTAGTTTATCCTTTGTAAATGCACAACCTGATCTTTGAGACAAGCATATGACTAATGGTAGGATCAGCCAGGTAGCATCACCAACCACATCTGCAATGTTTGAGGTATGACTGAGCAGACCACTCAAACCCCAACACAAGCCCAAATCATCTTCCCAAATCGACAGGATTCACCTTAATGAGTCATCACCTCTGCATGACGCTCGTGTATCTTGCAGAAACAATAGATACACATTCTTCGCTTGATGTAAAACCGAGGAGAACGTCAGACTTGTCCCTGATTTACTGAGACCCTTCACAGTATCACCATCTTCGATTAGTTTGTCCCTGTACATGCACAGACTGAACTTTGAGACAAGCATATGACTAGTGTTCTCAACGGATATCCAACCAAGCCAAACCGTGTTCCATCATTCACATGGAAACATGCACAAGGACCAAATGAAAGCGAGGAGAAATTAAACCCCCACTTACGGATGAGGGTGCCAACGAGACCAACGTTCCCTTCCCAAAAAAGGGAGACCGCAGTATCTTGACAACCATCCACCACTCCCACACAATCGCGTAAGCACAACCATCAACCCACACAGCTGATCGTGACGCCTCGAGGGATGCAACCCGAGAGGCATCACAATGCAGCACATGAAGGCAGGGAAAGCCCGCTATGCATGACACAAGGGAAGGATTGATATACCCAACCCCCTAGAGCCAACGAGACCAACGTTCCCTTCCCAAAAAAGGGAGACCGCGGTATCTTGACAACCATCCACCACTCCCACACAATCGCATAAGCGCAACCATCAACCCACACAACTGATCATGCAGGACCTGATCTTTGAGACAAGCATATGACTAGTGGAAGGATCAGACATGTAGAATCACCAACAACATCTGCATTGTTTGAGGTATGACTGAGCTCACCACTCAGACCCCAACACAAGCCCAAACCGTCGTCCCGAACATTCAATTCCGTTCGATTAGTTTGTCCATTGTACATGCACAACCTGATCTTTGAGACAAGCATATGACTAATGGAAGGATCAACAAGGTTGCATCACCAACCACATCTGCAATGTTTGAGGTATGACCCCACCTCAACGTCCTTCCCTTCAAGGCACGCCGCATGCACCAAGACGGGACTCGAGGCCCCTTCAAATCGTCTCACTCGGATGCCATTGTCTGGAAACGACTGTCAGCCCGCAAGATCACACATGCGACAAACCCCATCTCGTTGTCATCGTTTTTAGGGCGCACTACCTCGGGAAAGACAAGCCCCAAGCACGGGACGAATCATCGAGAATTCATGGCATTGCGTCCATGCCATTTTCCATGTCACTGGGCACGTCATCGGGTGGCTCTAGGCACGCAGGACAAGACCCACGCCCAGGGGGGGTCGCCGACCACTCCCCCCCCTAAAGAGACATTTATGCATTTCCAGCTATTCCACCAGGAAACATCAACAGTGACGAGGAGACATACTGATGGGTTTAGACCACCCTAAGGGCACCGCAGTGCATGAAAGACAACACGGGTTGCCCTAAAAGAGCTATGAAACCATAGGAAGGGCCACCGACGTGACCCCTTAGGCACATGAAGGCCGCCGACACGTCATGGCATCCGTCCCGCGTCTCGTCCATCACCGCAGAGAAGACACGCCCCATGTCCAGAGCGGGTCCTCACGCATGAAAGGAATTATCTTGAGGCGGTCATTGTCATTACATACCGTACCCAACAACATATGACAAACCCCACCACGTCGTCCTTCCTTGCAAGGCACACCGCATCCTCCAAGGCAAGCCCCGATGCCCCTTCAAATCGTCCCACTCGGGTGGCGTTGTCTCCACGTGATTGTCAGTACGTCGGACCTGACACGCGACGCACCCCGGCTCATTGTCATCACTTTTATGGCGCATTACCTCAGACAAGACAAGCCCCAAGCACCGTATGAATCCTCAAGCTTTCATGGATTTGTCTGGAGGCCATTTTTCCATGTCCGTGGGCATGTCACTAGGTGGCTCTGGGCACGCAGGACAAGACCCACACCCAGGGGGGGTCGCCGACCACTCCCCCCCTAAAGAGACATTTATGCATTTTCAGCTGTCCCACCAGGAAACATCAGCACTGACGAGGAGACATACTAACGGGTTTAGACAACCCTGTGGGCACCACAGCGCATGAAAGACAACACGTGTTGCCCTAAAAGATATATGAAACCATAGGAACAGCCACCGATGTGACCCCTTAGGCACATGAAGGCCGCCGACACGTAGTAGCATTCATCCCGGGTAGCGTCCAACACCGCCGAGAAGACAGGCCCCATGTCCAGAGAGGGTCCTCACGCATGAAATGAATTCTCTTTAGGTGGTCATTGTCATTACATACGGGACACGACAACAGATGACAAACCCCACCGCAACGTCCTTCCTTTCAAGGCACGCCACACGCACCAAGACGGGCCTCGAGGCCCCTTCAAATCGTCTCACTCGGATGCCATTGTCTGGACACGACTGTCAGTCCGCAGGATCACACATGCGACAAACCCCATCTCATTGTCATCGTTTTTAGGGCGCACTACCTCGGGCAAGACAAGCCCCAAGCACGGGACGAATCATCAGAAATTCATGGCACTGCGTCGATGCCATTTTCCATGTCACTCGGCATGTCAGTGGGTGGCTCTAGGCACGCAGGACAAGACCCACGCCCAGGGGGGGTCGCCGACCACTCCCCCCCTAAAGAGACATTTATGCATTTCCAGCTATACCACCAGGAAACATCAACAGTGACGAGGAGACATACTGATGGGTTTAGACAACCCTAAGGGCACCGCAATGCATGAAAGACAACACGGGTTGCCCTAAAAGAGCTATGAAACCATAGGAAGGGCCACCGACGTGACCCCTTAGGCACATGAAGGCCGCCGACACGTCATGGCATCCGTCCCGCGTCTCGTCCATCACCGCAGAGAAGACGCGCCCCATGTCCAGAGCGAGTCCTCACGCCTCAAAGGAATTATCTTTAGGTGGTCATTGTCAATACATACCGTACCCAACAACATATGACAAACCCCACCACATCGTCCTTCCTTGCAAGGCACACCGCATCCACCAAGGCAAGCCCCGAGGCCCCTTCAAATCGTCTCACTCGGATGCCGTTGTCTCCACGTGATCGTCAGTACGTCGGACCTCACACACGCGACAAACCCCATCTCATTGTCATCGTTTTTATGGCGCACTACCTCGGGCAAGACAAGCCCGAAGCACGGGACGAATCATCAGGAATTCTTGGCATTGCGTCGATGCCATTTTCCACGTCACTCGGCGTGGGTCTGACACGCGACGCACCCCAGCTCATTGTCATCACTTTTATGGCGCATTACCTCAGAAAAGACAAGCCCCAAGCACCGTACGAATCATCAGGCTTTCATGGATTCGTCTGGAGGCCGTTTTTCCATGTCTGTGGGCATGTCACTGGGTGGCTCTGGGCACACAGGACAAGACCCACGCCCAGGGGGGGTCGCCGACCACTCCCCCCCTAAAGAGACATTTATGCATTTCCAGCTGTCCCACCAGGAAACATCAGCACTGACGAGGAGACATACTGATGGGTTCAGACAACCCTGTGGGCACCACAGCGCATGAAAGACAACACGTGTTGCCCTAAAAGAGATATGAAACCATAGGAATAGCCACCAATGTGACCCCTTAGGCACATCAAGGCCGCCATCACGTACTAGCATCCATCCCGGGTAGCGTCCAACACCGCCGAGAAGACAGGCCCCATGTCCAGAGAGGGTCCTCACGCATGAAATGAATTCTCTTTAGGTGGTCATTATCATTACATACGGGACACGAAAACACATGAATAACCACACCTCAACGTCCTTCCTTTCAAGGCACACCGCATGCACCAAGACGGGCCTCGAGGCCCCTTCAAATCGTCTCACTCGGATGCCTTTGTCTGGAAACGACTGTCAGCCCGCAAGATCACACATGCGACAAAACCCATCTCATTGTCATCGTTTTTAGGGCGCACTACCTCGGGAAAGACAAGCCCTAAGCACGGGACGAATCATCGAGAATTCATGGCATTGCGTCCATGCCATTTTCCATGTCACTGGGCACGTCATCGGGTGGCTCTAGGCACGCAGGACAAGACCCACGCCCAGGGGGGGTCGCCGACCACTCCCCCCCCCTAAAGAGACATTTATGCATTTCCAGCTATTCCACCAGGAAACATCAACAGTGACGAGGAGACATACTGATGGGTTTAGACCACCCTAAGGGCACCGCAGTGCATGAAAGACAACACGGGTTGCCCTAAAAGAGCTATGAAACCATAGGAAGGGCCACCGACGTGACCCCTTAGGCACATGAAGGCCGCCGACACGTCATGGCATCCGTCCCGCGTCTCGTCCATCACCGCAGAGAAGACACGCCCCATGTCCAGAGCGGGTCCTCACGCATGAAAGGAATTATCTTGAGGCGGTCATTGTCATTACATACCGTACCCAACAACATATGACAAACCCCACCACGTCGTCCTTCCTTGCAAGGCACACCGCATCCTCCAAGGCAAGCCCCGATGCCCCTTCAAATCGTCCCACTCGGGTGGCGTTGTCTCCACGTGATTGTCAGTACGTCGGACCTGACACGCGACGCACCCCGGCTCATTGTCATCACTTTTATGGCGCATTACCTCAGACAAGACAAGCCCCAAGCACCGTATGAATCCTCAAGCTTTCATGGATTTGTCTGGAGGCCATTTTTCCATGTCCGTGGGCATGTCACTAGGTGGCTCTGGGCACGCAGGACAAGACCCACGCCCAGGGGGGGTCGCCGACCACTCCCCCCCTAAAGAGACATTTATGCATTTTCAGCTGTCCCACCAGGAAACATCAGCACTGACGAGGAGACATACTAACGGGTTTAGACAACCCTGTGGGCACCACAGCGCATGAAAGACAACACGTGTTGCCCTAAAAGATATATGAAACCCTAGGAACAGCCACCGATGTGACCCCTTAGGCACATGAAGGCCGCCGACACGTAGTAGCATTCATCCCGGGTAGCGTCCAACACCGCCGAGAAGACAGGCCCCATGTCCAGAGAGGGTCCTCACGCATGAAATGAATTCTCTTTAGGTGGTCATTGTCATTACATACGGGACACGACAACAGATGACAAACCCCACCGCAACGTCCTTCCTTTCAAGGCACGCCACACGCACCAAGACGGGCCTCGAGGCCCCTTCAAATCGTCTCACTCGGATGCCATTGTCTGGACACGACTGTCAGTCCGCAGGATCACACATGCGACAAACCCCATCTCATTGTCATCGTTTTTAGGGCGCACTACCTCGGGCAAGACAAGCCCCAAGCACGGGACGAATCATCAGAAATTCATGGCACTGCGTCGATGCCATTTTCCATGTCACTCGGCATGTCAGTGGGTGGCTCTAGGCACGCAGGACAAGACCCACGCCCAGGGGGGGTCGCCGACCACTCCCCCCCTAAAGAGACATTTATGCATTTCCAGCTATACCACCAGGAAACATCAACAGTGACGAGGAGACATACTGATGGGTTTAGACCACCCTAAGGGCACCGCAGTGCATGAAAGACAACACGGGTTGCCCTAAAAGAGCTATGAAACCATAGGAAGGGCCACCGACGTGACCCCTTAGGCACATGAAGGCCGCCGACACGTCATGGCATCCGTCCCGCGTCTCGTCCATCACCGCAGAGAAGACGCGCCCCATGTCCAGAGCGAGTCCTCACGCCTCAAAGGAATTATCTTTAGGTGGTCATTGTCAATACATACCGTACCCAACAACATATGACAAACCCCACCACATCGTCCTTCCTTGCAAGGCACACCGCATCCACCAAGGCAAGCCCCGAGGCCCCTTCAAATCGTCTCACTCGGATGCCGTTGTCTCCACGTGATCGTCAGTACGTCGGACCTCACACACGCGACAAACCCCATCTCATTGTCATCGTTTTTATGGCGCACTACCTCGGGCAAGACAAGCCCGAAGCACGGGACGAATCATCAGGAATTCTTGGCATTGCGTCGATGCCATTTTCCACGTCACTCGGCGTGGGTCTGACACGCGACGCACCCCAGCTCATTGTCATCACTTTTATGGCGCATTACCTCAGACAAGACAAGCCCCAAGCACCGTACGAATCATCAGGCTTTCATGGATTCATCTGGAGGCCGTTTTTCCATGTCCGTGGGCATGTCACTGGGTGGCTCTGGGCACACAGGACAAGACCCACGCCCAGGGGGGGTCGCCGACCACTCCCCCCCTAAAGAGACATTTATGCATTTCCAGCTGTCCCACCAGGAAACATCAGCACTGACGAGGAGACATACTGATGGGTTCAGACAACCCTGTGGGCACCACAGCGCATGAAAGACAACACGTGTTGCCCTAAAAGAGATATGAAACCATAGGAATAGCCACCAATGTGACCCCTTAGGCACATCAAGGCCGCCATCACGTACTAGCATCCATCCCGGGTAGCGTCCAACACCGCCGAGAAGACAGGCCCCATGTCCAGAGAGGGTCCTCACGCATGAAATGAATTCTCTTTAGGTGGTCATTATCATTACATACGGGACACGAAAACACATGAATAACCACACCTCAACGTCCTTCCTTTCAAGGCACACCGCATGCACCAAGACGGGCCTCGAGGCCCCTTCAAATCGTCTCACTCGGATGCCTTTGTCTGGAAACGACTGTCAGCCCGCAAGATCACACATGCGACAAAACCCATCTCATTGTCATCGTTTTTAGGGCGCACTACCTCGGGAAAGACAAGCCCCAAGCACGGGACGAATCATCAAGAATTCATGGCATTGCGTCGATGCCATTTTCCATGTCACTGGGCATGTCATTGGGTGGCTCTAGGCACGCAGGACAAGACCCACGCCCAGGGGGGGTCGCCGACCACTCCCCCCCTAAAGAGACATTTATGCATTTCCAGCTATTCCACCAGGAAACATCAAAAGTGACGAGGAGACATACTGAGGGGTTTAGACCACCCTAAGGGCACCGCAGTGCATGAAAGACAACACGGGTTGCCCTAAAAGAGCTATGAAACCATAGGAAGGGCCACCGACGTGACCCCTTAGGCACATGAAGGCCGCCGACACGTCATGACATCCGTCCCGCGTCTCGTCCATCACCGCAGAGAAGACACGCCCCATGTCCAGAGCGGGTCCTCACGCATGAAATGAATTATCTTTAGGCGGTCATTGTCATTACATACCGTACCCAACAACATATGACAAACCCCACCACGTCGTCCTTCCTTGCAAGGCACACCGCATCCTCCAAGGCAAGCCCCGATGCCCCTTCAAATCGTCCCACTCGGGTGGCGTTGTCTCCACGTGATTGTCAGTACGTCGGACCTGACACGCGACGCACCCCGGCTCATTGTCATCACTTTTATGGCGCATTACCTCATACAAGACAAGCCCCAAGCACCGTATGAATCCTCAAGCTTTCATGGATTTGTCTGGAGGCCATTTTTCCATGTCCGTGGGCATGTCACTAGGTGGCTCTGGGCACGCAGGACAAGACCCACGCCCAGGGGGGGTCGCCGACCACTCCCCCCCTAAAGAGACATTTATGCCTTTCCAGCTATCCCACCAGGAAACATCAGCACTGACGAGGAGACATACTGGAGGGTTTAGACAACCCTGTGGGCACCACAGCGCATGAAAGTCAACACGTGTTGCCCTAAAAGATATATGAAACCGTAGGAACAGCCACCGATGTGACCCCTTAGGCACATGAAGGCCGCCGACACGTAGTAGCATTCATCCCGGGTAGCGTCCAACACCGCCGAGAAGACAGGCCCCATGTCCAGAGAGGGTCCTCACGCATGAAATGAATTCTCTTTAGGTGGTCATTGTCATTACATACGGGACACGACAACAGATGACAAACCCCACCGCAACGTCCTTCCTTTCAAGGCACGCCACACGCACCAAGACGGGCCTCGAGGCCCCTTCAAATCGTCTCACTCGGATGCCATTGTCTGGACAAGACTGTCAGTCCGCAGGATCACACATGCGACAAACCCCATCTCATTGTCATCGTTTTTAGGGCGCACTACCTCGGGCAAGACAAGCCCCAAGCACGAGACGAATCATCAGGAATTCATGGCACTGCGTCGATGCCATTTTCCATGTCACTCGGCATGTCATTGGGTGGCTCTAGGCACGCAGGACAAGACCCACGCCCAGGGGGGGGTCGCCGACCACTCCCCCCCTAAAGAGACATTTATGCATTTCCAGCTATACCACCAGGAAACATCAACAGTGACGAGGAGACATACTGATGGGTTTAGACCACCCTAAGGGCACCGCAGTGCATGAAAGACAACACGGGTTGCCCTAAAAGAGCTATGAAACCATAGGAAGGGCCACCGACGTGACCCCTTAGGCACATGAAGGCCGCCGACACGTCATGGCATCCGCCCCGCGTCTCGTCCATCACCGCAGAGAAGACACGCCCCATGTCCAGAGCTGGTCCTCACGCCTCAAAGGAATTATCTTTAGGCGGTCATTGTCAATACATACCGTACCCAACAACATATGACAAACCCCACCACGTCGTCCTTCCTTGCAAGGCACACCGCATCCACCAAGGCAAGCCCCGAGGCCCCTTCAAATCGTCCCACTCGGATGGCGTTGTCTCCACGTGATTGTCAGTACGTCGGACCTGACACGCGACGCACCCCGGCTCATTGTCATCACTTTTATGACGCATTACCTCAGACAAGACAAGCCCCAAGCACCGTACGAATAATCAAGCTTTCATGGATTTGTCTGGAGGTCGTTTTTCCATGTTCGTGGGCATGTCACTGGGTGGCTCTGGGCACGCAGGACAAGACCCACGCCCAGGGGGGGTCGCCGACCACTCCCCCCCTAAAGAGACATTTATGCATTTCCAGCTGTCCCACCAGGAAACATCAGCACTGACGAGGACACATACTGATGGGTTCAGACAACCCAATGGGCACCACAACGCATGAAGGACAGCACGTGTTGCCCTAAAAGAGCTACGAATCCATACGAACAGCCACCAAAGTGACCCCTTAGGCACATGAAGGCCGCCGACACGTCATGGCATCCGTCCCGGGTATCATCCAACACCGCCGAGAAGACAGGACCCATGTCCAGAGCGGGTCCCCGCGCATGAAATGAATTATCTTTAGGCGGTCATTGTCTTTACATTCCGAACACAACAACATGTGACAAACCCCACCTCGACGTCCTTCCTTTCAAGAAACGCCGCATGCACCAAGACGGGCCCCGAGACCCCTTCAAATCGTCTCACTCGGATGCCATTGTCTGAACGCGACTGTCAGTCCGCAGGATCTCGAAGGCCACAAACACCATCCCATTGTCATCGTTTTTATGGCGCACTACCTCGGGCAAGACAAGCCCCAAGCACGGGACGAATCATCAGGCATTCATGGCATTAAGTCGATGTCATTTTGCATGTCAATGGGCATCACATTGGGTGGCTCTAGGCACGCAGGACAAGACCCACGCCCGGGGGGGTCGCCGACCACTCCCCCCCTAAAGAGACATTTATGCATTTCCAGCTATTCCACCAGGAAACATCAACACCGACGAGGAGACATACTGATGGGTTTAGACCACCCTGAGGGCAGGGCAGCGCATGAAAGGCAACACGTGTTGCCCTAAAAGAGCTATGAAACCATAGGAAGGGCCACCGACGTGGCCCCTTAGGCACATGAAGGCCGCCGACACGTCATGGCATCCGTCCCACGTATCGTCCATCACCACAGCGAAGACACGCCCCATGTCCAGAGCGGGTCCCCACGCATGAAAGGAATTCTCTTTAGGCGGTCATTGTCATTACATACCGGACCCAACAACATATGACAAACCCCACCTCATTGTCCTTCCATTCAAGGCACACCGCATCCACCAAGGCAAGCCCTGAGGCCCCTTCAAATCCTCTCACCCGGATGGCGTTGTCTCCACCTGATTGTCAGTACGGAGGACCTGACACGCGACGAAACCCGGCTCATTGTCATCACTTTTATGGCGCACTACCTCGAACAAGACAAGCCCCAAGCACCGGACGAATCATCAAGCTGTCTTTGCTTTGTCCGGAGGCTGTTTTTCCATGTCCGTGGGCATGTCACTGGGTGGCTCTGGGCACGCAGGACAAGACCCACGCCCAGGGGGGGTCGCCGACCACTCCCCCCCTAAAGAGACATTTATGCATTTCCAGCTGTCCCACCAGGAAACATCAGCACTGACGAGGAGACATACTGATGGGTTTAGACAACCCTGTGGGCACCACAGCGCATGAAAGACAACACGTGTTGCCCTAAAAGAGATATGAAACCATAGGAACAGCCACTGATGTGACCCCTTAGGCACATCAAGGCCGCCGACACGTAGTAGCATTCGTCGCGGGTAGCATCCAACGCCGCCGAGAAGACAGGCCCCATGTCCAGAGCGGGTCCTCGCGCATGAAATGAATTCTCTTTAGGTGGTCATTGTCATTACATACGGGACACGACAACATATGAAAAACCCCACCTCGACGTCCTTCCTTTCAAGGCACGCCGCATGCACCAAGACGGGCCCTGAGGCCCCTTCAAATCGTCTCACTCGGATGCCATTGTCTGGACGCGACTGTCAGTCCGCAGGATCGCACATGCGACAAACCCCGTCTCATTGCCATCGTTTTTAGGGCGCACTACCTCGGGCAAGACAAGCCCCAAGCACGGGACGAATCATCAGGAATTCATGGCATTGCGTCGATGCCATTTTCCATGTCACTGGGCATGTCTGTGGGTGGCTCTCGGCACGCAGGACAAGACCCACGCCCAGGGGGGGTCGCCGACCACTCCCCCCCTAAAGAGACATTTATGCATTTCCAGCTATTCCACCAGGAAACATCAACACTGACGAGGAGACATACTGAGTGGTTTAGACCACCCAGAGGGAACCGCAGCGCATGAAAGGCAACACGTGTTGCCCTAAAAGGGCTATGAAACCATAGGAAGGGACACCGACGTGGCCCCTTAGGCACATGAAGGCCGCCGACACGTCATGGCATCCGTCCCGCGTATCGTCCAACACCGCCGAGGAGACAGGACCCATGTCCAGAGCGGGTCCTCACGCATGAAATGAATTCTCTTTAGGTGGTCATTGTCTTTACATACCGGACACAACAACATATGACAAACCCCACCTCAACGTCCTTCCTTTCAAGGCACGCCGCACGCACCAAGACGGGCCCCGAGGCCCCTTCAAATCGCCTCACTAGGATTCCATTGTCTGGACGCGATTGTCAGTCCGTAGGATCTCACAGGCGACAAACCCCACCCATATCATTGTCATCGGTTTTATGGCGCACCACCTCGGGCAAGACAAGACCCTAGCACGGGAAGAATCATCAGGAATTCAGGGCATTGCGTCGATGCCATTTTCCATGTCACTGGGCATGTCATTGGGTGGCTCTAGGCACGCAGGACAAGACCCACGCCCAGGGGGGTCGCCGACCACTCCCCCCCTAAAGAGACATTTATGCATTTCCAGCTATCCCACCAGGAAACATCAACACTGACGAGGAGACATACTGATGGGTTTAGACCACCCTGAGGGCACCGCAGCGCATGAAAGACAACACGTGTTGCCCTAAAAGAGCTATGAAACCATAGGAAGGGCCACCGACGTGACCCCTTATGCACATGAAGGCCACCGACAAGTCATGGCATCCATCCCGCGTATCGTCGATCACCGCCGAGAAGACACGCCCCATGTCCAGAGCGGGTCCTCACTCATGAAAAGAATTCTCTTTAGGTGGTAATTGTAATTACATACAGGACCCAACAACATATGAAAAACCCCACCTCGACGTCCTTCCTTTCAAGGCACGTCGCATCCACCAAGACATGCCCCGAGGCCACTTCAAATCGTCTCACTCGGATGGCTTTGTCTCCACGCGATTGTCAGTTCGTCGGACCTGACACGCGACGAACCCCGTCTCATTGTCATCGCTTTTATGGGGCACTACCGCGGGCAAGACAAGCCCCAAGCACAGGAGGAATCATCTAGAGGCCATTTTTCCATGTCTGTGGGCATGTCACTGGGTGGCTCTGGGCACGCAGGACAAGACCCACGCCCAGGGGGGGTCGCCGACCACTCCCCCCCTAAAGAGACATTTCTGCATTTCCAGCTCTCCCACCAGGAAACATCAGCACTGACGAGGAGACATACTGAGTGGTTTAGACCACCCAGAGGGAACCGCAGCGCATGAAAGACAACACGTGTTGCCCTAAAAGAGCTATGAAACCATAGGAACGGCAACCGACGTGACCCCTTAGGCACGTGAAGGCCGCCGACACGTCATGGCATCCTTCCCGCGTATCGTCGACCACCGCCGAGAAGACAGACCCCATGTCCAGAGCGGGTCCTCACGCATGAAATGAATTCTCTTTAGGTGGTCGGTGTCGTTACATACCGAACCCAACAACATATGACAAACCCCAGCTCGGCGTCCTTCCTTTCAAGGCACCCCGCATCCACCAAGACAAGCCTCGAGGCCCCTTCAAATCGTCTCACTCGGATGGCATTGTCTCCACGCGATTGTCGGTACGTAGGACCTCACACGCGATGAACCCCGGCTCATTGTCAAAGCTTTTAAGGCGCACTACCCCGGAGAAGACAAGCCCCAAGCACCGGACGAATCATCACGCATTGATGGCATTGTCTAGAGGCCATTTTTCCATGTCCGTGGGCATGTCACTGGGTGGCTCGAGGCACGCAGGACAAGACCCACGCCCAGGGGGGGTCGCCGACCACTCCCCCCCTAAAGAGACATTTATGCATTTACAGCTATCCCACCAGGAAACATCAGCACTGACGAGGAGACATACTGAGTGGTTTAGACCACCCAGAGGGCACCCCAGCTCATGAAAGACAACGCGAGTTGCCCTAAAAGAGCTATGAAACCATAGGAACGGCCACCGACGTGACCCCTTAGGCACATGAAGGCCGCCGGCACGTCATGGCATCCGTCCCGCGTGTCGTCGACCACCGCCGAGAAGACAACCCCATGTCCAGAGCGGGTCCTCACGCATGAAACGAATTCTATTTAGGTGGTCATGGACGTTACATACCGGACCCAACAAGATATGGCAAACCCCAGCTCGGCGTCCTTCCTTTCAAGGCACCCCGCATCCACCAATGCAAGCCCCGATGCCCCTTCAAATCGTCTCACTCGGATGGAATTGTCTCCACGCGATTGTCAGTACGTAGGACCTGACACGCGACGAACCCCGACTCATTTTCAAAGCTTTGATGGCGCACTACCCCGGACAAGACAAGCCCCAAGCACCGGACGAATCATCAAGCATTCATGGGATTGTCTAGAGGCCATTTTTCCATGTCCGTGGGCATGTCATTGGGTGGCTCTGGGCACGCAGGACAAGACCCACGCCCAGGGGGGGTCGCCGACCACTCCCCCCCTAAAGAGACATTTATGCATTTCCAGCTATCCCACCAGGAAACATCATCAGTGACGAGGAGACATACTGAGGGGTTTAGACATCCCAGAGGTCAGTGCAGCGCATGAAAGACAACACGTGTTGCCCTAAAAGAGCTATGAAACCATAGGAACGACCACCGACGTGACCCCTTAGGCACTTGAAGGCCGCCGACACGTCATGGCATCCGTCCCGCGTATCGTCGATCACCGCCGAGAAGACATGCCCCATGTCCACAGCGGGTCCTCACGCATGAAATGAATTCTCATCAGGTGGTGATTGTCGTTACATATAGGACCCAACAACATTTCACCAACCACCACCTCCATGTCTTTACTTTTAAGGCACACCGCATCCACCAAGACAAGCCCCGAGGCCCCTTCAAATAGCCTCACCCGGATGGCATTGTCTCCACGCGATTGTCAGTACGTAGGACCTGACACGTGACGAACCCCGGCTCATTGTCATCGCTTTCATGGCGCAATACCCCGGACAAGACAAGCCCCAAGCACCGGACGAATCACCAAGCATTCATGGCATTGTCTAGAGGCCATTTTTTCATGTCCGTGGGCATGTCATTGGGTGGATCTGGGCGCGCAGGACAAGACCCACGCCCAGGGGGGGGGGTCGCCGACCACTCCCCCCCCCCCTGAAGAGACATTTATGCATTTCCAGCTATCCCACCAGGAAACATCAACAGTGACGAGGAGACATACTGAGGGGTTTAGACGTCCCA
>CAUJRU010001172.1:37500-60000 GCA_963277665.1 Viscum album
GACGGAACCGCAATTGTGCGAGAGAATTCAACCCAAGCATATAGACGGGGCCCCTACATCAGCACCAAAAAAATTCCACTACCAACAGGGAGAACTCCAAAGGGACAAGTGAGGGTCATCTAGGTGGAGCTCACCCACCTGGGGATTCTTCGCTTGAGATATAACCGAGGAGAAAGTCACCCCTGGCACTGATTTAATGAGACCCGTCACAGTATCACCATCTTTCGATTAGTTTGTCCTTTACATGCGGGACCTGATCTTTGAGACAGGCATATGACTAGTGGAAGGATCAGCCATGTAGCATCACCAACAACATCTGCATTGTTTGGGGTATGACTGAGCTGACCACTCAGACCCCAACACAAGCCCAAACCGTCGTCCCGAACATTCAATTCTGTTCGATTAGTTTGTCCTTTGTACATGCACAACCTGATCTTTGAGACAAGCATATGACTAATGGAAGGATCAGCCAGGTAGCATCACCAACCACATCTGCAATGTTTGAGGTATGACTGAGCAGACCACTCAGACCCCAACACAAGCCCCAACCATCTTCCCAAATCGACAGGATTCCCCTTAATGAGTCATCACCTCCGCATGACGCTCGTGTATCTTGCAGAAACAGTAGATACACATTCTCAAGCCACCCTTATGAACATCATCACCCAAGGCATGGCTGAGGAGGAAGGCACCCCAACTTGTCCAATAATGAACCATGGAAATCGTCACCCTGTTGGTGTGAGTTTCTTAGGACCCAAATAACTCGCACGTGGCCCCGACAATGCGTTGAGCAAAGCACTCCCACCAATCATTGCCCAAGGCAGCTTGCTATGGTTCGCATGAAATATCGCTGAATGAGAAATTTAGGAGCACGCTCTCGCATCCTGGTGATACCGACAGTTTCGCGCTTGAACCACTACCAAAATTCCACAACGCTCCAGAGAAGGTGAGGAAAAGGCGGTACAGCAAGGGACGACAAAGGAACCCAATCCCACCATGCCTCCCACATCCCAACATCTGCAAGAACTCAACCACACTCGGTGGCTTTTAAGCATAGCCCGACCCGCAACGCTCCATGAAAGGTGAGGAAAAAGGTGGGTACGACAGGACGGGGAAACAACCCAATCCCGCCCATACCCCCCACATCCCACCAGTGAGGAAAAAGGTAGGAACGTCAGGGGATGAGGAGGGAAACCCCCATCCCGCCGTGCCTCCCACATCTCACATTCCGTAGGAACTCAACCGCCATGAGGCAGCTTTTAAGCAGACGAACCAGCAACGCTCAAGAGACGTCAAGGAAAAGGAGTCAGGGTAGGTACGGGGGTCCTATGTCCCGCCGCGCCGCCCACATCCCACCATCCACAGGATCCCACAAACCGTGAGGCGGTATTTAAGCACCCAGCCCGCAATGCTCCACAAACGGGGAGGAAAAGGCAGGCACGTCAGGGGACGGGGCAAAAACCCAATCCCGCCGCGCCTCCCACATCCCACCATCCGCAGCAACTCAACCACCCTGAGGCGGCTTTTAAGCAAGCCAAGCCGCACTGCTCTAGAGAAGGCGAGGGAAGGGCAGGAGCGTCGAGGGACGACAAAGGAACACCAACCCACCATGCCTCCCACATCCCACCATCCAAGGAACTCCGCCACCGACAGGTGGCCTTTTAAGCAAGCCCGAACCGCAACGCTCCATGAAAGGTGAGGAAAAAGGCGGGCACGGCATGAGACTGGGCAAAAACCCATTCTTTCCAATGCCCCCCACATCCCACCGGTGAGGAAAAGGAATTACAGCGTCCCACCGCCATGCCTCCCACATCCCACCTTCCGAAGGAACTCAACCGCCATGAGGCAGATTTTAAGCAGACGAACCCACAACGCTCCAGGGACGTTGAGGAAAAGGAGTCATGACAGGAACGGAGGCCCTATGTCCCGCCGCACCCCCCACATCCCACCATTCAAAAGAACTCAACCACCGTTGAGAAACTTTTAACCAAGAACCAGGACACCAACCATGCTCATCTATCATCATCCCATCCAAGTTATATCTGTCTAGTATCGCATCGTCTTTTTAGCAAGCCCTTGGAAGACGGAACCGCAATTGTGCGAGAGAATTCAACCCAAGCATATAGACGGGGCCCCTACATCAGCACCAAAAAAATTCCACTACCAACAGGGAGAACTCCAAAGGGACAAGTGAGGGTCATCTAGGTGGAGCTCACCCACCTGGGGATTCTTCGCTTGAGATATAACCGAGGAGAAAGTCACCCCTGGCACTGATTTAATGAGACTCGTCACAGTATCACCATCTTTCGATTAGTTTGTCCTTTACATGCGGGACCTGATCTTTGAGACAGGCATATGACTAGTGGAAGGATCAGCCATGTAGCATCACCAACAACATCTGCATTGTTTGGGGTATGACTGAGCTGACCACTCAGACCCCAACACAAGCCCAAACCGTCGTCCCGAACATTCAATTCTGTTCAATTAGTTTGTCCTTTGTACATGCACAACCTGATCTTTGAGACAAGCATATGACTAATGGAAGGATCAGCCAGGTAGCATCACCAACCACATCTGCAATGTTTGAGGTATGACTGAGCAGACCACTCAGACCCCAACACAAGCCCCAACCATCTTCCCAAATCGACAGGATTCCCCTTAATGAGTCATCACCTCCGCATGACGCTCGTGTATCTTGCAGAAACAGTAGATACACATTCTCAAGCCACCCTTATGAACATCATCACCCAAGGCATGGCTGAGGAGGAAGGCACCCCAACTTGTCCAATAATGAACCATGGAAATCGTCACCCTGTTGGTGAGAGTTTCTTAGGACCCAAATAACTCGCACGTGGCCCCGACAATGCGTTGAGCAAAGCACTCCCACCAATCATTGCCCAAGGCAGCTTGCTATGGTTCGCATGAAATATCGCTGAATGAGAAATTTAGGAGCACGCTCTCGCATCCTGGTGATACCGACAGTTTCGCGCTTGAACCACTACCAAAATTCCACAACGCTCCAGAGAAGGTGAGGAAAAGGCGGTACAGCAAGGGACGACAAAGGAACCCAATCCCACCATGCCTCCCACATCCCAACATCTGCAAGAACTCAACCACACTCGGTGGCTTTTAAGCATAACCCGACCCGCAACGCTCCATGAAAGGTGAGGAAAAAGGTGGGTACGACAGGACGGGGAAACAACCCAATCCCGCCCATACCCCCCACATCCCACCAGTGAGGAAAAAGGTAGGAACGTCAGGGGATGAGGAGGGAAACCCCCATCCCGCCGTGCCTCCCACATCTCACATTCCGTAGGAACTCAACCGCCATGAGGCAGCTTTTAAGCAGACGAACCAGCAACGCTCAAGAGACGTCAAGGAAAAGGAGTCAGGGTAGGTACGGGGGTCCTATGTCCCGCCGCGCCGCCCACATCCCACCATCCACAGGATCCCACAAACCGTGAGGCGGTATTTAAGCACCCAGCCCGCAATGCTCCACAGACGGGGAGGAAAAGGCAGGCACATCAGGGGACGGGGCAAAAACCCAATCCCGCCGCGCCTCCCACATCCCACCATCCGCAGCAACTCAACCACCCTGAGGCGACTTTTAAGCAAGCCAAGCCGCACTGCTCTAGAGAAGGCGAGGGAAGGGCAGGAGCGTCGAGGGACGACAAAGGAACACCAACCCACCATGCCTCCCACATCCCACCATCCAAGGAACTCCGCCACCGACAGGTGGCCTTTTAAGCAAGCCCGAACCGCAACGCTCCATGAAAGGTGAGGAAAAAGGCGGGCACGGCATGAGACTGGGCAAAAACCCATTCTTTCCAATGCCCCCCACATCCCACCGGTGAGGAAAAGGAATTACAGCGTCCCACCGCCATACCTCCCACATCCCACCTTCCGAAGGAACTCAACCGCCATGAGGCAGATTTTAAGCAGACGAACCCACAACGCTCCAGGGACGTTGAGGAAAAGGAGTCATGACAGGAACGGAGGCCCTATGTCCCGCCGCACCCCCCACATCCCACCATTCAAAAGAACTCAACCACCGTTGCGAAACTTTTAACCAAGAACCAGGACACCAACCATGCTCATCTATCATCATCCCATCCAAGTTATATCTGTCTAGTATCGCATCGTATTTTTAGCAAGCCCTTGGAAGACGGAACCGCAATTGTGCGAGAGAATTCAACCCAAGCATATAGACGGGGCCCCTACATCAGCACCAAAAAAATTCCACTACCAACAGGGAGAACTCCAAAGGGACAAGTGAGGGTCTTCTAGGTGGAGCTCACCCACCTGGGGATTCTTCGCTTGAGATATAACCGAGGAGAAAGTCACCCCTGGCACTGATTTAATGAGACCCGTCACAGTATCACCATCTTTCGATTAGTTTGTCCTTTACATGCGGGACCTGATCTTTGAGACAGGCATATGACTAGTGGAAGGATCAGCCATGTAGCATCACCAACAACATCTGCATTGTTTGGGGTATGACTGAGCTGACCACTCAGACCCCAACACAAGCCCAAACCGTCGTCCCGAACATTCAATTCTGTTCGATTAGTTTGTCCTTTGTACATGCACAACCTGATCTTTGAGACAAGCATATGACTAATGGAAGGATCAGCCAGGTAGCATCACCAACCACATCTGCAATGTTTGAGGTATGACTGAGCAGACCACTCAGACCCCAACACAAGCCCCAACCATCTTCCCAAATCGACAGGATTCCCCTTAATGAGTCATCACCTCCGCATGACGCTCGTGTATCTTGCAGAAACAGTAGATACACATTCTCAAGCCACCCTTATGAACATCATCACCCAAGGCATGACTGAGGAGGAAGGCACCCCAACTTGTCCAATAATGAACCATGGAAATCGTTACCCTGTTGGTGTGAGTTTCTTAGGACACAAATAACTCGCACGTGGCCCCGACAATGCGTTGAGCAAAGCACTCCCACCAATCATTGCCCAAGGCAGCTTGCTATGGTTCGCATGGAATATCGCTGAATGAGAAATTTAGGAGCACGCTCTCGCATCCTGGTGATACCGACAGTTTCGCGCTTGAACCACTACCAAAATTCCACAACGCTCCAGAGAAGGTGAGGAAAAGGCGGTACAGCAAGGGACGACAAAGGAACCCAATCCCAACATGCCTCCCACATCCCAACATCTGCAAGAACTCAACCACACTCAGTGGATTTTAAGCAAAGCCCGACCCGCAACGCTCCATGAAAGGTGAGGAAAAAGGTGGGTACGACAGGACGGGGAAACAACCCAATCCCGCCCATACCCCCCACATCCCACCAGTGAGGGAAAAGGTAGGAACGTCAGGGGATGAGGAGGGAAACCCCCATCCCGCCGTGCCTCCCACATCTCACATTCCGTAGGAACTCAACCGCCATGAGGCAGCTTTTAAGCAGACGAACCAGCAACGCTCAAGAGACGTCGAGGAAAAGGAGTCATGGTAGGTACGGGGGTCCTATGTCCCGCCGCGCCGCCCACATCCCACCATCCACAGGATCCCACAAACCGTGAGGCGGTATTTAAGCACCCAGCCCGCAATGCTCCACAGACGGGGAGGAAAAGGCAGGCACGTCAGGGGACGGGGCAAAAACCCAATCCCGCCGCGCCCCCCACATCCCACCATCCGCAGCAACTCAACCACCCTGAGGCAGCTTTTAAGCAAGCAAAGCCGCACTGCTCTAGAGAAGGCGAGGGAAGGGCAGGAGCGTCGAGGGACGACAAAGGAACACCAACCCACCATGCCTCCCACATCCCACCATCCAAGGAACTCCGCCACCAACAGGTGGCCTTTTAAGCAAGCCCGAACCGCAACGCTCCATGAAAGGTGAGGAAAAAGGCGGGCACGGCATGAGACTGGGCAAAAACCCATTCTTTCCAATGCCCCCCACATCCCACCGGTGAGGAAAAGGAATTACAGCGTCCCACCGCCATGCTTCCCACATCCCACCTTCCGAAGGAACTCAACCGCCGTGAGGCAGATTTTAAGCAGACGAACCCACAACGCTCCAGGGACGTTGAGGAAAAGGAGTCATGACAGGAACAGAGGCCCTATGTCCCGCCGCACCCCCCACATCCCACCATTCAAAAGAACTCAACCACCGTTGCGAAACTTTTAACCAAGAACCAGGACACCAACCAAGTTCATCTATCATCATCCCATCCAAGTTATATCTGTCTAGTATCGCATCGTCTTTTTAGCAAGCCCTTGGAACCCGAAACCAAAATTGTGCGAGAGAATTCAACCCAAGCATATAGACGGGGCCCGTACATCAGCACCAACAAAATTCCACTACCAACAGGGAGAACTCCAAAGGGACAAGTGAGGGTCTTCAAGGTGGAGCTCACCCACCTGGGGATTCTTCGCTTGAGGTATAACCGAGGAGAAAGTCAGCCCTGGCACTGATTTAATGAGACCCGTCACAGTATCACCATCTTTCGATTAGTTTGTCCTTTACATGCGGGACCTGATCTTTGAGACAGGCATATGACTAGTGGAAGGATCAACCATGTAGCATCACCAACCACATCTGCAATGTTTGAGGTATGACTGAGCAGACCACTCAGACCCCAACACAAGCCCAAACCGTCGTCCCGAGCATTCAATTCCATTCGATTAGTTTGTCCTTCGTACATGCACAGCCTGATCTTTGAGACAATCATATGACTAATGGAAAGATCAACCGGGTACCATCACCAACCACATCTGCAATGTTTGAGGTATGACTGAGCAGACCACTCAGACCCCAACACAAGCCCGAACCATCTCTTCCCAAATCGACATGTTTCCCCTTAATTAGTCATCACCTCTGCATGACGCTCGTGTATCTTGCAAAAACAGTAGATACACATTCTCAAGCCACCCTTATGAACATCATCACCCAAGGCATGACTGAGGAGGAAGGCACCCCAACTTGTCCAATAATGAACCATGGAAATCGTTACCCTGTTGGTGTGAGTTTCTTAGGACCCAAATAACTCGCACGTGGCCCCGACAATGCGTTGAGCAAAGCACTCCCACCAATCATTGCCCAAGGCAGCTTGCTATGGTTCGCATGGAATATCACTGAATGAGAAATTTAGGAGCACGCTCTCGCATCCTGGTGATACCGACAGTTTCGCGCTTGAACCACTACCAAAATTCCACAACGCTCCAGAGAAGGTGAGGAAAAGGCGGTACAGCAAGGGACGACAAAGGAACCCAATCCCACCATGCCTCCCACATCCCAACATCTGCAAGAACTCAACCACAATCAGTGGATTTTAAGCAAAGCCCGACCCGCAACGCTCCATGAAAGGTGAGGAAAAAGGTGGGTACGACAGGACGGGGAAACAACCCAATCCCACCCATACCCCCCACATCCCACCAGTGAGGAAAAAGGTAGGAACGTCAGGGGATGAGGAGGGAAACCCCCATCCCGCCGTGCCTCCCACATCTCACATTCCGTAGGAACTCAACCGCCATGAGGCAGCTTTTAAGCAGACGAACCAGCAACGCTCAAGAGACGTCGAGGAAAAGGAGTCATGGTAGGTACGGGGGTCCTATGTCCCGCCGCGCCGCCCACATCCCACCATCCACAGGATCCCACAAACCGTGAGGCGGTATTTAAGCACCCAGCCCGCAATGCTCCACAGACAGGGAGGAAAAGGCAGGCACGTCAGGGGACGGGGCAAAAACCCAATCCCGCCGCGCCCCCCACATCCCACCATCCGCAGCAACTCAACCGCCCTGAGGCAGCTTTTAAGCAAGCAGAGCCGCACTGCTCTAGAGAAGGCGAGGGAAGGGCAGGAGCGTCGAGGGACGACAAAGGAACACCAACCCACCATGCCTCCCACATCCCACCATCCAAGGAACTCCGCCACCAACAGGTGGCCTTTTAAGCAAGCCCGAACCGCAACGCTCCATGAAAGGTGAGGAAAAAGGCGGGCACGGCATGAGACTGGGCAAAAACCCATTCTTTCCAATGCCCCCCACATCCCACCGGTGAGGAAAAGGAATTACAGCGTCCCACCGCCATGCCTCCCACATCCCACCTTCCGAAGGAACTCAACCGCCATGAGGCAGATTTTAAGCAGACGAACCCACAACGCTCCAGGGACGTTGAGGAAAAGGAGTCATGACAGGAACGGAGGCCCTATGTCCCGCCGCACCCCCCACATCCCACCATTCAAAAGAACTCAACCACCGTTGCGAAACTTTTAACCAAGAACCAGGACACCAACCATGCTCATCTATCATCATCCCATCCAAGTTATATCTGTCTAGTATCGCATCGTCTTTTTAGCAAGCCCTTGGAACCCGAAACCAAAATTGTGCGAGAGAATTCAACCCAAGCATATAGACGGGGCCCTTACATCAGCACCAACAAAATTCCACTACCAACAGGGAGAACTCCAAAGGGACAAGTGAGGTTCTTCTAGGTGGAGCTCACCCACCTGGGGATTCTTCGCTTGATGTATAACCGAGGAGAAAGTCAGCCGTGTCACTGATTTAATGAGACCCTTCACAGTATCACCATCTTTCGATTAGTTTGTCCTTGTACATGCAGGACCTGATCTTTGAGACACGCATATGACTAGTGGAAGGATCACCCATGTAGCGTCACTAACCACATCTGCAATGTTTGAGGTATGACTGAGCAGACCACTCAGACCCCAACACAAGCCTAAACCGTCGTCCCGAGCATTCAATTCCATTCGATTAGTTTGTCCTTTGTACATGCACAACCTGATCTTTGATACAAGCATATGACTAATGGAAGGATCAGCCAGGTAGCATCACCAACCACATCTGCAATGTTTGAGGTATGACTGAGCAAACCACTCAGACCCCAACACAAGCCCAAACCATCTTCCCAAATCGACATGTTTCCCCTTAATTAGTCATCACCTCTGCATGACGCTCGTGTATCTTGCAAAAACAATAGATACACATTCTTCGCTTGATGTATAACCGAGGAGAACGTCAAACTTGTCACTGATTTAATGAGACCCTTCACAGTATCACCATCTTTCGGTTAGTTTGTCCCTGTACATGCACAGACTGATCTTTGAGACAAGCATATGACTAGTGTTCTCATCGGATATCCAACCAAGCCAAACCGTGTTCCATCATTCACATGGAAACATGTACAAGGACCAAATGAAAGCGAGGAGAAATTAAACCCCCACTTACGGATGAGGGTGCCAACGAGACCAACATTCCCTTCCCAAAAAAGGGAGACCGCAGTATCTTGACAACCATCCACCACTCCCACACAATCGCGTAAGCACAACCATCAACCCACACAACTGACCGTCACACCTCGAGGGAAGCAACCCGAGAGGCATCACAATGCAGCACATGAAGGCAGGGAAAGCCCGCTATGCATGACACAAGGGAAGGATTGATATACCCAACCCCCTAGCGCCAACGAGACCAACGTTCCATTCCCAAAAAAGGGAGACCGCAGTATCTTGACAACCATCCACCACTTCCACACAATCACATAAGGGCAACCATCAACCCACACAACTGATCATGCACAACCTGATCTTTGAGACAAGCATATGACTAGTAGAAGGATCAGCCATGTAGCATCACCAACATCATCTGCATTGTTTGAGGTATGACTGAGCTCACCACTCAGACCCCAACACAAGCCCAAACCATCATCCCGAACATTCAATTCCGTTCCATTAGTTTGTCCTTTGTACATGCACAACCTGATCTTTGGGACAAGCATATGACTAATGGAAGGATCAGCCAGGTTGCATCACCAACCACATCTGCAATGTTTGAGGTATGACTGAGCAGACCACTCAGACCCCAACACAAGCCCAAACCGTCTTTCCAAATCGACAGGAACCCAATTAATGAGTCATCACCTCTGCATGATGCTCAATACCGCAATTGTGCGAGAGAATTCAACCCAAGCATATAAACAGGGCCCGTATATCATAACTGACAAAATTCCACTACCAACAGGGAGAACTCCGAAGGGACAAGTGAGGGTCTTCTAGGTGGAGCTCACCCACCTGGGGATTCTTCTCTTGATGTATAACTGAGGAGAAAGTCAGCCCTGGCACTAATTTAATGAGACCCATCACAGTATCACCATCTTTCGATTAGTTTGTCTTTGTACATGCGGGACCTGATCTTTGAGTCAAGCATATGACTAGTTGAAGGATCAGCCATGTAGCATCACCAACAACATCTGCATTGTTTGAGGTATGACTGAGCTAACCACTCAGACCCCAACACAAGCCCAAACCGTCGTCCCGAACATTCAATTCCATTCGATTAGTTTTTCCTTTGTACATGCACCACCTGATCTTTGGGACAAGCATATGACTAATGGAAGGATCAGCCAGGTAGCATCACCAACCACATCTGCAATGTTTGAGGTATGACTGAGCAAACCACTCAGACCCCAACACAAGCCCAAACCATCTTCCCAAATCGACAGGATTCCCCTTAATGAGTCATCACCTCTGCGTGACGACGCTCGTGTATCTTGTCGAAACAATAGATACACATTCTTCGCTTGATGTATAACCGAGGAGAACGTCAAACTTGTCACTGATTTAATGAGACCCTTCACAATATCACCATCTTTCGGTTAGTTTGTCCCTGTACATGCACAGACTGATCTTTGAGACAAGCATTTGACTAGTGTTCTCAACGGATATCCAACCAAGCCAAACCGTGTTCCATCATTCACATGGAAACATGCACAAGGACCAAATGAAAGCGAGGAGAAATTAATCCCCCACTTACGGATGAGGGTGCCAACGAGACCAACGTTCCCTTCCCAAAAAAGGGAGACCGCAGTATCTTGACAACCATCCACCACTCCCACACAATCGCGTAAGCACAACCATCAACCCACACAACTGACCGTGACGCCTCAAGGGAAGCAACCCGAGAGGCATCACAATGCAGCACATGAAGGCAGGGAAAGCCCGCTATGCATGACACAAGGGAAGGATTTATATACCCAACCCCCTAGAGCCAAGGAGACCAACGTTCCCTTCCCAAAAAAGGGAGACCGCAGTATCTTGACAACCATCCACCACTCCCACACAATCGCGTAAGCACAACCATCAACCCACACAACTGACTGTGACGCCTCGAGGGAAGCAACCCGAGAGACATCACAATGCAGCACATGAAGGCAGGGAAAGCCCGCTATGCATGACACAAGGGAAGGATTTATATACCCAACCCCCTAGAGCCAAGGAGACCAACGTTCCCTTCCCAAAAAAGGGAGACCGCAGTATCTTGACAACCATCCACCACTCCCACACAATCGCGTAAGCACAACCATCAACCCACACAACTGACCGTGACGCCTCAAGGGAAGCAACCCCAGAGGCATCACAATGCAGCACATGAAGGCAGGGAAAGCCCGCTATGCATGACACAAGGGAAGGATTTATATACCCAACCCCCTAGAGCCAAGGAGACCAACGTTCCCTTCCCAAAAAAGGGAGACCGCAGTATCTTGACAACCATCCACCACTCCCACACAATCGCGTAAGCACAACCATCAACCCACACAACTGACTGTGACGCCTCGAGGGAAGCAACCCGAGAGACATCACAATGCAGCACATGAAGGCAGGGAAAGCCCGCTATGCATGACACAAGGGAAGGATTGATATACCCAACCCCCTAGAGCCAACGAGACCAACGTTCCCTTCCCAAAAAAGGGAGACCGCAGTATCTTGACAACCATCCACCACTCCCACACAATCGCATAAGCGCAACCATCAACCCACACAACTGATCATGCAGGACCTGACCTTTGAGACAAGCATATGACTAGTGGAAGGATCAGCCATGTAGCATCACCAACAACATCTGCATTGTTTGAGGTATGACTGAGCTCACCACTCAGACCCCAACACAAGCCCAAACCGTCGTCTCGAACATTCAATTCCGTTCGATTAGTTTGTCCTTTGTACATGCACAACCTGATTTTTGAGACAAGCATATGACTAATGGAAGGATCAGACAGGTTGCACCACCAACAACATCTGCAATGTTTGAGGTATGACTGAGCAGACCACTCAGACCCCAACACAATCCCAAACCGTCTTCCCAAATCGACAGGAACCCAATTAATGAGTCTTCACCTCTGCATGATGCTCAAAACCGCAATTGTGCGAGAGAATTCAACCCAAGCATATAAACAGGGCCCGTATATCAGCACTAACAAAATTCCACTACCAACAGGGAGAACTCCGATGGGACAAGTGAGGATCTTCTAGGTGGAGCTCACCCACCTGGGGATTCTTCGCTTGATGTATAACCGAGGAGAAAGTCAGCCGTGTCACTGATTTAATGAGACCCTTCACAGTATCACCATCTTTCGATTAGTTTGTCCCTGTACATGCACTAACTGATCTTTGAGACAAGCATATGACTAGTGGAAGGATCAACCATGTAGCATTACCAACAACATCTGCATTGTTTGTGGTATAACTGAGCAGACCACTCAGACCCCAACACAAGCCCAAACCATCATCCCGAACATTCAATTCCGTTCGATTAGTTTATCCTTTGTAAATGCACAACCTGATCTTTGAGACAAGCATATGACTAATGGTAGGATCAGCCAGGTAGCATCACCAACCACATCTGCAATGTTTGAGGTATGACTGAGCAGACCACTCAAACCCCAACACAAGCCCAAATCATCTTCCCAAATCGACAGGATTCACCTTAATGAGTCATCACCTCTGCATGACGCTCGTGTATCTTGCAGAAACAATAGATACACATTCTTCGCTTGATGTAAAACCGAGGAGAACGTCAGACTTGTCCCTGATTTACTGAGACCCTTCACAGTATCACCATCTTCGATTAGTTTGTCCCTGTACATGCACAGACTGAACTTTGAGACAA
The DNA here is from genome assembly GCA_963277665.1 of Viscum album. Taxonomy (NCBI): domain Eukaryota; kingdom Viridiplantae; phylum Streptophyta; class Magnoliopsida; order Santalales; family Viscaceae; genus Viscum; species Viscum album. The sequence continues at coordinate 50,425 of CAUJRU010001172.1, forward strand.
GCATATGACTAGTGTTCTCAACGGATATCCAACCAAGCCAAACCGTGTTCCATCATTCACATGGAAACATGCACAAGGACCAAATGAAAGCGAGGAGAAATTAAACCCCCACTTACGGATGAGGGTGCCAACGAGACCAACGTTCCCTTCCCAAAAAAGGGAGACCGCAGTATCTTGACAACCATCCACCACTCCCACACAATCGCGTAAGCACAACCATCAACCCACACAGCTGATCGTGACGCCTCGAGGGATGCAACCCGAGAGGCATCACAATGCAGCACATGAAGGCAGGGAAAGCCCGCTATGCATGACACAAGGGAAGGATTGATATACCCAACCCCCTAGAGCCAACGAGACCAACGTTCCCTTCCCAAAAAAGGGAGACCGCGGTATCTTGACAACCATCCACCACTCCCACACAATCGCATAAGCGCAACCATCAACCCACACAACTGATCATGCAGGACCTGATCTTTGAGACAAGCATATGACTAGTGGAAGGATCAGACATGTAGAATCACCAACAACATCTGCATTGTTTGAGGTATGACTGAGCTCACCACTCAGACCCCAACACAAGCCCAAACCGTCGTCCCGAACATTCAATTCCGTTCGATTAGTTTGTCCATTGTACATGCACAACCTGATCTTTGAGACAAGCATATGACTAATGGAAGGATCAACAAGGTTGCATCACCAACCACATCTGCAATGTTTGAGGTATGACCCCACCTCAACGTCCTTCCCTTCAAGGCACGCCGCATGCACCAAGACGGGACTCGAGGCCCCTTCAAATCGTCTCACTCGGATGCCATTGTCTGGAAACGACTGTCAGCCCGCAAGATCACACATGCGACAAACCCCATCTCGTTGTCATCGTTTTTAGGGCGCACTACCTCGGGAAAGACAAGCCCCAAGCACGGGACGAATCATCGAGAATTCATGGCATTGCGTCCATGCCATTTTCCATGTCACTGGGCACATCATCGGGTGGCTCTAGGCACGCAGGACAAGACCCACGCCCAGGGGGGGTCGCCGACCACTCCCCCCCCTAAAGAGACATTTATGCATTTCCAGCTATTCCACCAGGAAACATCAACAGTGACGAGGAGACATACTGATGGGTTTAGACCACCCTAAGGGCACCGCAGTGCATGAAAGACAACACGGGTTGCCCTAAAAGAGCTATGAAACCATAGGAAGGGCCACCGACGTGACCCCTTAGGCACATGAAGGCCGCCGACACGTCATGGCATCCGTCCCGCGTCTCGTCCATCACCGCAGAGAAGACACGCCCCATGTCCAGAGCGGGTCCTCACGCATGAAAGGAATTATCTTGAGGCGGTCATTGTCATTACATACCGTACCCAACAACATATGACAAACCCCACCACGTCGTCCTTCCTTGCAAGGCACACCGCATCCTCCAAGGCAAGCCCCGATGCCCCTTCAAATCGTCCCACTCGGGTGGCGTTGTCTCCACGTGATTGTCAGTACGTCGGACCTGACACGCGACGCACCCCGGCTCATTGTCATCACTTTTATGGCGCATTACCTCAGACAAGACAAGCCCCAAGCACCGTATGAATCCTCAAGCTTTCATGGATTTGTCTGGAGGCCATTTTTCCATGTCCGTGGGCATGTCACTAGGTGGCTCTGGGCACGCAGGACAAGACCCACGCCCAGGGGGGGTCGCCGACCACTCCCCCCCTAAAGAGACATTTATGCATTTTCAGCTGTCCCACCAGGAAACATCAGCACTGACGAGGAGACATACTAACGGGTTTAGACAACCCTGTGGGCACCACAGCGCATGAAAGACAACACGTGTTGCCCTAAAAGATATATGAAACCATAGGAACAGCCACCGATGTGACCCCTTAGGCACATGAAGGCCGCCGACACGTAGTAGCATTCATCCCGGGTAGCGTCCAACACCGCCGAGAAGACAGGCCCCATGTCCAGAGAGGGTCCTCACGCATGAAATGAATTCTCTTTAGGTGGTCATTGTCATTACATACGGGACACGACAACAGATGACAAACCCCACCGCAACGTCCTTCCTTTCAAGGCACGCCACACGCACCAAGACGGGCCTCGAGGCCCCTTCAAATCGTCTCACTCGGATGCCATTGTCTGGACACGACTGTCAGTCCGCAGGATCACACATGCGACAAACCCCATCTCATTGTCATCGTTTTTAGGGCGCACTACCTCGGGCAAGACAAGCCCCAAGCACGGGACGAATCATCAGAAATTCATGGCACTGCGTCGATGCCATTTTCCATGTCACTCGGCATGTCAGTGGGTGGCTCTAGGCACGCAGGACAAGACCCACGCCCAGGGGGGGTCGCCGACCACTCCCCCCCTAAAGAGACATTTATGCATTTCCAGCTATACCACCAGGAAACATCAACAGTGACGAGGAGACATACTGATGGGTTTAGACCACCCTAAGGGCACCGCAGTGCATGAAAGACAACACGGGTTGCCCTAAAAGAGCTATGAAACCATAGGAAGGGCCACCGACGTGACCCCTTAGGCACATGAAGGCCGCCGACACGTCATGGCATCCGTCCCGCGTCTCGTCCATCACCGCAGAGAAGACGCGCCCCATGTCCAGAGCGAGTCCTCACGCCTCAAAGGAATTATCTTTAGGTGGTCATTGTCAATACATACCGTACCCAACAACATATGACAAACCCCACCACATCGTCCTTCCTTGCAAGGCACACCGCATCCACCAAGGCAAGCCCCGAGGCCCCTTCAAATCGTCTCACTCGGATGCCGTTGTCTCCACGTGATCGTCAGTACGTCGGACCTCACACACGCGACAAACCCCATCTCATTGTCATCGTTTTTATGGCGCACTACCTCGGGCAAGACAAGCCCGAAGCACGGGACGAATCATCAGGAATTCTTGGCATTGCGTCGATGCCATTTTCCACGTCACTCGGCGTGGGTCTGACACGCGACGCACCCCAGCTCATTGTCATCACTTTTATGGCGCATTACCTCAGAAAAGACAAGCCCCAAGCACCGTACGAATCATCAGGCTTTCATGGATTCGTCTGGAGGCCGTTTTTCCATGTCTGTGGGCATGTCACTGGGTGGCTCTGGGCACACAGGACAAGACCCACGCCCAGGGGGGGTCGCCGACCACTCCCCCCCTAAAGAGACATTTATGCATTTCCAGCTGTCCCACCAGGAAACATCAGCACTGACGAGGAGACATACTGATGGGTTCAGACAACCCTGTGGGCACCACAGCGCATGAAAGACAACACGTGTTGCCCTAAAAGAGATATGAAACCATAGGAATAGCCACCAATGTGACCCCTTAGGCACATCAAGGCCGCCATCACGTACTAGCATCCATCCCGGGTAGCGTCCAACACCGCCGAGAAGACAGGCCCCATGTCCAGAGAGGGTCCTCACGCATGAAATGAATTCTCTTTAGGTGGTCATTATCATTACATACGGGACACGAAAACACATGAATAACCACACCTCAACGTCCTTCCTTTCAAGGCACACCGCATGCACCAAGACGGGCCTCGAGGCCCCTTCAAATCGTCTCACTCGGATGCCTTTGTCTGGAAACGACTGTCAGCCCGCAAGATCACACATGCGACAAAACCCATCTCATTGTCATCGTTTTTAGGGCGCACTACCTCGGGAAAGACAAGCCCCAAGCACGGGACGAATCATCAAGAATTCATGGCATTGCGTCGATGCCATTTTCCATGTCACTGGGCATGTCATTGGGTGGCTCTAGGCACGCAGGACAAGACCCACGCCCAGGGGGGGTCGCCGACCACTCCCCCCCTAAAGAGACATTTATGCATTTCCAGCTATTCCACCAGGAAACATCAAAAGTGACGAGGAGACATACTGAGGGGTTTAGACCACCCTAAGGGCACCGCAGTGCATGAAAGACAACACGGGTTGCCCTAAAAGAGCTATGAAACCATAGGAAGGGCCACCGACGTGACCCCTTAGGCACATGAAGGCCGCCGACACGTCATGACATCCGTCCCGCGTCTCGTCCATCACCGCAGAGAAGACACGCCCCATGTCCAGAGCGGGTCCTCACGCATGAAATGAATTATCTTTAGGCGGTCATTGTCATTACATACCGTACCCAACAACATATGACAAACCCCACCACGTCGTCCTTCCTTGCAAGGCACACCGCATCCTCCAAGGCAAGCCCCGATGCCCCTTCAAATCGTCCCACTCGGGTGGCGTTGTCTCCACGTGATTGTCAGTACGTCGGACCTGACACGCGACGCACCCCGGCTCATTGTCATCACTTTTATGGCGCATTACCTCATACAAGACAAGCCCCAAGCACCGTATGAATCCTCAAGCTTTCATGGATTTGTCTGGAGGCCATTTTTCCATGTCCGTGGGCATGTCACTAGGTGGCTCTGGGCACGCAGGACAAGACCCACGCCCAGGGGGGGTCGCCGACCACTCCCCCCCTAAAGAGACATTTATGCCTTTCCAGCTGTCCCACCAGGAAACATCAGCACTGACGAGGAGACATACTGGAGGGTTTAGACAACCCTGTGGGCACCACAGCGCATGAAAGTCAACACGTGTTGCCCTAAAAGATATATGAAACCGTAGGAACAGCCACCGATGTGACCCCTTAGGCACATGAAGGCCGCCGACACGTAGTAGCATTCATCCCGGGTAGCGTCCAACACCGCCGAGAAGACAGGCCCCATGTCCAGAGAGGGTCCTCACGCATGAAATGAATTCTCTTTAGGTGGTCATTGTCATTACATACGGGACACGACAACAGATGACAAACCCCACCGCAACGTCCTTCCTTTCAAGGCACGCCACACGCACCAAGACGGGCCTCGAGGCCCCTTCAAATCGTCTCACTCGGATGCCATTGTCTGGACAAGACTGTCAGTCCGCAGGATCACACATGCGACAAACCCCATCTCATTGTCATCGTTTTTAGGGCGCACTACCTCGGGCAAGACAAGCCCCAAGCACGAGACGAATCATCAGGAATTCATGGCACTGCGTCGATGCCATTTTCCATGTCACTCGGCATGTCATTGGGTGGCTCTAGGCACGCAGGACAAGACCCACGCCCAGGGGGGGTCGCCGACCACTCCCCCCCTAAAGAGACATTTATGCATTTCCAGCTATACCACCAGGAAACATCAACAGTGACGAGGAGACATACTGATGGGTTTAGACCACCCTAAGGGCACCGCAGTGCATGAAAGACAACACGGGTTGCCCTAAAAGAGCTATGAAACCATAGGAAGGGCCACCGACGTGACCCCTTAGGCACATGAAGGCCGCCGACACGTCATGGCATCCGCCCCGCGTCTCGTCCATCACCGCAGAGAAGACACGCCCCATGTCCAGAGCTGGTCCTCACGCCTCAAAGGAATTATCTTTAGGCGGTCATTGTCAATACATACCGTACCCAACAACATATGACAAACCCCACCACGTCGTCCTTCCTTGCAAGGCACACCGCATCCACCAAGGCAAGCCCCGAGGCCCCTTCAAATCGTCCCACTCGGATGGCGTTGTCTCCACGTGATTGTCAGTACGTCGGACCTGACACGCGACGCACCCCGGCTCATTGTCATCACTTTTATGACGCATTACCTCAGACAAGACAAGCCCCAAGCACCGTACGAATAATCAAGCTTTCATGGATTTGTCTGGAGGTCGTTTTTCCATGTTCGTGGGCATGTCACTGGGTGGCTCTGGGCACGCAGGACAAGACCCACGCCCAGGGGGGGTCGCCGACCACTCCCCCCCTAAAGAGACATTTATGCATTTCCAGCTGTCCCACCAGGAAACATCAGCACTGACGAGGACACATACTGATGGGTTCAGACAACCCAATGGGCACCACAACGCATGAAGGACAGCACGTGTTGCCCTAAAAGAGCTACGAATCCATACGAACAGCCACCAAAGTGACCCCTTAGGCACATGAAGGCCGCCGACACGTCATGGCATCCGTCCCGGGTATCATCCAACACCGCCGAGAAGACAGGACCCATGTCCAGAGCGGGTCCCCGCGCATGAAATGAATTATCTTTAGGCGGTCATTGTCTTTACATTCCGAACACAACAACATGTGACAAACCCCACCTCGACGTCCTTCCTTTCAAGAAACGCCGCATGCACCAAGACGGGCCCCGAGACCCCTTCAAATCGTCTCACTCGGATGCCATTGTCTGAACGCGACTGTCAGTCCGCAGGATCTCGAAGGCCACAAACACCATCCCATTGTCATCGTTTTTATGGCGCACTACCTCGGGCAAGACAAGCCCCAAGCACGGGACGAATCATCAGGCATTCATGGCATTAAGTCGATGTCATTTTGCATGTCAATGGGCATCACATTGGGTGGCTCTAGGCACGCAGGACAAGACCCACGCCCGGGGGGGTCGCCGACCACTCCCCCCCTAAAGAGACATTTATGCATTTCCAGCTATTCCACCAGGAAACATCAACACCGACGAGGAGACATACTGATGGGTTTAGACCACCCTGAGGGCAGGGCAGCGCATGAAAGGCAACACGTGTTTCCCTAAAAGAGCTATGAAACCATAGGAAGGGCCACCGACGTGGCCCCTTAGGCACATGAAGGCCGCCGACACGTCATGGCATCCGTCCCACGTATCGTCCATCACCACAGCGAAGACACGCCCCATGTCCAGAGCGGGTCCCCACGCATGAAAGGAATTCTCTTTAGGCGGTCATTGTCATTACATACCGGACCCAACAACATATGACAAACCCCACCTCATTGTCCTTCCATTCAAGGCACACCGCATCCACCAAGGCAAGCCCTGAGGCCCCTTCAAATCCTCTCACCCGGATGGCGTTGTCTCCACCTGATTGTCAGTACGGAGGACCTGACACGCGACGAAACCCGGCTCATTGTCATCACTTTTATGGCGCACTACCTCGAACAAGACAAGCCCCAAGCACCGGACGAATCATCAAGCTGTCTTTGCTTTGTCCGGAGGCTGTTTTTCCATGTCCGTGGGCATGTCACTGGGTGGCTCTGGGCACGCAGGACAAGACCCACGCCCAGGGGGGGTCGCCGACCACTCCCCCCCTAAAGAGACATTTATGCATTTCCAGCTGTCCCACCAGGAAACATCAGCACTGACGAGGAGACATACTGATGGGTTTAGACAACCCTGTGGGCACCACAGCGCATGAAAGACAACACGTGTTGCCCTAAAAGAGATATGAAACCATAGGAACAGCCACTGAGGTGACCCCTTAGGCACATCAAGGCCGCCGACACGTAGTAGCATTCGTCGCGGGTAGCATCCAACGCCGCCGAGAAGACAGGCCCCATGTCCAGAGCGGGTCCTCGCGCATGAAATGAATTCTCTTTAGGTGGTCATTGTCATTACATACGGGACACGACAACATATGAAAAACCCCACCTCGACGTCCTTCCTTTCAAGGCACGCCGCATGCACCAAGACGGGCCCTGAGGCCCCTTCAAATCGTCTCACTCGGATGCCATTGTCTGGACGCGACTGTCAGTCCGCAGGATCGCACATGCGACAAACCCCGTCTCATTGCCATCGTTTTTAGGGCGCACTACCTCGGGCAAGACAAACCCCAAGCACGGGACGAATCATCAGGAATTCATGGCATTGCGTCGATGCCATTTTCCATGTCACTGGGCATGTCTGTGGGTGGCTCTCGGCACGCAGGACAAGACCCACGCCCAGGGGGGGTCGCCGACCACTCCCCCCCTAAAGAGACATTTATGCATTTCCAGCTATTCCACCAGGAAACATCAACACTGACGAGGAGACATACTGAGTGGTTTAGACCACCCAGAGGGAACCGCAGCGCATGAAAGGCAACACGTGTTGCCCTAAAAGGGCTATGAAACCATAGGAAGGGACACCGACGTGGCCCCTAAGGCACATGAAGGCCGCCGACACGTCATGGCATCCGTCCCGCGTATCGTCCAACACCGCCGAGGAGACAGGACCCATGTCCAGAGCGGGTCCTCACGCATGAAATGAATTCTCTTTAGGTGGTCATTGTCTTTACATACCGGACACAACAACATATGACAAACCCCACCTCAACGTCCTTCCTTTCAAGGCACGCCGCACGCACCAAGACGGGCCCCGAGGCCCCTTCAAATCGCCTCACTAGGATTCCATTGTCTGGACGCGATTGTCAGTCCGTAGGATCTCACAGGCGACAAACCCCACCCATCTCATTGTCATCGGTTTTATGGCGCACCACCTCGGGCAAGACAAGACCCTAGCACGGGAAGAATCATCAGGAATTCAGGGCATTGCGTCGATGCCATTTTCCATGTCACTGGGCATGTCATTGGGTGGCTCTAGGCACGCAGGACAAGACCCACGCCCAGGGGGGTCGCCGACCACTCCCCCCCTAAAGAGACATTTATGCATTTCCAGCTATCCCACCAGGAAACATCAACACTGACGAGGAGACATACTGATGGGTTTAGACCACCCTGAGGGCACCGCAGCGCATGAAAGACAACACGTGTTGCCCTAAAAGAGCTATGAAACCATAGGAAGGGCCACCGACATGACCCCTTATGCACATGAAGGCCACCGACAAGTCATGGCATCCATCCCGCGTATCGTCGATCACCGCCGAGAAGACACGCCCCATGTCCAGAGCGGGTCCTCACTCATGAAAAGAATTCTCTTTAGGTGGTAATTGTAATTACATACAGGACCCAACAACATATGAAAAACCCCACCTCGACGTCCTTCCTTTCAAGGCACGTCGCATCCACCAAGACATGCCCCGAGGCCACTTCAAATCGTCTCACTCGGATGGCTTTGTCTCCACGCGATTGTCAGTTCGTCGGACCTGACACGCGACGAACCCCGTCTCATTGTCATCGCTTTTATGGGGCACTACCGCGGGCAAGACAAGCCCCAAGCACAGGAGGAATCATCTAGAGGCCATTTTTCCATGTCTGTGGGCATGTCACTGGGTGGCTCTGGGCACGCAGGACAAGACCCACGCCCAGGGGGGGTCGCCGACCACTCCCCCCCTAAAGAGACATTTCTGCATTTCCAGCTCTCCCACCAGGAAACATCAGCACTGACGAGGAGACATACTGAGTGGTTTAGACCACCCAGAGGGAACCGCAGCGCATGAAAGACAACACGTGTTGCCCTAAAAGAGCTATGAAACCATAGGAACGGCAACCGACGTGACCCCTTAGGCACGTGAAGGCCGCCGACACGTCATGGCATCCTTCCCGCGTATCGTCGACCACCGCCGAGAAGACAGACCCCATGTCCAGAGCGGGTCCTCACGCATGAAATGAATTCTCTTTAGGTGGTCGGTGTCGTTACATACCGAACCCAACAACATATGACAAACCCCAGCTCGGCGTCCTTCCTTTCAAGGCACCCCGCATCCACCAAGACAAGCCTCGAGGCCCCTTCAAATCGTCTCACTCGGATGGCATTGTCTCCACGCGATTGTCGGTACGTAGGACCTCACACGCGACGAACCCCGGCTCATTGTCAAAGCTTTTAA
>CAUJRU010001172.1:70000-90000 GCA_963277665.1 Viscum album
CATTCCTTCCTTTACCCAGCACCGATGAGAATAGCCAAACCGATCACTTCCCACGAATCCACAGGATCCCGGTTAATGAGTCATCACCTCCGCATGACGCTCGTGTATCTTGCAGAAACAGTAGATACACATTCTCAAGCCGCCCTTATGAACATCATCACCCAAGGCATGACTGAGGAGGAAGGCACCCCAACTTGTCCAATAATGAACCATGGCAACCGTTTGCCTGGTGGTGTGAGTTTCTCAGGACCCAAATAACTCACAGGTGGCCCCGACAATGCGTTGGGCAAAGCACTCCCGCAAATCACTGCCCAAGGAAGCTTGCTACGGTTCGCATGGAATATCACTGAATGGGAAATTTAGGAGCACGGTCTCTCATCCTGGTGATACCGACAGTTTCGCGCTTGAACCACTACCAAAATCCCACAACGCTCCAGAGAAGGTGAGGAAAAGGCAGGTACAGCAAAGGACGACAAAGGAACCCAATCCCACCATGCCTCCCACATCCCAACATCTGCAAGAACTCAACCACACTCGGTGGCTTTTAAGCATAGCCCGACCCGCAACGCTCCATGAAAGGTGAGGAAAAAGGTGGGTACGACAGGACGGGGAAACAACCCAATCCCGCCCATACCCCCCACATCCCACCAGTGAGGAAAAAGGTAGGAACGTCAGGGGATGAGGAGGGAAACCCCCATCCCGCCGTGCCTCCCACATCTCACATTCCGTAGGAACTCAACCGCCATGAGGCAGCTTTTAAGCAGACGAACCAGCAACGCTCAAGAGACGTCGAGGAAAAGGAGTCATGGTAGGTACGGGGGTCCTATGTCCCGCCGCGCCGCCCACATCCCACCATCCACAGGATCCCACAAACCGTGAGGCGGTATTTAAGCACCCAGCCCGCAATGCTCCACAGACGGGGAGGAAAAGGCAGGCACGTCAGGGGACGGGGCAAAAACCCAATCCCGCCGCGCCTCCCACATCCCACCATCCGCAGCAACTCAACCACCCTGAGGCGGCTTTTAAGCAAGCCAAGCCGCACTGCTCTAGAGAAGGCGAGGGAAGGGCATAAGCGTCGAGGGACGACAAAGGAACACCAACCCACCATGCCTCCCACATCCCACCATCCAAGGAACTCCGCCACCGACAGGTGGCCTTTTAAGCAAGCCCGAACCGCAACGCTCCATGAAAGGTGAGGAAAAAGGCGGGCACGGCATGAGACTGGGCAAAAACCCATTCTTTCCAATGCCCCCCACATCCCACCGGTGAGGAAAAGGAATTACAGCGTCCCACCGCCATGCCTCCCACATCCCACCTTCCGAAGGAACTCAACCGCCATGAGGCAGATTTTAAGCAGACGAACCCACAACGCTCCAGGGACGTTGAGGAAAAGGAGTCATGACAGGAACGGAGGCCCTATGTCCCGCCGCACCCCCCACATCCCACCATTCAAAAGAACTCAACCACCGTTGAGAAACTTTTAACCAAGAACCAGGACACCAACCATGCTCATCTATCATCATCCCATCCAAGTTATATCTGTCTAGTATCGCATCGTATTTTTAGCAAGCCCTTGGAAGACGGAACCGCAATTGTGCGAGAGAATTCAACCCAAGCATATAGACGGGGCCCCTACATCAGCACCAAAAAAATTCCACTACCAACAGGGAGAACTCCAAAGGGACAAGTGAGGGTCATCTAGGTGGAGCTCACCCACCTGGGGATTCTTCGCTTGAGATATAACCGAGGAGAAAGTCACCCCTGGCACTGATTTAATGAGACCCGTCACAGTATCACCATCTTTCGATTAGTTTGTCCTTTACATGCGGGACCTGATCTTTGAGACAGGCATATGACTAGTGGAAGGATCAGCCATGTAGCATCACCAACAACATCTGCATTGTTTGGGGTATGACTGAGCTGACCACTCAGACCCCAACACAAGCCCAAACCGTCGTCCCGAACATTCAATTCTGTTCGATTAGTTTGTCCTTTGTACATGCACAACCTGATCTTTGAGACAAGCATATGACTAATGGAAGGATCAGCCAGGTAGCATCACCAACCACATCTGCAATGTTTGAGGTATGACTGAGCAGACCACTCAGACCCCAACACAAGCCCCAACCATCTTCCCAAATCGACAGGATTCCCCTTAATGAGTCATCACCTCCGCATGACGCTCGTGTATCTTGCAGAAACAGTAGATACACATTCTCAAGCCACCCTTATGAACATCATCACCCAAGGCATGGCTGAGGAGGAAGGCACCCCAACTTGTCCAATAATGAACCATGGAAATCGTCACCCTGTTGGTGAGAGTTTCTTAGGACCCAAATAACTCGCACGTGGCCCCGACAATGCGTTGAGCAAAGCACTCCCACCAATCATTGCCCAAGGCAGCTTGCTATGGTTCGCATGAAATATCGCTGAATGAGAAATTTAGGAGCACGCTCTCGCATCCTGGTGATACCGACAGTTTCGCGCTTGAACCACTACCAAAATTCCACAACGCTCCAGAGAAGGTGAGGAAAAGGCGGTACAGCAAGGGACGACAAAGGAACCCAATCCCAACATGCCTCCCACATCCCAACATCTGCAAGAACTCAACCACACTCAGTGGATTTTAAGCAAAGCCCGACCCGCAACGCTCCATGAAAGGTGAGGAAAAAGGTGGGTACGACAGGACGGGGAAACAACCCAATCCCGCCCATACCCCCCACATCCCACCAGTGAGGGAAAAGGTAGGAACGTCAGGGGATGAGGAGGGAAACCCCCATCCCGCCGTGCCTCCCACATCTCACATTCCGTAGGAACTCAACCGCCATGAGGCAGCTTTTAAGCAGACGAACCAGCAACGCTCAAGAGACGTCGAGGAAAAGGAGTCATGGTAGGTACGGGGGTCCTATGTCCCGCCGCGCCGCCCACATCCCACCATCCACAGGATCCCACAAACCGTGAGGCGGTATTTAAGCACCCAGCCCGCAATGCTCCACAGACGGGGAGGAAAAGGCAGGCACGTCAGGGGACGGGGCAAAAACCCAATCCCGCCGCGCCCCCCACATCCCACCATCCGCAGCAACTCAACCACCCTGAGGCAGCTTTTAAGCAAGCAAAGCCGCACTGCTCTAGAGAAGGCGAGGGAAGGGCAGGAGCATCGAGGGACGACAAAGGAACACCAACCCACCATGCCTCCCACATCCCACCATCCAAGGAACTCCGCCACCAACAGGTGGCCTTTTAAGCAAGCCCGAACCGCAACGCTCCATGAAAGGTGAGGAAAAAGGCGGGCACGGCATGAGACTGGGCAAAAACCCATTCTTTCCAATGCCCCCCACATCCCACCGGTGAGGAAAAGGAATTACAGCGTCCCACCGCCATGCTTCCCACATCCCACCTTCCGAAGGAACTCAACCGCCGTGAGGCAGATTTTAAGCAGACGAACCCACAACGCTCCAGGGACGTTGAGGAAAAGGAGTCATGACAGGAACAGAGGCCCTATGTCCCGCCGCACCCCCCACATCCCACCATTCAAAAGAACTCAACCACCGTTGCGAAACTTTTAACCAAGAACCAGGACACCAACCATGCTCATCTATCATCATCCCATCCAAGTTATATCTGTCTAGTATCGCATCGTCTTTTTAGCAAGCCCTTGGAACCCGAAACCAAAATTGTGCGAGAGAATTCAACCCAAGCATATAGACGGGGCCCGTACATCAGCACCAACAAAATTCCACTACCAACAGGGAGAACTCCAAAGGGACAAGTGAGGGTCTTCAAGGTGGAGCTCACCCACCTGGGGATTCTTCGCTTGAGGTATAACCGAGGAGAAAGTCAGCCCTGGCACTGATTTAATGAGACCCGTCACAGTATCACCATCTTTCGATTAGTTTGTCCTTTACATGCGGGACCTGATCTTTGAGACAGGCATATGACTAGTGGAAGGATCAACCATGTAGCATCACCAACCACATCTGCAATGTTTGAGGTATGACTGAGCAGACCACTCAGACCCCAACACAAGCCCAAACCGTCGTCCCGAGCATTCAATTCCATTCGATTAGTTTGTCCTTCGTACATGCACAGCCTGATCTTTGAGACAATCATATGACTAATGGAAAGATCAACCGGGTACCATCACCAACCACATCTGCAATGTTTGAGGTATGACTGAGCAGACCACTCAGACCCCAACACAAGCCCGAACCATCTCTTCCCAAATCGACATGTTTCCCCTTAATTAGTCATCACCTCTGCATGACGCTCGTGTATCTTGCAGAAACAGTAGATACACATTCTCAAGCCACCCTTATGAACATCATCACCCAAGGCATGACTGAGGAGGAAGGCACCCCAACTTGTCCAATAATGAACCATGGAAATCGTTACCCTGTTGGTGTGAGTTTCTTAGGACCCAAATAACTCGCACGTGGCCCCGACAATGCGTTGAGCAAAGCACTCCCACCAATCATTGCCCAAGGCAGCTTGCTATGGTTCGCATGGAATATCACTGAATGAGAAATTTAGGAGCACGCTCTCGCATCCTGGTGATACCGACAGTTTCGCGCTTGAACCACTACCAAAATTCCACAACGCTCCAGAGAAGGTGAGGAAAAGGCGGTACAGCAAGGGACGACAAAGGAACCCAATCCCACCATGCCTCCCACATCCCAACATCTGCAAGAACTCAACCACAATCAGTGGATTTTAAGCAAAGCCCGACCCGCAACGCTCCATGAAAGGTGAGGAAAAAGGTGGGTACGACAGGACGGGGAAACAACCCAATCCCACCCATACCCCCCACATCCCACCAGTGAGGAAAAAGGTAGGAACGTCAGGGGATGAGGAGGGAAACCCCCATCCCGCCGTGCCTCCCACATCTCACATTCCGTAGGAACTCAACCGCCATGAGGCAGCTTTTAAGCAGACGAACCAGCAACGCTCAAGAGACGTCGAGGAAAAGGAGTCATGGTAGGTACGGGGGTCCTATGTCCCGCCGCGCCGCCCACATCCCACCATCCACAGGATCCCACAAACCGTGAGGCGGTATTTAAGCACCCAGCCCGCAATGCTCCACAGACGGGGAGGAAAAGGCAGGCACGTCAGGGGACGGGGCAAAAACCCAATCCCGCCGCGCCCCCCACATCCCACCATCCGCAGCAACTCAACCGCCCTGAGGCAGCTTTTAAGCAAGCAGAGCCGCACTGCTCTAGAGAAGGCGAGGGAAGGGCAGGAGCGTCGAGGGACGACAAAGGAACACCAACCCACCATGCCTCCCACATCCCACCATCCAAGGAACTCCGCCACCAACAGGTGGCCTTTTAAGCAAGCCCGAACCGCAACGCTCCATGAAAGGTGAGGAAAAAGGCGGGCACGGCATGAGACTGGGCAAAAACCCATTCTTTCCAATGCCCCCCACATCCCACCGGTGAGGAAAAGGAATTACAGCGTCCCACCGCCATGCCTCCCACATCCCACCTTCCGAAGGAACTCAACCGCCATGAGGCAGATTTTAAGCAGACGAACCCACAACGCTCCAGGGACGTTGAGGAAAAGGAGTCATGACAGGAACGGAGGCCCTATGTCCCGCCGCACCCCCCACATCCCACCATTCAAAAGAACTCAACCACCGTTGCGAAACTTTTAACCAAGAACCAGGACACCAACCATGCTCATCTATCATCATCCCATCCAAGTTATATCTGTCTAGTATCGCATCGTCTTTTTAGCAAGCCCTTGGAACCCGAAACCAAAATTGTGCGAGAGAATTCAACCCAAGCATATAGACGGGGCCCTTACATCAGCACCAACAAAATTCCACTACCAACAGGGAGAACTCCAAAGGGACAAGTGAGGTTCTTCTAGGTGGAGCTCACCCACCTGGGGATTCTTCGCTTGATGTATAACCGAGGAGAAAGTCAGCCGTGTCACTGATTTAATGAGACCCTTCACAGTATCACCATCTTTCGATTAGTTTGTCCTTGTACATGCAGGACCTGATCTTTGAGACACGCATATGACTAGTGGAAGGATCACCCATGTAGCGTCACTAACCACATCTGCAATGTTTGAGGTATGACTGAGCAGACCACTCAGACCCCAACACAAGCCTAAACCGTCGTCCCGAGCATTCAATTCCATTCGATTAGTTTGTCCTTTGTACATGCACAACCTGATCTTTGATACAAGCATATGACTAATGGAAGGATCAGCCAGGTAGCATCACCAACCACATCTGCAATGTTTGAGGTATGACTGAGCAAACCACTCAGACCCCAACACAAGCCCAAACCATCTTCCCAAATCGACATGTTTCCCCTTAATTAGTCATCACCTCTGCATGACGCTCGTGTATCTTGCAAAAACAATAGATACACATTCTTCGCTTGATGTATAACCGAGGAGAACGTCAAACTTGTCACTGATTTAATGAGACCCTTCACAGTATCACCATCTTTCGGTTAGTTTGTCCCTGTACATGCACAGACTGATCTTTGAGACAAGCATATGACTAGTGTTCTCATCGGATATCCAACCAAGCCAAACCGTGTTCCATCATTCACATGGAAACATGTACAAGGACCAAATGAAAGCGAGGAGAAATTAAACCCCCACTTACGGATGAGGGTGCCAACGAGACCAACGTTCCCTTCCCAAAAAAGGGAGACCGCAGTATCTTGACAACCATCCACCACTCCCACACAATCGCGTAAGCACAACCATCAACCCACACAACTGACCGTCACGCCTCGAGGGAAGCAACCCGAGAGGCATCACAATGCAGCACATGAAGGCAGGGAAAGCCCGCTATGCATGACACAAGGGAAGGATTGATATACCCAACCCCCTAGCGCCAACGAGACCAACGTTCCATTCCCAAAAAAGGGAGACCGCAGTATCTTGACAACCATCCACCACTTCCACACAATCGCATAAGGGCAACCATCAACCCACACAACTGATCATGCACAACCTGATCTTTGAGACAAGCATATGACTAGTAGAAGGATCAGCCATGTAGCATCACCAACATCATCTGCATTGTTTGAGGTATGACTGAGCTCACCACTCAGACCCCAACACAAGCCCAAACCATCATCCCGAACATTCAATTCCGTTCCATTAGTTTGTCCTTTGTACATGCACAACCTGATCTTTGGGACAAGCATATGACTAATGGAAGGATCAGCCAGGTTGCATCACCAACCACATCTGCAATGTTTGAGGTATGACTGAGCAGACCACTCAGACCCCAACACAAGCCCAAACCGTCTTTCCAAATCGACAGGAACCCAATTAATGAGTCATCACCTCTGCATGATGCTCAATACCGCAATTGTGCGAGAGAATTCAACCCAAGCATATAAACAGGGCCCGTATATCATAACTGACAAAATTCCACTACCAACAGGGAGAACTCCGAAGGGACAAGTGAGGGTCTTCTAGGTGGAGCTCACCCACCTGGGGATTCTTCTCTTGATGTATAACTGAGGAGAAAGTCAGCCCTGGCACTAATTTAATGAGACCCATCACAGTATCACCATCTTTCGATTAGTTTGTCTTTGTACATGCGGGACCTGATCTTTGAGTCAAGCATATGACTAGTTGAAGGATCAGCCATGTAGCATCACCAACAACATCTGCATTGTTTGAGGTATGACTGAGCTAACCACTCAGACCCCAACACAAGCCCAAACCGTCGTCCCGAACATTCAATTCCATTCGATTAGTTTTTCCTTTGTACATGCACCACCTGATCTTTGGGACAAGCATATGACTAATGGAAGGATCAGCCAGGTAGCATCACCAACCACATCTGCAATGTTTGAGGTATGACTGAGCAAACCACTCAGACCCCAACACAAGCCCAAACCATCTTCCCAAATCGACAGGATTCCCCTTAATGAGTCATCACCTCTGCGTGACGACGCTCGTGTATCTTGTCGAAACAATAGATACACATTCTTCGCTTGATGTATAACCGAGGAGAACGTCAAACTTGTCACTGATTTAATGAGACCCTTCACAATATCACCATCTTTCGGTTAGTTTGTCCCTATACATGCACAGACTGATCTTTGAGACAAGCATTTGACTAGTGTTCTCAACGGATATCCAACCAAGCCAAACCGTGTTCCATCATTCACATGGAAACATGCACAAGGACCAAATGAAAGCGAGGAGAAATTAATCCCCCACTTACGGATGAGGGTGCCAACGAGACCAACGTTCCCTTCCCAAAAAAGGGAGACCGCAGTATCTTGACAACCATCCACCACTCCCACACAATCGCGTAAGCACAACCATCAACCCACACAACTGACCGTGACGCCTCAAGGGAAGCAACCCGAGAGGCATCACAATGCAGCACATGAAGGCAGGGAAAGCCCGCTATGCATGACACAAGGGAAGGATTTATATACCCAACCCCCTAGAGCCAAGGAGACCAACGTTCCCTTCCCAAAAAAGGGAGACCGCAGTATCTTGACAACCATCCACCACTCCCACACAATCGCGTAAGCACAACCATCAACCCACACAACTGACTGTGACGCCTCGAGGGAAGCAACCCGAGAGACATCACAATGCAGCACATGAAGGCAGGGAAAGCCCGCTATGCATGACACAAGGGAAGGATTTATATACCCAACCCCCTAGAGCCAAGGAGACCAACGTTCCCTTCCCAAAAAAGGGAGACCGCAGTATCTTGACAACCATCCACCACTCCCACACAATCGCGTAAGCACAACCATCAACCCACACAACTGACCGTGACGCCTCAAGGGAAGCAACCCCAGAGGCATCACAATGCAGCACATGAAGGCAGGGAAAGCCCGCTATGCATGACACAAGGGAAGGATTTATATACCCAACCCCCTAGAGCCAAGGAGACCAACGTTCCCTTCCCAAAAAAGGGAGACCGCAGTATCTTGACAACCATCCACCACTCCCACACAATCGCGTAAGCACAACCATCAACCCACACAACTGACTGTGACGCCTCGAGGGAAGCAACCCGAGAGACATCACAATGCAGCACATGAAGGCAGGGAAAGCCCGCTATGCATGACACAAGGGAAGGATTGATATACCCAACCCCCTAGAGCCAACGAGACCAACGTTCCCTTCCCAAAAAAGGGAGACCGCAGTATCTTGACAACCATCCACCACTCCCACACAATCGCATAAGCGCAACCATCAACCCACACAACTGATCATGCAGGACCTGACCTTTGAGACAAGCATATGACTAGTGGAAGGATCAGCCATGTAGCATCACCAACAACATCTGCATTGTTTGAGGTATGACTGAGCTCACCACTCAGACCCCAACACAAGCCCAAACCGTCGTCTCGAACATTCAATTCCGTTCGATTAGTTTGTCCTTTGTACATGCACAACCTGATTTTTGAGACAAGCATATGACTAATGGAAGGATCAGACAGGTTGCACCACCAACAACATCTGCAATGTTTGAGGTATGACTGAGCAGACCACTCAGACCCCAACACAATCCCAAACCGTCTTCCCAAATCGACAGGAACCCAATTAATGAGTCTTCACCTCTGCATGATGCTCAAAACCGCAATTGTGCGAGAGAATTCAACCCAAGCATATAAACAGGGCCCGTATATCAGCACTAACAAAATTCCACTACCAACAGGGAGAACTCCGATGGGACAAGTGAGGATCTTCTAGGTGGAGCTCACCCACCTGGGGATTCTTCGCTTGATGTATAACCGAGGAGAAAGTCAGCCGTGTCACTGATTTAATGAGACCCTTCACAGTATCACCATCTTTCGATTAGTTTGTCCCTGTACATGCACTAACTGATCTTTGAGACAAGCATATGACTAGTGGAAGGATCAACCATGTAGCATTACCAACAACATCTGCATTGTTTGTGGTATAACTGAGCAGACCACTCAGACCCCAACACAAGCCCAAACCATCATCCCGAACATTCAATTCCGTTCGATTAGTTTATCCTTTGTAAATGCACAACCTGATCTTTGAGACAAGCATATGACTAATGGTAGGATCAGCCAGGTAGCATCACCAACCACATCTGCAATGTTTGAGGTATGACTGAGCAGACCACTCAAACCCCAACACAAGCCCAAATCATCTTCCCAAATCGACAGGATTCACCTTAATGAGTCATCACCTCTGCATGACGCTCGTGTATCTTGCAGAAACAATAGATACACATTCTTCGCTTGATGTAAAACCGAGGAGAACGTCAGACTTGTCCCTGATTTACTGAGACCCTTCACAGTATCACCATCTTCGATTAGTTTGTCCCTGTACATGCACAGACTGAACTTTGAGACAAGCATATGACTAGTGTTCTCAACGGATATCCAACCAAGCCAAACCGTGTTCCATCATTCACATGGAAACATGCACAAGGACCAAATGAAAGCGAGGAGAAATTAAACCCCCACTTACGGATGAGGGTGCCAACGAGACCAACATTCCCTTCCCAAAAAAGGGAGACCGCAGTATCTTGACAACCATCCACCACTCCCACACAATCGCGTAAGCACAACCATCAACCCACACAGCTGATCGTGACGCCTCGAGGGATGCAACCCGAGAGGCATCACAATGCAGCACATGAAGGCAGGGAAAGCCCGCTATGCATGACACAAGGGAAGGATTGATATACCCAACCCCCTAGAGCCAACGAGACCAACGTTCCCTTCCCAAAAAAGGGAGACCGCGGTATCTTGACAACCATCCACCACTCCCACACAATCGCATAAGCGCAACCATCAACCCACACAACTGATCATGCAGGACCTGATCTTTGAGACAAGCATATGACTAGTGGAAGGATCAGACATGTAGAATCACCAACAACATCTGCATTGTTTGAGGTATGACTGAGCTCACCACTCAGACCCCAACACAAGCCCAAACCGTCGTCCCGAACATTCAATTCCGTTCGATTAGTTTGTCCATTGTACATGCACAACCTGATCTTTGAGACAAGCATATGACTAATGGAAGGATCAACAAGGTTGCATCACCAACCACATCTGCAATGTTTGAGGTATGACCCCACCTCAACGTCCTTCCCTTCAAGGCACGCCGCATGCACCAAGACGGGACTCGAGGCCCCTTCAAATCGTCTCACTCGGATGCCATTGTCTGGAAACGACTGTCAGCCCGCAAGATCACACATGCGACAAACCCCATCTCGTTGTCATCGTTTTTAGGGCGCACTACCTCGGGAAAGACAAGCCCCAAGCACGGGACGAATCATCGAGAATTCATGGCATTGCATCCATGCCATTTTCCATGTCACTGGGCACGTCATCGGGTGGCTCTAGGCACGCAGGACAAGACCCACGCCCAGGGGGGGTCGCCGACCACTCCCCCCCCTAAAGAGACATTTATGCATTTCCAGCTATTCCACCAGGAAACATCAACAGTGACGAGGAGACATACTGATGGGTTTAGACCACCCTAAGGGCACCGCAGTGCATGAAAGACAACACGGGTTGCCCTAAAAGAGCTATGAAACCATAGGAAGGGCCACCGACGTGACCCCTTAGGCACATGAAGGCCGCCGACACGTCATGGCATCCGTCCCGCGTCTCGTCCATCACCGCAGAGAAGACACGCCCCATGTCCAGAGCGGGTCCTCACGCATGAAAGGAATTATCTTGAGGCGGTCATTGTCATTACATACCGTACCCAACAACATATGACAAACCCCACCACGTCGTCCTTCCTTGCAAGGCACACCGCATCCTCCAAGGCAAGCCCCGATGCCCCTTCAAATCGTCCCACTCGGGTGGCGTTGTCTCCACGTGATTGTCAGTACGTCGGACCTGACACGCGACGCACCCCGGCTCATTGTCATCACTTTTATGGCGCATTACCTCAGACAAGACAAGCCCCAAGCACCGTATGAATCCTCAAGCTTTCATGGATTTGTCTGGAGGCCATTTTTCCATGTCCGTGGGCATGTCACTAGGTGGCTCTGGGCACGCAGGACAAGACCCACGCCCAGGGGGGGTCGCCGACCACTCCCCCCCTAAAGAGACATTTATGCATTTTCAGCTGTCCCACCAGGAAACATCAGCACTGACGAGGAGACATACTAACGGGTTTAGACAACCCTGTGGGCACCACAGCGCATGAAAGACAACACGTGTTGCCCTAAAAGATATATGAAACCATAGGAACAGCCACCGATGTGACCCCTTAGGCACATGAAGGCCGCCGACACGTAGTAGCATTCATCCCGGGTAGCGTCCAACACCGCCGAGAAGACAGGCCCCATGTCCAGAGAGGGTCCTCACGCATGAAATGAATTCTCTTTAGGTGGTCATTGTCATTACATACGGGACACGACAACAGATGACAAACCCCACCGCAACGTCCTTCCTTTCAAGGCACGCCACACGCACCAAGACGGGCCTCGAGGCCCCTTCAAATCGTCTCACTCGGATGCCATTGTCTGGACACGACTGTCAGTCCGCAGGATCACACATGCGACAAACCCCATCTCATTGTCATCGTTTTTAGGGCGCACTACCTCGGGCAAGACAAGCCCCAAGCACGGGACGAATCATCCGAAATTCATGGCACTGCGTCGATGCCATTTTCCATGTCACTCGGCATGTCAGTGGGTGGCTCTAGGCACGCAGGACAAGACCCACGCCCAGGGGGGGTCGCCGACCACTCCCCCCCTAAAGAGACATTTATGCATTTCCAGCTATACCACCAGGAAACATCAACAGTGACGAGGAGACATACTGATGGGTTTAGACCACCCTAAGGGCACCGCAGTGCATGAAAGACAACACGGGTTGCCCTAAAAGAGCTATGAAACCATAGGAAGGGCCACCGACGTGACCCCTTAGGCACATGAAGGCCGCCGACACGTCATGGCATCCGTCCCGCGTCTCGTCCATCACCGCAGAGAAGACGCGCCCCATGTCCAGAGCGAGTCCTCACGCCTCAAAGGAATTATCTTTAGGTGGTCATTGTCAATACATACCGTACCCAACAACATATGACAAACCCCACCACATCGTCCTTCCTTGCAAGGCACACCGCATCCACCAAGGCAAGCCCCGAGGCCCCTTCAAATCGTCTCACTCGGATGCCGTTGTCTCCACGTGATCGTCAGTACGTCGGACCTCACACACGCGACAAACCCCATCTCATTGTCATCGTTTTTATGGCGCACTACCTCGGGCAAGACAAGCCCGAAGCACGGGACGAATCATCAGGAATTCTTGGCATTGCGTCGATGCCATTTTCCACGTCACTCGGCGTGGGTCTGACACGCGACGCACCCCAGCTCATTGTCATCACTTTTATGGCGCATTACCTCAGAAAAGACAAGCCCCAAGCACCGTACGAATCATCAGGCTTTCATGGATTCGTCTGGAGGCCATTTTTCCATGTCTGTGGGCATGTCACTGGGTGGCTCTGGGCACACAGGACAAGACCCACGCCCAGGGGGGGTCGCCGACCACTCCCCCCCTAAAGAGACATTTATGCATTTCCAGCTGTCCCACCAGGAAACATCAGCACTGACGAGGAGACATACTGATGGGTTCAGACAACCCTGTGGGCACCACAGCGCATGAAAGACAACACGTGTTGCCCTAAAAGAGATATGAAACCATAGGAATAGCCACCAATGTGACCCCTTAGGCACATCAAGGCCGCCATCACGTACTAGCATCCATCCCGGGTAGCGTCCAACACCGCCGAGAAGACAGGCCCCATGTCCAGAGAGGGTCCTCACGCATGAAATGAATTCTCTTTAGGTGGTCATTATCATTACATACGGGACACGAAAACACATGAATAACCACACCTCAACGTCCTTCCTTTCAAGGCACACCGCATGCACCAAGACGGGCCTCGAGGCCCCTTCAAATCGTCTCACTCGGATGCCTTTGTCTGGAAACGACTGTCAGCCCGCAAGATCACACATGCGACAAAACCCATCTCATTGTCATCGTTTTTAGGGCGCACTACCTCGGGAAAGACAAGCCCCAAGCACGGGACGAATCATCGAGAATTCATGGCATTGCGTCCATGCCATTTTCCATGTCACTGGGCACGTCATCGGGTGGCTCTAGGCACGCAGGACAAGACCCACGCCCAGGGGGGGTCGCCGACCACTCCCCCCCCTAAAGAGACATTTATGCATTTCCAGCTATTCCACCAGGAAACATCAACAGTGACGAGGAGACATACTGATGGGTTTAGACCACCCTAAGGGCACCGCAGTGCATGAAAGACAACACAGGTTGCCCTAAAAGAGCTATGAAACCATAGGAAGGGCCACCGACGTGACCCCTTAGGCACATGAAGGCCGCCGACACGTCATGGCATCCGTCCCGCGTCTCGTCCATCACCGCAGAGAAGACACGCCCCATGTCCAGAGCGGGTCCTCACGCATGAAAGGAATTATCTTGAGGCGGTCATTGTCATTACATACCGTACCCAACAACATATGACAAACCCCACCACGTCGTCCTTCCTTGCAAGGCACACCGCATCCTCCAAGGCAAGCCCCGATGACCCTTCAAATCGTCCCACTCGGGTGGCGTTGTCTCCACGTGATTGTCAGTACGTCGGACCTGACACGCGACGCACCCCGGCTCATTGTCATCACTTTTATGGCGCATTACCTCAGACAAGACAAGCCCCAAGCACCGTATGAATCCTCAAGCTTTCATGGATTTGTCTGGAGGCCATTTTTCCATGTCCGTGGGCATGTCACTAGGTGGCTCTGGGCACGCAGGACAAGACCCACGCCCAGGGGGGGTCGCCGACCACTCCCCCCCTAAAGAGACATTTATGCATTTTCAGCTGTCCCACCAGGAAACATCAGCACTGACGAGGAGACATACTAACGGGTTTAGACAACCCTGTGGGCACCACAGCGCATGAAAGACAACACGTGTTGCCCTAAAAGATATATGAAACCCTAGGAACAGCCACCGATGTGACCCCTTAGGCACATGAAGGCCGCCGACACGTAGTAGCATTCATCCCGGGTAGCGTCCAACACCGCCGAGAAGACAGGCCCCATGTCCAGAGAGGGTCCTCACGCATGAAATGAATTCTCTTTAGGTGGTCATTGTCATTACATACGGGACACGACAACAGATGACAAACCCCACCGCAACGTCCTTCCTTTCAAGGCACGCCACACGCACCAAGACGGGCCTCGAGGCCCCTTCAAATCGTCTCACTCGGATGCCATTGTCTGGACACGACTGTCAGTCCGCAGGATCACACATGCGACAAACCCCATCTCATTGTCATCGTTTTTAGGGCGCACTACCTCGGGCAAGACAAGCCCCAAGCACGGGACGAATCATCAGAAATTCATGGCACTGCGTCGATGCCATTTTCCATGTCACTCGGCATGTCAGTGGGTGGCTCTAGGCACGCAGGACAAGACCCACGCCCAGGGGGGGTCGCCGACCACTCCCCCCCTAAAGAGACATTTATGCATTTCCAGCTATACCACCAGGAAACATCAACAGTGACGAGGAGACATACTGATGGGTTTAGACCACCCTAAGGGCACCGCAGTGCATGAAAGACAACACGGGTTGCCCTAAAAGAGCTATGAAACCATAGGAAGGGCCACCGACGTGACCCCTTAGGCACATGAAGGCCGCCGACACGTCATGGCATCCGTCCCGCGTCTCGTCCATCACCGCAGAGAAGACGCGCCCCATGTCCAGAGCGAGTCCTCACGCCTCAAAGGAATTATCTTTAGGTGGTCATTGTCAATACATACCGTACCCAACAACATATGACAAACCCCACCACATCGTCCTTCCTTGCAAGGCACACCGCATCCACCAAGGCAAGCCCCGAGGCCCCTTCAAATCGTCGCACTCGGATGCCGTTGTCTCCACGTGATCGTCAGTACGTCGGACCTCACACACGCGACAAACCCCATCTCATTGTCATCGTTTTTATGGCGCACTACCTCGGGCAAGACAAGCCCGAAGCACGGGACGAATCATCAGGATTTCATGGATTCGTCTGGAGGCCGTTTTTCCATGTCTGTGGGCATGTCACTGGGTGGCTCTGGGCACACAGGACAAGACCCACGCCCAGGGGGGGTCGCCGACCACTCCCCCCCTAAAGAGACATTTATGCATTTCCAGCTGTCCCACCAGGAAACATCAGCACTGACGAGGAGACATACTGATGGGTTCAGACAACCCTGTGGGCACCACAGCGCATGAAAGACAACACGTGTTGCCCTAAAAGAGATATGAAACCATAGGAATAGCCACCAATGTGACCCCTTAGGCACATCAAGGCCGCCATCACGTACTAGCATCCATCCCGGGTAGCGTCCAACACCGCCGAGAAGACAGGCCCCATGTCCAGAGAGGGTCCTCACGCATGAAATGAATTCTCTTTAGGTGGTCATTATCATTACATACGGGACACGAAAACACATGAATAACCACACCTCAACGTCCTTCCTTTCAAGGCACACCGCATGCACCAAGACGGGCCTCGAGGCCCCTTCAAATCGTCTCACTCGGATGCCTTTGTCTGGAAACGACTGTCAGCCCGCAAGATCACACATGCGACAAAACCCATCTCATTGTCATCGTTTTTAGGGCGCACTACCTCGGGAAAGACAAGCCCCAAGCACGGGACGAATCATCAGGCATTCATGGCATTAAGTCGATGTCATTTTGCATGTCAATGGGCATCACATTGGGTGGCTCTAGGCACGCAGGACAAGACCCACGCCCGGGGGGGTCGCCGACCACTCCCCCCCTAAAGAGACATTTATGCATTTCCAGCTATTCCACCAGGAAACATCAACACCGACGAGGAGACATACTGATGGGTTTAGACCACCCTGAGGGCAGGGCAGCGCATGAAAGGCAACACGTGTTTCCCTAAAAGAGCTATGAAACCATAGGAAGGGCCACCGACGTGGCCCCTTAGGCACATGAAGGCCGCCGACACGTCATGGCATCCGTCCCACGTATCGTCCATCACCACAGCGAAGACACGCCCCATGTCCAGAGCGGGTCCCCACGCATGAAAGGAATTCTCTTTAGGCGGTCATTGTCATTACATACCGGACCCAACAACATATGACAAACCCCACCTCATTGTCCTTCCATTCAAGGCACACCGCATCCACCAAGGCAAGCCCTGAGGCCCCTTCAAATCCTCTCACCCGGATGGCGTTGTCTCCACCTGATTGTCAGTACGGAGGACCTGACACGCGACGAAACCCGGCTCATTGTCATCACTTTTATGGCGCACTACCTCGAACAAGACAAGCCCCAAGCACCGGACGAATCATCAAGCTGTCTTTGCTTTGTCCGGAGGCTGTTTTTCCATGTCCGTGGGCATGTCACTGGGTGGCTCTGGGAACGCAGGACAAGACCCACGCCCAGGGGGGGTCGCCGACCACTCCCCCCCTAAAGAGACATTTATGCATTTCCAGCTGTCCCACCAGGAAACATCAGCACTGACGAGGAGACATACTGATGGGTTTAGACAACCCTGTGGGCACCACAGCGCATGAAAGACAACACGTGTTGCCCTAAAAGAGATATGAAACCATAGGAACAGCCACTGATGTGACCCCTTAGGCACATCAAGGCCGCCGACACGTAGTAGCATTCGTCGCGGGTAGCATCCAACGCCGCCGAGAAGACAGGCCCCATGTCCAGAGCGGGTCCTCGCGCATGAAATGAATTCTCTTTAGGTGGTCATTGTCATTACATACGGGACACGACAACATATGAAAAACCCCACCTCGACGTCCTTCCTTTCAAGGCACGCCGCATGCACCAAGACGGGCCCTGAGGCCCCTTCAAATCGTCTCACTCGGATGCCATTGTCTGGACGCGACTGTCAGTCCGCAGGATCGCACATGCGACAAACCCCGTCTCATTGCCATCGTTTTTAGGGCGCACTACCTCGGGCAAGACAAACCCCAAGCACGGGACGAATCATCAGGAATTCATGGCATTGCGTCGATGCCATTTTCCATGTCACTGGGCATGTCTGTGGGTGGCTCTCGGCACGCAGGACAAGACCCACGCCCAGGGGGGGTCGCCGACCACTCCCCCCCTAAAGAGACATTTATGCATTTCCAGCTATTCCACCAGGAAACATCAACACTGACGAGGAGACATACTGAGTGGTTTAGACCACCCAGAGGGAACCGCAGCGCATGAAAGGCAACACGTGTTGCCCTAAAAGGGCTATGAAACCATAGGAAGGGACACCGACGTGGCCCCTAAGGCACATGAAGGCCGCCGACACGTCATGGCATTCGTCCCGCGTATCGTCCAACACCGCCGAGGAGACAGGACCCATGTCCAGAGCGGGTCCTCACGCATGAAATGAATTCTCTTTAGGTGGTCATTGTCTTTACATACCGGACACAACAACATATGACAAACCCCACCTCAACGTCCTTCCTTTCAAGGCACGCCGCACGCACCAAGACGGGCCCCGAGGCCCCTTCAAATCGCCTCACTAGGATTCCATTGTCTGGACGCGATTGTCAGTCCGTAGGATCTCACAGGCGACAAACCCCACCCATCTCATTGTCATCGGTTTTATGGCGCACCACCTCGGGCAAGACAAGACCCTAGCACGGGAAGAATCATCAGGAATTCAGGGCATTGCGTCGATGCCATTTTCCATGTCACTGGGCATGTCATTGGGTGGCTCTAGGCACGCAGGACAAGACCCACGCCCAGGGGGGTCGCCGACCACTCCCCCCCTAAAGAGACATTTATGCATTTCCAGCTATCCCACCAGGAAACATCAACACTGACGAGGAGACATACTGATGGGTTTAGACCACCCTGAGGGCACCGCAGC
The DNA here is from genome assembly GCA_963277665.1 of Viscum album. Taxonomy (NCBI): domain Eukaryota; kingdom Viridiplantae; phylum Streptophyta; class Magnoliopsida; order Santalales; family Viscaceae; genus Viscum; species Viscum album. The sequence continues at coordinate 88,886 of CAUJRU010001172.1, forward strand.
GCATGAAAGACAACACGTGTTGCCCTAAAAGAGCTATGAAACCATAGGAAGGGCCACCGACGTGACCCCTTATGCACATGAAGGCCACCGACAAGTCATGGCATCCATCCCGCGTATCGTCGATCACCGCCGAGAAGACACGCCCCATGTCCAGAGCGGGTCCTCACTCATGAAAAGAATTCTCTTTAGGTGGTAATTGTAATTACATACAGGACCCAACAACATATGAAAAACCCCACCTCGACGTCCTTCCTTTCAAGGCACGTCGCATCCACCAAGACATGCCCCGAGGCCACTTCAAATCGTCTCACTCGGATGGCTTTGTCTCCACGCGATTGTCAGTTCGTCGGACCTGACACGCGACGAACCCCGTCTCATTGTCATCGCTTTTATGGGGCACTACCGCGGGCAAGACAAGCCCCAAGCACAGGAGGAATCATCTAGAGGCCATTTTTCCATGTCTGTGGGCATGTCACTGGGTGGCTCTGGGCACGCAGGACAAGACCCACGCCCAGGGGGGGTCGCCGACCACTCCCCCCCTAAAGAGACATTTCTGCATTTCCAGCTCTCCCACCAGGAAACATCAGCACTGACGAGGAGACATACTGAGTGGTTTAGACCACCCAGAGGGAACCGCAGCGCATGAAAGACAACACGTGTTGCCCTAAAAGAGCTATGAAACCATAGGAACGGCAACCGACGTGACCCCTTAGGCACGTGAAGGCCGCCGACACGTCATGGCATCCTTCCCGCGTATCGTCGACCACCGCCGAGAAGACAGACCCCATGTCCAGAGCGGGTCCTCACGCATGAAATGAATTCTCTTTAGGTGGTCGGTGTCGTTACATACCGAACCCAACAACATATGACAAACCCCAGCTCGGCGTCCTTCCTTTCAAGGCACCCCGCATCCACCAAGACAAGCCTCGAGGCCCCTTCAAATCGTCTCACTCGGATGGCATTGTCTCCACGCGATTGTCGGTACGTAGGACCTCACACGCGACGAACCCCGGCTCATTGTCAAAGCTTTTAAGGCGCACTACCCCGGAGAAGACAAGCCCCAAGCACCGGACGAATCATCACGCATTGATGGCATTGTCTAGAGGCCATTTTTC
>CAUJRU010001172.1:100000-122500 GCA_963277665.1 Viscum album
CATCACCTCCGCATGACGCTCGTGTATCTTGCAGAAACAGTAGATACACATTCTCAAGCCGCCCTTATGAACATCATCACCCAAGGCATGACTGAGGAGGAAGGCACCCCAACTTGTCCAATAATGAACCATGGCAACCGTTTGCCTGGTGGTGTGAGTTTCTCAGGACCCAAATAACTCACAGGTGGCCCCGACAATGCGTTGGGCAAAGCACTCCCGCAAATCACTGCCCAAGGAAGCTTGCTACGGTTCGCATGGAATATCACTGAATGGGAAATTTAGGAGCACGGTCTCTCATCCTGGTGATACCGACAGTTTCGCGCTTGAACCACTACCAAAATCCCACAACGCTCCAGAGAAGGTGAGGAAAAGGCAGGTACAGCAAAGGACGACAAAGGAACCCAATCCCACCATGCCTCCCACATCCCAACATCTGCAAGAACTCAACCACACTCGGTGGCTTTTAAGCATAGCCCGACCCGCAACGCTCCATGAAAGGTGAGGAAAAAGGTGGGTACGACAGGACGGGGAAACAACCCAATCCCGCCCATACCCCCCACATCCCACCAGTGAGGAAAAAGGTAGGAACGTCAGGGGATGAGGAGGGAAACCCCCATCCCGCCGTGCCTCCCACATCTCACATTCCGTAGGAACTCAACCGCCATGAGGCAGCTTTTAAGCAGACGAACCAGCAACGCTCAAGAGACGTCGAGGAAAAGGAGTCATGGTAGGTACGGGGGTCCTATGTCCCGCCGCGCCGCCCACATCCCACCATCCACAGGATCCCACAAACCGTGAGGCGGTATTTAAGCACCCAGCCCGCAATGCTCCACAGACGGGGAGGAAAAGGCAGGCACGTCAGGGGACGGGGCAAAAACCCAATCCCGCCGCGCCTCCCACATCCCACCATCCGCAGCAACTCAACCACCCTGAGGCGGCTTTTAAGCAAGCCAAGCCGCACTGCTCTAGAGAAGGCGAGGGAAGGGCATAAGCGTCGAGGGACGACAAAGGAACACCAACCCACCATGCCTCCCACATCCCACCATCCAAGGAACTCCGCCACCGACAGGTGGCCTTTTAAGCAAGCCCGAACCGCAACGCTCCATGAAAGGTGAGGAAAAAGGCGGGCACGGCATGAGACTGGGCAAAAACCCATTCTTTCCAATGCCCCCCACATCCCACCGGTGAGGAAAAGGAATTACAGCGTCCCACCGCCATGCCTCCCACATCCCACCTTCCGAAGGAACTCAACCGCCATGAGGCAGATTTTAAGCAGACGAACCCACAACGCTCCAGGGACGTTGAGGAAAAGGAGTCATGACAGGAACGGAGGCCCTATGTCCCGCCGCACCCCCCACATCCCACCATTCAAAAGAACTCAACCACCGTTGAGAAACTTTTAACCAAGAACCAGGACACCAACCATGCTCATCTATCATCATCCCATCCAAGTTATATCTGTCTAGTATCGCATCGTATTTTTAGCAAGCCCTTGGAAGACGGAACCGCAATTGTGCGAGAGAATTCAACCCAAGCATATAGACGGGGCCCCTACATCAGCACCAAAAAAATTCCACTACCAACAGGGAGAACTCCAAAGGGACAAGTGAGGGTCATCTAGGTGGAGCTCACCCACCTGGGGATTCTTCGCTTGAGATATAACCGAGGAGAAAGTCACCCCTGGCACTGATTTAATGAGACCCGTCACAGTATCACCATCTTTCGATTAGTTTGTCCTTTACATGCGGGACCTGATCTTTGAGACAGGCATATGACTAGTGGAAGGATCAGCCATGTAGCATCACCAACAACATCTGCATTGTTTGGGGTATGACTGAGCTGACCACTCAGACCCCAACACAAGCCCAAACCGTCGTCCCGAACATTCAATTCTGTTCGATTAGTTTGTCCTTTGTACATGCACAACCTGATCTTTGAGACAAGCATATGACTAATGGAAGGATCAGCCAGGTAGCATCACCAACCACATCTGCAATGTTTGAGGTATGACTGAGCAGACCACTCAGACCCCAACACAAGCCCCAACCATCTTCCCAAATCGACAGGATTCCCCTTAATGAGTCATCACCTCCGCATGACGCTCGTGTATCTTGCAGAAACAGTAGATACACATTCTCAAGCCACCCTTATGAACATCATCACCCAAGGCATGGCTGAGGAGGAAGGCACCCCAACTTGTCCAATAATGAACCATGGAAATCGTCACCCTGTTGGTGAGAGTTTCTTAGGACCCAAATAACTCGCACGTGGCCCCGACAATGCGTTGAGCAAAGCACTCCCACCAATCATTGCCCAAGGCAGCTTGCTATGGTTCGCATGAAATATCGCTGAATGAGAAATTTAGGAGCACGCTCTCGCATCCTGGTGATACCGACAGTTTCGCGCTTGAACCACTACCAAAATTCCACAACGCTCCAGAGAAGGTGAGGAAAAGGCGGTACAGCAAGGGACGACAAAGGAACCCAATCCCAACATGCCTCCCACATCCCAACATCTGCAAGAACTCAACCACACTCAGTGGATTTTAAGCAAAGCCCGACCCGCAACGCTCCATGAAAGGTGAGGAAAAAGGTGGGTACGACAGGACGGGGAAACAACCCAATCCCGCCCATACCCCCCACATCCCACCAGTGAGGGAAAAGGTAGGAACGTCAGGGGATGAGGAGGGAAACCCCCATCCCGCCGTGCCTCCCACATCTCACATTCCGTAGGAACTCAACCGCCATGAGGCAGCTTTTAAGCAGACGAACCAGCAACGCTCAAGAGACGTCGAGGAAAAGGAGTCATGGTAGGTACGGGGGTCCTATGTCCCGCCGCGCCGCCCACATCCCACCATCCACAGGATCCCACAAACCGTGAGGCGGTATTTAAGCACCCAGCCCGCAATGCTCCACAGACGGGGAGGAAAAGGCAGGCACGTCAGGGGACGGGGCAAAAACCCAATCCCGCCGCGCCCCCCACATCCCACCATCCGCAGCAACTCAACCACCCTGAGGCAGCTTTTAAGCAAGCAAAGCCGCACTGCTCTAGAGAAGGCGAGGGAAGGGCAGGAGCATCGAGGGACGACAAAGGAACACCAACCCACCATGCCTCCCACATCCCACCATCCAAGGAACTCCGCCACCAACAGGTGGCCTTTTAAGCAAGCCCGAACCGCAACGCTCCATGAAAGGTGAGGAAAAAGGCGGGCACGGCATGAGACTGGGCAAAAACCCATTCTTTCCAATGCCCCCCACATCCCACCGGTGAGGAAAAGGAATTACAGCGTCCCACCGCCATGCTTCCCACATCCCACCTTCCGAAGGAACTCAACCGCCGTGAGGCAGATTTTAAGCAGACGAACCCACAACGCTCCAGGGACGTTGAGGAAAAGGAGTCATGACAGGAACAGAGGCCCTATGTCCCGCCGCACCCCCCACATCCCACCATTCAAAAGAACTCAACCACCGTTGCGAAACTTTTAACCAAGAACCAGGACACCAACCATGCTCATCTATCATCATCCCATCCAAGTTATATCTGTCTAGTATCGCATCGTCTTTTTAGCAAGCCCTTGGAACCCGAAACCAAAATTGTGCGAGAGAATTCAACCCAAGCATATAGACGGGGCCCGTACATCAGCACCAACAAAATTCCACTACCAACAGGGAGAACTCCAAAGGGACAAGTGAGGGTCTTCAAGGTGGAGCTCACCCACCTGGGGATTCTTCGCTTGAGGTATAACCGAGGAGAAAGTCAGCCCTGGCACTGATTTAATGAGACCCGTCACAGTATCACCATCTTTCGATTAGTTTGTCCTTTACATGCGGGACCTGATCTTTGAGACAGGCATATGACTAGTGGAAGGATCAACCATGTAGCATCACCAACCACATCTGCAATGTTTGAGGTATGACTGAGCAGACCACTCAGACCCCAACACAAGCCCAAACCGTCGTCCCGAGCATTCAATTCCATTCGATTAGTTTGTCCTTCGTACATGCACAGCCTGATCTTTGAGACAATCATATGACTAATGGAAAGATCAACCGGGTACCATCACCAACCACATCTGCAATGTTTGAGGTATGACTGAGCAGACCACTCAGACCCCAACACAAGCCCGAACCATCTCTTCCCAAATCGACATGTTTCCCCTTAATTAGTCATCACCTCTGCATGACGCTCGTGTATCTTGCAGAAACAGTAGATACACATTCTCAAGCCACCCTTATGAACATCATCACCCAAGGCATGACTGAGGAGGAAGGCACCCCAACTTGTCCAATAATGAACCATGGAAATCGTTACCCTGTTGGTGTGAGTTTCTTAGGACCCAAATAACTCGCACGTGGCCCCGACAATGCGTTGAGCAAAGCACTCCCACCAATCATTGCCCAAGGCAGCTTGCTATGGTTCGCATGGAATATCACTGAATGAGAAATTTAGGAGCACGCTCTCGCATCCTGGTGATACCGACAGTTTCGCGCTTGAACCACTACCAAAATTCCACAACGCTCCAGAGAAGGTGAGGAAAAGGCGGTACAGCAAGGGACGACAAAGGAACCCAATCCCACCATGCCTCCCACATCCCAACATCTGCAAGAACTCAACCACAATCAGTGGATTTTAAGCAAAGCCCGACCCGCAACGCTCCATGAAAGGTGAGGAAAAAGGTGGGTACGACAGGACGGGGAAACAACCCAATCCCACCCATACCCCCCACATCCCACCAGTGAGGAAAAAGGTAGGAACGTCAGGGGATGAGGAGGGAAACCCCCATCCCGCCGTGCCTCCCACATCTCACATTCCGTAGGAACTCAACCGCCATGAGGCAGCTTTTAAGCAGACGAACCAGCAACGCTCAAGAGACGTCGAGGAAAAGGAGTCATGGTAGGTACGGGGGTCCTATGTCCCGCCGCGCCGCCCACATCCCACCATCCACAGGATCCCACAAACCGTGAGGCGGTATTTAAGCACCCAGCCCGCAATGCTCCACAGACGGGGAGGAAAAGGCAGGCACGTCAGGGGACGGGGCAAAAACCCAATCCCGCCGCGCCCCCCACATCCCACCATCCGCAGCAACTCAACCGCCCTGAGGCAGCTTTTAAGCAAGCAGAGCCGCACTGCTCTAGAGAAGGCGAGGGAAGGGCAGGAGCGTCGAGGGACGACAAAGGAACACCAACCCACCATGCCTCCCACATCCCACCATCCAAGGAACTCCGCCACCAACAGGTGGCCTTTTAAGCAAGCCCGAACCGCAACGCTCCATGAAAGGTGAGGAAAAAGGCGGGCACGGCATGAGACTGGGCAAAAACCCATTCTTTCCAATGCCCCCCACATCCCACCGGTGAGGAAAAGGAATTACAGCGTCCCACCGCCATGCCTCCCACATCCCACCTTCCGAAGGAACTCAACCGCCATGAGGCAGATTTTAAGCAGACGAACCCACAACGCTCCAGGGACGTTGAGGAAAAGGAGTCATGACAGGAACGGAGGCCCTATGTCCCGCCGCACCCCCCACATCCCACCATTCAAAAGAACTCAACCACCGTTGCGAAACTTTTAACCAAGAACCAGGACACCAACCATGCTCATCTATCATCATCCCATCCAAGTTATATCTGTCTAGTATCGCATCGTCTTTTTAGCAAGCCCTTGGAACCCGAAACCAAAATTGTGCGAGAGAATTCAACCCAAGCATATAGACGGGGCCCTTACATCAGCACCAACAAAATTCCACTACCAACAGGGAGAACTCCAAAGGGACAAGTGAGGTTCTTCTAGGTGGAGCTCACCCACCTGGGGATTCTTCGCTTGATGTATAACCGAGGAGAAAGTCAGCCGTGTCACTGATTTAATGAGACCCTTCACAGTATCACCATCTTTCGATTAGTTTGTCCTTGTACATGCAGGACCTGATCTTTGAGACACGCATATGACTAGTGGAAGGATCACCCATGTAGCGTCACTAACCACATCTGCAATGTTTGAGGTATGACTGAGCAGACCACTCAGACCCCAACACAAGCCTAAACCGTCGTCCCGAGCATTCAATTCCATTCGATTAGTTTGTCCTTTGTACATGCACAACCTGATCTTTGATACAAGCATATGACTAATGGAAGGATCAGCCAGGTAGCATCACCAACCACATCTGCAATGTTTGAGGTATGACTGAGCAAACCACTCAGACCCCAACACAAGCCCAAACCATCTTCCCAAATCGACATGTTTCCCCTTAATTAGTCATCACCTCTGCATGACGCTCGTGTATCTTGCAAAAACAATAGATACACATTCTTCGCTTGATGTATAACCGAGGAGAACGTCAAACTTGTCACTGATTTAATGAGACCCTTCACAGTATCACCATCTTTCGGTTAGTTTGTCCCTGTACATGCACAGACTGATCTTTGAGACAAGCATATGACTAGTGTTCTCATCGGATATCCAACCAAGCCAAACCGTGTTCCATCATTCACATGGAAACATGTACAAGGACCAAATGAAAGCGAGGAGAAATTAAACCCCCACTTACGGATGAGGGTGCCAACGAGACCAACGTTCCCTTCCCAAAAAAGGGAGACCGCAGTATCTTGACAACCATCCACCACTCCCACACAATCGCGTAAGCACAACCATCAACCCACACAACTGACCGTCACGCCTCGAGGGAAGCAACCCGAGAGGCATCACAATGCAGCACATGAAGGCAGGGAAAGCCCGCTATGCATGACACAAGGGAAGGATTGATATACCCAACCCCCTAGCGCCAACGAGACCAACGTTCCATTCCCAAAAAAGGGAGACCGCAGTATCTTGACAACCATCCACCACTTCCACACAATCGCATAAGGGCAACCATCAACCCACACAACTGATCATGCACAACCTGATCTTTGAGACAAGCATATGACTAGTAGAAGGATCAGCCATGTAGCATCACCAACATCATCTGCATTGTTTGAGGTATGACTGAGCTCACCACTCAGACCCCAACACAAGCCCAAACCATCATCCCGAACATTCAATTCCGTTCCATTAGTTTGTCCTTTGTACATGCACAACCTGATCTTTGGGACAAGCATATGACTAATGGAAGGATCAGCCAGGTTGCATCACCAACCACATCTGCAATGTTTGAGGTATGACTGAGCAGACCACTCAGACCCCAACACAAGCCCAAACCGTCTTTCCAAATCGACAGGAACCCAATTAATGAGTCATCACCTCTGCATGATGCTCAATACCGCAATTGTGCGAGAGAATTCAACCCAAGCATATAAACAGGGCCCGTATATCATAACTGACAAAATTCCACTACCAACAGGGAGAACTCCGAAGGGACAAGTGAGGGTCTTCTAGGTGGAGCTCACCCACCTGGGGATTCTTCTCTTGATGTATAACTGAGGAGAAAGTCAGCCCTGGCACTAATTTAATGAGACCCATCACAGTATCACCATCTTTCGATTAGTTTGTCTTTGTACATGCGGGACCTGATCTTTGAGTCAAGCATATGACTAGTTGAAGGATCAGCCATGTAGCATCACCAACAACATCTGCATTGTTTGAGGTATGACTGAGCTAACCACTCAGACCCCAACACAAGCCCAAACCGTCGTCCCGAACATTCAATTCCATTCGATTAGTTTTTCCTTTGTACATGCACCACCTGATCTTTGGGACAAGCATATGACTAATGGAAGGATCAGCCAGGTAGCATCACCAACCACATCTGCAATGTTTGAGGTATGACTGAGCAAACCACTCAGACCCCAACACAAGCCCAAACCATCTTCCCAAATCGACAGGATTCCCCTTAATGAGTCATCACCTCTGCGTGACGACGCTCGTGTATCTTGTCGAAACAATAGATACACATTCTTCGCTTGATGTATAACCGAGGAGAACGTCAAACTTGTCACTGATTTAATGAGACCCTTCACAATATCACCATCTTTCGGTTAGTTTGTCCCTGTACATGCACAGACTGATCTTTGAGACAAGCATTTGACTAGTGTTCTCAACGGATATCAAACCAAGCCAAACCGTGTTCCATCATTCACATGGAAACATGCACAAGGACCAAATGAAAGCGAGGAGAAATTAATCCCCCACTTACGGATGAGGGTGCCAACGAGACCAACGTTCCCTTCCCAAAAAAGGGAGACCGCAGTATCTTGACAACCATCCACCACTCCCACACAATCGCGTAAGCACAACCATCAACCCACACAACTGACCGTGACGCCTCAAGGGAAGCAACCCGAGAGGCATCACAATGCAGCACATGAAGGCAGGGAAAGCCCGCTATGCATGACACAAGGGAAGGATTTATATACCCAACCCCCTAGAGCCAAGGAGACCAACGTTCCCTTCCCAAAAAAGGGAGACCGCAGTATCTTGACAACCATCCACCACTCCCACACAATCGCGTAAGCACAACCATCAACCCACACAACTGACTGTGACGCCTCGAGGGAAGCAACCCGAGAGACATCACAATGCAGCACATGAAGGCAGGGAAAGCCCGCTATGCATGACACAAGGGAAGGATTTATATACCCAACCCCCTAGAGCCAAGGAGACCAACGTTCCCTTCCCAAAAAAGGGAGACCGCAGTATCTTGACAACCATCCACCACTCCCACACAATCGCGTAAGCACAACCATCAACCCACACAACTGACCGTGACGCCTCAAGGGAAGCAACCCCAGAGGCATCACAATGCAGCACATGAAGGCAGGGAAAGCCCGCTATGCATGACACAAGGGAAGGATTTATATACCCAACCCCCTAGAGCCAAGGAGACCAACGTTCCCTTCCCAAAAAAGGGAGACCGCAGTATCTTGACAACCATCCACCACTCCCACACAATCGCGTAAGCACAACCATCAACCCACACAACTGACTGTGACGCCTCGAGGGAAGCAACCCGAGAGACATCACAATGCAGCACATGAAGGCAGGGAAAGCCCGCTATGCATGACACAAGGGAAGGATTGATATACCCAACCCCCTAGAGCCAACGAGACCAACGTTCCCTTCCCAAAAAAGGGAGACCGCAGTATCTTGACAACCATCCACCACTCCCACACAATCGCATAAGCGCAACCATCAACCCACACAACTGATCATGCAGGACCTGACCTTTGAGACAAGCATATGACTAGTGGAAGGATCAGCCATGTAGCATCACCAACAACATCTGCATTGTTTGAGGTATGACTGAGCTCACCACTCAGACCCCAACACAAGCCCAAACCGTCGTCTCGAACATTCAATTCCGTTCGATTAGTTTGTCCTTTGTACATGCACAACCTGATTTTTGAGACAAGCATATGACTAATGGAAGGATCAGACAGGTTGCACCACCAACAACATCTGCAATGTTTGAGGTATGACTGAGCAGACCACTCAGACCCCAACACAATCCCAAACCGTCTTCCCAAATCGACAGGAACCCAATTAATGAGTCTTCACCTCTGCATGATGCTCAAAACCGCAATTGTGCGAGAGAATTCAACCCAAGCATATAAACAGGGCCCGTATATCAGCACTAACAAAATTCCACTACCAACAGGGAGAACTCCGATGGGACAAGTGAGGATCTTCTAGGTGGAGCTCACCCACCTGGGGATTCTTCGCTTGATGTATAACCGAGGAGAAAGTCAGCCGTGTCACTGATTTAATGAGACCCTTCACAGTATCACCATCTTTCGATTAGTTTGTCCCTGTACATGCACTAACTGATCTTTGAGACAAGCATATGACTAGTGGAAGGATCAACCATGTAGCATTACCAACAACATCTGCATTGTTTGTGGTATAACTGAGCAGACCACTCAGACCCCAACACAAGCCCAAACCATCATCCCGAACATTCAATTCCGTTCGATTAGTTTATCCTTTGTAAATGCACAACCTGATCTTTGAGACAAGCATATGACTAATGGTAGGATCAGCCAGGTAGCATCACCAACCACATCTGCAATGTTTGAGGTATGACTGAGCAGACCACTCAAACCCCAACACAAGCCCAAATCATCTTCCCAAATCGACAGGATTCACCTTAATGAGTCATCACCTCTGCATGACGCTCGTGTATCTTGCAGAAACAATAGATACACATTCTTCGCTTGATGTAAAACCGAGGAGAACGTCAGACTTGTCCCTGATTTACTGAGACCCTTCACAGTATCACCATCTTCGATTAGTTTGTCCCTGTACATGCACAGACTGAACTTTGAGACAAGCATATGACTAGTGTTCTCAACGGATATCCAACCAAGCCAAACCGTGTTCCATCATTCACATGGAAACATGCACAAGGACCAAATGAAAGCGAGGAGAAATTAAACCCCCACTTACGGATGAGGGTGCCAACGAGACCAACGTTCCCTTCCCAAAAAAGGGAGACCGCAGTATCTTGACAACCATCCACCACTCCCACACAATCGCGTAAGCACAACCATCAACCCACACAGCTGATCGTGACGCCTCGAGGGATGCAACCCGAGAGGCATCACAATGCAGCACATGAAGGCAGGGAAAGCCCGCTATGCATGACACAAGGGAAGGATTGATATACCCAACCCCCTAGAGCCAACGAGACCAACGTTCCCTTCCCAAAAAAGGGAGACCGCGGTATCTTGACAACCATCCACCACTCCCACACAATCGCATAAGCGCAACCATCAACCCACACAACTGATCATGCAGGACCTGATCTTTGAGACAAGCATATGACTAGTGGAAGGATCAGACATGTAGAATCACCAACAACATCTGCATTGTTTGAGGTATGACTGAGCTCACCACTCAGACCCCAACACAAGCCCAAACCGTCGTCCCGAACATTCAATTCCGTTCGATTAGTTTGTCCATTGTACATGCACAACCTGATCTTTGAGACAAGCATATGACTAATGGAAGGATCAACAAGGTTGCATCACCAACCACATCTGCAATGTTTGAGGTATGACCCCACCTCAACGTCCTTCCCTTCAAGGCACGCCGCATGCACCAAGACGGGACTCGAGGCCCCTTCAAATCGTCTCACTCGGATGCCATTGTCTGGAAACGACTGTCAGCCCGCAAGATCACACATGCGACAAACCCCATCTCGTTGTCATCGTTTTTAGGGCGCACTACCTCGGGAAAGACAAGCCCCAAGCACGGGACGAATCATCGAGAATTCATGGCATTGCGTCCATGCCATTTTCCATGTCACTGGGCACGTCATCGGGTGGCTCTAGGCACGCAGGACAAGACCCACGCCCAGGGGGGGTCGCCGACCACTCCCCCCCCTAAAGAGACATTTATGCATTTCCAGCTATTCCACCAGGAAACATCAACAGTGACGAGGAGACATACTGATGGGTTTAGACCACCCTAAGGGCACCGCAGTGCATGAAAGACAACACGGGTTGCCCTAAAAGAGCTATGAAACCATAGGAAGGGCCACCGACGTGACCCCTTAGGCACATGAAGGCCGCCGACACGTCATGGCATCCGTCCCGCGTCTCGTCCATCACCGCAGAGAAGACACGCCCCATGTCCAGAGCGGGTCCTCACGCATGAAAGGAATTATCTTGAGGCGGTCATTGTCATTACATACCGTACCCAACAACATATGACAAACCCCACCACGTCGTCCTTCCTTGCAAGGCACACCGCATCCTCCAAGGCAAGCCCCGATGCCCCTTCAAATCGTCCCACTCGGGTGGCGTTGTCTCCACGTGATTGTCAGTACGTCGGACCTGACACGCGACGCACCCCGGCTCATTGTCATCACTTTTATGGCGCATTACCTCAGACAAGACAAGCCCCAAGCACCGTATGAATCCTCAAGCTTTCATGGATTTGTCTGGAGGCCATTTTTCCATGTCCGTGGGCATGTCACTAGGTGGCTCTGGGCACGCAGGACAAGACCCACGCCCAGGGGGGGTCGCCGACCACTCCCCCCCTAAAGAGACATTTATGCATTTTCAGCTGTCCCACCAGGAAACATCAGCACTGACGAGGAGACATACTAACGGGTTTAGACAACCCTGTGGGCACCACAGCGCATGAAAGACAACACGTGTTGCCCTAAAAGATATATGAAACCATAGGAACAGCCACCGATGTGACCCCTTAGGCACATGAAGGCCGCCGACACGTAGTAGCATTCATCCCGGGTAGCGTCCAACACCGCCGAGAAGACAGGCCCCATGTCCAGAGAGGGTCCTCACGCATGAAATGAATTCTCTTTAGGTGGTCATTGTCATTACATACGGGACACGACAACAGATGACAAACCCCACCGCAACGTCCTTCCTTTCAAGGCACGCCACACGCACCAAGACGGGCCTCGAGGCCCCTTCAAATCGTCTCACTCGGATGCCATTGTCTGGACACGACTGTCAGTCCGCAGGATCACACATGCGACAAACCCCATCTCATTGTCATCGTTTTTAGGGCGCACTACCTCGGGCAAGACAAGCCCCAAGCACGGGACGAATCATCAGAAATTCATGGCACTGCGTCGATGCCATTTTCCATGTCACTCGGCATGTCAGTGGGTGGCTCTAGGCACGCAGGACAAGACCCACGCCCAGGGGGGGTCGCCGACCACTCCCCCCCTAAAGAGACATTTATGCATTTCCAGCTATACCACCAGGAAACATCAACAGTGACGAGGAGACATACTGATGGGTTTAGACCACCCTAAGGGCACCGCAGTGCATGAAAGACAACACGGGTTGCCCTAAAAGAGCTATGAAACCATAGGAAGGGCCACCGACGTGACCCCTTAGGCACATGAAGGCCGCCGACACGTCATGGCATCCGTCCCGCGTCTCGTCCATCACCGCAGAGAAGACGCGCCCCATGTCCAGAGCGAGTCCTCACGCCTCAAAGGAATTATCTTTAGGTGGTCATTGTCAATACATACCGTACCCAACAACATATGACAAACCCCACCACATCGTCCTTCCTTGCAAGGCACACCGCATCCACCAAGGCAAGCCCCGAGGCCCCTTCAAATCGTCTCACTCGGATGCCGTTGTCTCCACGTGATCGTCAGTACGTCGGACCTCACACACGCGACAAACCCCATCTCATTGTCATCGTTTTTATGGCGCACTACCTCGGGCAAGACAAGCCCGAAGCACGGGACGAATCATCAGGAATTCTTGGCATTGCGTCGATGCCATTTTCCACGTCACTCGGCGTGGGTCTGACACGCGACGCACCCCAGCTCATTGTCATCACTTTTATGGCGCATTACCTCAGAAAAGACAAGCCCCAAGCACCGTACGAATCATCAGGCTTTCATGGATTCGTCTGGAGGCCGTTTTTCCATGTCTGTGGGCATGTCACTGGGTGGCTCTGGGCACACAGGACAAGACCCACGCCCAGGGGGGGTCGCCGACCACTCCCCCCCTAAAGAGACATTTATGCATTTCCAGCTGTCCCACCAGGAAACATCAGCACTGACGAGGAGACATACTGATGGGTTCAGACAACCCTGTGGGCACCACAGCGCATGAAAGACAACACGTGTTGCCCTAAAAGAGATATGAAACCATAGGAATAGCCACCAATGTGACCCCTTAGGCACATCAAGGCCGCCATCACGTACTAGCATCCATCCCGGGTAGCGTCCAACACCGCCGAGAAGACAGGCCCCATGTCCAGAGAGGGTCCTCACGCATGAAATGAATTCTCTTTAGGTGGTCATTATCATTACATACGGGACACGAAAACACATGAATAACCACACCTCAACGTCCTTCCTTTCAAGGCACACCGCATGCACCAAGACGGGCCTCGAGGCCCCTTCAAATCGTCTCACTCGGATGCCTTTGTCTGGAAACGACTGTCAGCCCGCAAGATCACACATGCGACAAAACCCATCTCATTGTCATCGTTTTTAGGGCGCACTACCTCGGGAAAGACAAGCCCCAAGCACGGGACGAATCATCGAGAATTCATGGCATTGCGTCCATGCCATTTTCCATGTCACTGGGCACGTCATCGGGTGGCTCTAGGCACGCAGGACAAGACCCACGCCCAGGGGGGGTCGCCGACCACTCCCCCCCCTAAAGAGACATTTATGCATTTCCAGCTATTCCACCAGGAAACATCAACAGTGACGAGGAGACATACTGATGGGTTTAGACCACCCTAAGGGCACCGCAGTGCATGAAAGACAACACGGGTTGCCCTAAAAGAGCTATGAAACCATAGGAAGGGCCACCGACGTGACCCCTTAGGCACATGAAGGCCGCCGACACGTCATGGCATCCGTCCCGCGTCTCGTCCATCACCGCAGAGAAGACACGCCCCATGTCCAGAGCGGGTCCTCACGCATGAAAGGAATTATCTTGAGGCGGTCATTGTCATTACATACCGTACCCAACAACATATGACAAACCCCACCACGTCGTCCTTCCTTGCAAGGCACACCGCATCCTCCAAGGCAAGCCCCGATGCCCCTTCAAATCGTCCCACTCGGGTGGCGTTGTCTCCACGTGATTGTCAGTACGTCGGACCTGACACGCGACGCACCCGGCTCATTGTCATCACTTTTATGGCGCATTACCTCAGACAAGACAAGCCCCAAGCACCGTATGAATCCTCAAGCTTTCATGGATTTGTCTGGAGGCCATTTTTCCATGTCCGTGGGCATGTCACTAGGTGGCTCTGGGCACGCAGGACAAGACCCACGCCCAGGGGGGGGTCGCCGACCACTCCCCCCCTATAAAGAGACATTTATGCATTTTCAGCTGTCCCACCAGGAAACATCAGCACTGACGAGGAGACATACTAACGGGTTTAGACAACCCTGTGGGCACCACAGCGCATGAAAGACAACACGTGTTGCCCTAAAAGATATATGAAACCCTAGGAACAGCACCGATGTGACCCCTTAGGCACATGAAGGCCGCCGACACGTAGTAGCATTCATCCCGGGTAGCGTCCAACACCGCCGAGAAGACAGGCCCCATGTCCAGAGAGGGTCCTCACGCATGAAATGAATTCTCTTTAGGTGGTCATTGTCATTACATACGGGACACGACAACAGATGACAAACCCCCACCGCAACGTCCTTCCTTTCAAGGCACGCCACACGCACCAAGACGGGCCCTCGAGGCCCCTTCAAATCGTCTCACTCGGATGCCATTGTCTGGACACGACTGTCAGTCCGCAGGATCACACATGCGACAAACCCCATCTCATTGTCATCGTTTTTAGGGCGCACTACCTCGGGCAAGACAAGCCCCAAGCACGGGACGAATCATCAGAAATTCATGGCACTGCGTCGATGCCATTTTCCATGTCACTCGGCATGTCAGTGGGTGGCTCTAGGCACGCAGGACAAGACCCACGCCCAGGGGGGGTCGCCGACCACTCCCCCCTAAAGAGACATTTATGCATTTCCAGCTATACCACCAGGAAACATCAACAGTGACGAGGAGACATACTGATGGGTTTAGACCACCCTAAGGGCACGCGCAGTGCATGAAAGACAACACGGGTTGCCCTAAAAGAGCTATGAAACCATAGGAAGGGCCACCGACGTGACCCCTTAGGCACATGAAGGCCGCCGACACGTCATGGCATCCGTCTCCGCGTCTCGTCCATCACCGCAGAGAAGACGCGCCCCATGTCCAGAGCGAGTCCTCACGCCTCAAAGGAATTATCTTTAGGTGGTCATTGTCAATACATACCGTACCCAACAACATATGACAAACCCCACCACATCGTCCTTCCTTGCAAGGCACACCGCATCCACCAAGGCAAGCCCCGAGGCCCCTTCAAATCGTCTCACTCGGATGCCGTTGTCTCCACGTGATCGTCAGTACGTCGGACCTCACACACGCGACAAACCCCATCTCATTGTCATCGTTTTTATGGCGCACTACCTCGGGCAAGACAAGCCCGAAGCACGGACGAATCATCAGGAATTCTTGGCATTGCGTCGATGCCATTTTCCACGTCACTCGGCGTGGGTCTGACACGCGACGCACCCCAGCTCATTGTCATCACTTTTATGGCGCATTACCTCAGACAAGACAAGCCCCAAGCACCGTACGAATCATCAGGCTTTCATGGATTCGTCTGGAGGCCGTTTTTCCATGTCCGTGGGCATGTCACTGGGTGGCTCTGGGCACACAGGACAAGACCCACGCCCAGGGGGGGTCGCCGACCACTCCCCCCTAAAGAGACATTTATGCATTTCCAGCTGTCCCACCAGGAAACATCAGCACTGACGAGGAGACATACTGATGGGTTCAGACAACCCTGTGGGCACCACAGCGCATGAAAGACAACACGTGTTGCCCTAAAAGAGATATGAAACCATAGGAATAGCCACCAATGTGACCCCTTAGGCACATCAAGGCCGCCATCACGTACTAGCATCCATCCCGGGTAGCGTCCAACACCGCCGAGAAGACAGGCCCCCATGTCCAGAGAGGGTCCTCACGCATGAAATGAATTCTCTTTAGGTGGTCATTATCATTACATACGGGACACGAAAACACATGAATAACCACACCTCAACGTCCTTCCTTTCAAGGCACACCGCAGGCACCAAGACGGGCCTCGAGGCCCCTTCAAATCGTCTCACTCGGATGCCTTTGTCTGGAAACGACTGTCAGCCCGCAAGATCACACATGCGACAAAAACCCCATCTCATTGTCATCGTTTTTAGGGCGCACTACCTCGGGAAAGACAAGCCCCAAGCACGGGACGAATCATCAAGAATTCATGGCATTGCGTCGATGCCATTTTCCATGTCCCTGGGCATGTCATTGGGTGGCTCTAGGCACGCAGGACAAGACCCACGCCCATGGGGGGTCGCCGACCACTCCCCCCCTAAAGAGACATTTATGCATTTCCAGCTATTCCACCAGGAAACATCAAAAGTGACGAGGAGACATACTGAGGGGTTTAGACCACCCTAAGGGCACCGCAGTGCATGAAAGACAACACGGGTTGCCCTAAAAGAGCTATGAAACCATAGGAAGGGCCACCGACGTGACCCCTTAGGCACATGAAGGCCGCCGACACGTCATGACATCCGTCTCCGCGTCTCGTCCATCACCGCAGAGAAGACACGCCCCATGTCCAGAGCGGGTCCTCACGCATGAAATGAATTATCTTTAGGCGGTCATTGTCATTACATACCGTACCCAACAACATATGACAAACCCCACCACGTCGTCCTTCCTTGCAAGGCACACCGCATCCTCCAAGGCAAGCCCCGATGCCCTTCAAATCGTCCCACTCGGGTGGCGTTGTCTCCACGTGATTGTCAGTACGTCGGACCTGACACGCGACGCACCCCGGCTCATTGTCATCACTTTTATGGCGCATTACCTCATACAAGACAAGCCCCAAGCACCGTATGAATCCTCAAGCTTTCATGGATTTGTCTGGAGGCCATTTTTCCATGTCCGTGGGAATGTCACTAGGTGGCTCTGGGCACGCAGGACAAGACCCACGCCCAGGGGGGGTCCGCCGACCACTCCCCCCTAAAGAGACATTTATGCCTTTCCAGCTGTCCCACCAGGAAACATCAGCACTGACGAGGAGAGGACATACTGGAGGGGTTTAGACAACCTGTGGGCACCACAGCGCATGGAAAGTCAACACGTGTTGCCCTAAAAGATATATGAAACCGTAGGAACAGGCCACCGATGTGACCCCCTTAGGCACATGAAGGCCGCCGACACGTAGTAGCATTCATCCCGGGGTAGCGTCCAACACCGCCGAGAAGACAGGCCCCATGTCCAGAGAGGGTCCTCACGCATGAAATGAATTCTCTTTAGGTGGTCATTGTCATTAAATACGGGACACGACAACAGATGACAAACCCCACCGCAACGTCCTTCCTTTCAAGGCACGCCACACGCACCAAGACGGGCCTCGAGGCCCCTTCAAATCGTCTCACTCGGATGCCATTGTCTGGACAAGACTGTCAGTCCGCAGGATCACACATGCGACAAACCCCATCTCATTGTCATCGTTTTTAGGGCGCACTACCTCGGGCAAGACAAGCCCCAAGCATGAGACGAATCATCAGGAATTCATGGCACTGCGTCGATGCCATTTTCCATGTCACTCGGCATGTCATTGGGGTGGCTCTAGGCACGCAGGACAAGACCCACGCCCAGGGGGGGTCGCCGACCACTCCCCCCCTAAAGAGACATTTATGCATTTCCAGCTATACCACCAGGAAACATCAACAGTGACGAGGAGACATACTGATGGGTTTAGACCACCCTAAGGGCACCGCAGTGCATGAAAGACAACACGGGTTGCCCTAAAAGAGCTATGAAACCATAGGAAGGGCCACCGACGTGACCCCCTTAGGCACATGAAGGCCGCCGACACGTCATGGCATCCGCCCCGCGTCCTCGTCCATCACCGCAGAGAAGACACGCCCCATGTCCAGAGCTGGTCCTCACGACTCAAAGGGAATTATCTTTAGGCGGTCATTGTCAATACATACCGTACCCAACAACATATGACAAACCCCACCACGTCGTCCTTCCTTGCAAGGCACACCGCATCCACCAAGGCAAGCCCCGAGGCCCCTTCAAATCGTCCCACTCGGATGGCGTTGTCTCCACGTGATTGTCAGTACGTCGGACCTGACACGCGACGCACCCCGCTCATTGTCATCACTTTTATGACGCATTACCTCAGACAAGACAAGCCCCAAGCACCGTACGAATAATCAAGCTTTCATGGATTTGTCTGGAGGTCGTTTTTTCCCATGTTCGTGGGCATGTCACTGGGTGGCTCTGGGCACGCAGGACAAGACCCACGCCCAGGGGGGGTCGCCGACCACTCCCCCCTAAAGAGACATTTATGCATTTCCAGCTGTCCCACCAGGAAACATCAGCACTGACGAGGACACATACTGATGGGTTCAGACAACCCAATGGGCACCACAACGCATGAAGGACAGCACGTGTTGCCCTAAAAGAGCTACGAATCATACGAACAGCCACCAAAGTGACCCCTTAGGCACATGAAGGCCGCCGACACGTCATGGCATCCGTCCCGGGTATCATCCAACACCGCCGAGAAGACAGGACCCATGTCCAGAGCGGGTCCCCGCGCATGAAATGAATTATCTTTAGGCGGTCATTGTCTTTACATTCCGAACACAACAACATGTGACAAACCCCACCTCGACGTCCTTCCTTTCAAGAAACGCCGCATGCACCAAGACGGGCCCCGAGACCCCTTCAAATCGTCTCACTCGGATGCCATTGTCTGAACGCGACTGTCAGTCCGCAGGATCTCAAAGGCCACAAACACCATCCCATTGTCATCGTTTTTATGGCGCACTACCTCGGGCAAGACAAGCCCCAAGCACGGACGAATCATCAGGCATTCATGGCATTAAGTCGATGTCATTTTGCATGTCAATGGGCATCACATTGGGTGGCTCTAGGCACGCAGGACAAGACCCACGCCCGGGGGGGTCGCCGACCACTCCCCCCCTAAAGAGACATTTATGCATTTCCAGCTATTCCACCAGGAAACATCAACACCGACGAGGAGACATACTGATGGGTTTAGACCACCCTGAGGGCAGGGCAGCGCATGAAAGGCAACACGTGTTGCCCTAAAAGAGCTATGAAACCATAGGAAGGGCCACCGACGTGGCCCCTTAGGCACATGAAGGCCGCCGACACGTCATGGCATCCGTCCCACGTATCGTCCATCACCACAGCGAAGACACGCCCCATGTCCAGAGCGGGTCCCCACGCATGAAAGGAATTCTCTTTAGGCGGGTCATTGTCATTACATACCGGACCCAACAACATATGACAAACCCCACCTCATTGTCCTTCCATTCAAGGCACACCGCATCCACCAAGGCAAGCCCTGAGGCCCCTTCAAATCCTCTCACCCGGATGGCGTTGTCTCCACCTGATTGTCAGTACGGAGGACCTGACACGCGACGAAACCCGGCTCATTGTCATCACTTTTATGGCGCACTACCTCGAACAAGACAAGCCCCAAGCACCGGACGAATCATCAAGCTGTCTTTGCTTTGTCGGAGGCTGTTTTTCCATGTCCGTGGGCATGTCACTGGGTGGCTCTGGGCACGCAGGACAAGACCCACGCCCAGGGGGGGTCGCCGACCACTCCCCCCCTAAAGAGACATTTATGCATTTCCAGCTGTCCCACCAGAAACATCAGCACTGACGAGGAGACATACTGATGGGTTTAGACAACCCTGTGGGCACCACAGCGCATGAAAGACAACACGTGTTGCCCTAAAAGAGATATGAAACCATAGGAACAGCCACTGATGTGACCCCTTAGGCACATCAAGGCCGCCGACACGTAGTAGCATTCGTCGCGGGTAGCATCCCAACGCCGCCGAGAAGACAGGCCCCATGTCCAGAGCGGGTCCTCGCGCATGAAATGAATTCTCTTTAGGTGGTCATTGTCATTACATACGGGACACGACAACATATGAAAAAACCCCACCTCGACGTCCTTCCTTTCAAGGCACGCCGCATGCACCAAGACGGGCCCTGAGGCCCCTTCAAATCGTCTCACTCGGATGCCATTGTCTGGACGCGACTGTCAGTCCGCAGGATCGCACATGCGACAAACCCCGTCACATTGCCATCGTTTTAGGGCGCACTACTCGGGCAAGACAAGCCCCAAGCACGGACGAATCATCAGGAATTCATGGCATTGCGTCGATGCCATTTTCCATGTCACTGGGCATGTCTGTGGGTGGCTCTCGGCACGCAGGACAAGACCCACGCCCAGGGGGGGTCGCCGACCACTCCCCCCCTAAAGAGACATTTATGCATTTTCCAGCTATTCCACCAGGAAACATCAACACTTGACGAGGAGACATACTGAGTGGTTTAGACCACCCAGAGGGAACCGCAGCGCATGAAAGGCAACACGTGTTGCCCTAAAAAGGGCTATGAAACCATAGGAAGGGACACCGACGTGGCCCCTTAGGCACATGAAGGCCGCCGACACGTCATGGCATCCGTCCCGCGTATCGTCCAACACCGCCGAGGAGACAGGACCCATGTCCAGAGCGGGTCCTCACGCATGAAATGAATTCTTCTTTAGGTGGTCATTGTCTTTACATACCGGACACAACAACATATGACAAACCCCACCTCAACGTCCTTCCTTTCAAGGCACGCCGCACGCACCAAGACGGGCCCCGAGGCCCCCTTCAAATCGCCTCACTAGGATTCCATTGTCTGGACGCGATTGTCAGTCCGTAGGATCTCACAGGCGACAAACCCCACCCATATCATTGTCATCGGTTTTATGGCGCACCACCTCGGGCAAGACAAGACCCTAGCACGGGAAGAATCATCAGGAATTCAGGGCATTGCGTCGATGCCATTTTCCATGTCACTGGGCATGTCATTGGGTGGCTCTAGGCACGCAGGACAAGACCCACGCCAGGGGGGTCGCCGACCACTCCCCCCCTAAAGAGACATTTATTGCATTTCCAGCTATCCCACCAGGAAACATCAACACTGACGAGGAGACATACTGATGGTTTAGACCACCCTGAGGGCACCGCAGCGCATGAAAGACAACACGTGTTGCCCTAAAAGAGCTATGAAACATAGGAAGGGCCACCGACGTGACCCCTTATGCACATGAAGGCCACCGACAAGTCATGGCATCCATCCCGCGTATCGTCGATCACCGCCGAGAAGACACGCCCCATGTCCAGAGCGGGGTCCTCACTCATGAAAAGAATTCTCTTTAGGTGGTAATTGTAATTACATACAGGACCCAACAACATATGAAAAACCCCACCCTCGACGTCCTTCCTTTCAAGGCACGTCGCATCCACCAAGACATGCCCCGAGGCCACTTCAAATCGTCTCACTCGGATGGCTTTGTCTCCACGCGATTGTCAGTTCGTCGGACCTGACACGCGACGAACCCCGTCTCATTGTCATCGCTTTTATGGGGCACTACCGCGGGCAAGACAAGCCCCAAGCACAGGAGGAATCATCTAGAGGCCATTTTTCCATGTCTGTGGGCATGTCACTGGTGGCTCTGGGCACGCAGGACAAGACCCACGCCCAGGGGGGGTCCGCCGACCACTCCCCCCCTAAAGAGACATTTCTGCATTTCCAGCTCTCCCACCAGGAAACATCAGCACTGACGAGGAGACATACTGAGTGGTTTAGACCACCCAGAGGGAACCGCAGCGCATGAAAGACAACACGTGTTGCCCTAAAAGAGCTATGAAACCATAGGAACGGCAACCGACGTGACCCCTTAGGCACGTGAAGGCCGCCGACACGTCATGGCATCCTTCCCGCGTATCGTCGACCACCGCCGAGAAGACAGACCCCATGTCCAGAGCGGGTCCTCACGCATGAAATGAATTCTCTTTAGGTGGTCGGTGTGAACCCAACAACATATGACAAACCCCAGCTCGGCGTCCTTCCTTTCAAGGCACCCCGCATCCAC
>CAUJRU010001172.1:132500-152500 GCA_963277665.1 Viscum album
AGTCTTCACCTCCCAATGATGCTCAAGTACACCGCACCGAAAAAATAGATCCGACTTCCAACACTTCTTTTATTCCAGAGACAAGAATGAATCATCATCGACGAGGTCTCAGCATTCATTCCTTCCTTTACCCAGCACCGATGAGAATAGCCAAACCGATCACTTCCCACGAATCCACAAGATCCCGGTTAATGAGTCATCACCTCCGCATGACGCTCGTGTATCTTGCAGAAACAGTAGATACACATTCTCAAGCCGCCCTTATGAACATCATCACCCAAGGCATGACTGAGGAGGAAGGCACCCCAACTTGTCCAATAATGAACCATGGCAACCGTTTGCCTGGTGGTGTGAGTTTCTCAGGACCCAAATAACTCACAGGTGGCCCCGACAATGCGTTGGGCAAAGCACTCCCGCAAATCACTGCCCAAGGAAGCTTGCTACGGTTCGCATGGAATATCACTGAATGGGAAATTTAGGAGCACGGTCTCTCATCCTGGTGATACCGACAGTTTCGCGCTTGAACCACTACCAAAATCCCACAACGCTCCAGAGAAGGTGAGGAAAAGGCAGGTACAGCAAAGGACGACAAAGGAACCCAATCCCACCATGCCTCCCACATCCCAACATCTGCAAGAACTCAACCACACTCGGTGGCTTTTAAGCATAGCCCGACCCGCAACGCTCCATGAAAGGTGAGGAAAAAGGTGGGTACGACAGGACGGGGAAACAACCCAATCCCGCCCATACCCCCCACATCCCACCAGTGAGGAAAAAGGTAGGAACGTCAGGGGATGAGGAGGGAAACCCCCATCCCGCCGTGCCTCCCACATCTCACATTCCGTAGGAACTCAACCGCCATGAGGCAGCTTTTAAGCAGACGAACCAGCAACGCTCAAGAGACGTCGAGGAAAAGGAGTCATGGTAGGTACGGGGGTCCTATGTCCCGCCGCGCCGCCCACATCCCACCATCCACAGGATCCCACAAACCGTGAGGCGGTATTTAAGCACCCAGCCCGCAATGCTCCACAGACGGGGAGGAAAAGGCAGGCACGTCAGGGGACGGGGCAAAAACCCAATCCCGCCGCGCCCCCCACATCCCACCATCCGCAGCAACTCAACCGCCCTGAGGCAGCTTTTAAGCAAGCAGAGCCGCACTGCTCTAGAGAAGGCGAGGGAAGGGCAGGAGCGTCGAGGGACGACAAAGGAACACCAACCCACCATGCCTCCCACATCCCACCATCCAAGGAACTCCGCCACCAACAGGTGGCCTTTTAAGCAAGCCCGAACCGCAACGCTCCATGAAAGGTGAGGAAAAAGGCGGGCACGGCATGAGACTGGGCAAAAACCCATTCTTTCCAATGCCCCCCACATCCCACCGGTGAGGAAAAGGAATTACAGCGTCCCACCGCCATGCCTCCCACATCCCACCTTCCGAAGGAACTCAACCGCCATGAGGCAGATTTTAAGCAGACGAACCCACAACGCTCCAGGGACGTTGAGGAAAAGGAGTCATGACAGGAACGGAGGCCCTATGTCCCGCCGCACCCCCCACATCCCACCATTCAAAAGAACTCAACCACCGTTGCGAAACTTTTAACCAAGAACCAGGACACCAACCATGCTCATCTATCATCATCCCATCCAAGTTATATCTGTCTAGTATCGCATCGTCTTTTTAGCAAGCCCTTGGAACCCGAAACCAAAATTGTGCGAGAGAATTCAACCCAAGCATATAGACGGGGCCCTTACATCAGCACCAACAAAATTCCACTACCAACAGGGAGAACTCCAAAGGGACAAGTGAGGTTCTTCTAGGTGGAGCTCACCCACCTGGGGATTCTTCGCTTGATGTATAACCGAGGAGAAAGTCAGCCGTGTCACTGATTTAATGAGACCCTTCACAGTATCACCATCTTTCGATTAGTTTGTCCTTGTACATGCAGGACCTGATCTTTGAGACACGCATATGACTAGTGGAAGGATCACCCATGTAGCGTCACTAACCACATCTGCAATGTTTGAGGTATGACTGAGCAGACCACTCAGACCCCAACACAAGCCTAAACCGTCGTCCCGAGCATTCAATTCCATTCGATTAGTTTGTCCTTTGTACATGCACAACCTGATCTTTGATACAAGCATATGACTAATGGAAGGATCAGCCAGGTAGCATCACCAACCACATCTGCAATGTTTGAGGTATGACTGAGCAAACCACTCAGACCCCAACACAAGCCCAAACCATCTTCCCAAATCGACATGTTTCCCCTTAATTAGTCATCACCTCTGCATGACGCTCGTGTATCTTGCAAAAACAATAGATACACATTCTTCGCTTGATGTATAACCGAGGAGAACGTCAAACTTGTCACTGATTTAATGAGACCCTTCACAGTATCACCATCTTTCGGTTAGTTTGTCCCTGTACATGCACAGACTGATCTTTGAGACAAGCATATGACTAGTGTTCTCATCGGATATCCAACCAAGCCAAACCGTGTTCCATCATTCACATGGAAACATGTACAAGGACCAAATGAAAGCGAGGAGAAATTAAACCCCCACTTACAGATGAGGGTGCCAACGAGACCAACGTTCCCTTCCCAAAAAAGGGAGACCGCAGTATCTTGACAACCATCCACCACTCCCACACAATCGCGTAAGCACAACCATCAACCCACACAACTGACCGTCACACCTCGAGGGAAGCAACCCGAGAGGCATCACAATGCAGCACATGAAGGCAGGGAAAGCCCGCTATGCATGACACAAGGGAAGGATTGATATACCCAACCCCCTAGCGCCAACGAGACCAACGTTCCATTCCCAAAAAAGGGAGACCGCAGTATCTTGACAACCATCCACCACTTCCACACAATCGCATAAGGGCAACCATCAACCCACACAACTGATCATGCACAACCTGATCTTTGAGACAAGCATATGACTAGTAGAAGGATCAGCCATGTAGCATCACCAACATCATCTGCATTGTTTGAGGTATGACTGAGCTCACCACTCAGACCCCAACACAAGCCCAAACCATCATCCCGAACATTCAATTCCGTTCCATTAGTTTGTCCTTTGTACATGCACAACCTGATCTTTGGGACAAGCATATGACTAATGGAAGGATCAGCCAGGTTGCATCACCAACCACATCTGCAATGTTTGAGGTATGACTGAGCAGACCACTCAGACCCCAACACAAGCCCAAACCGTCTTTCCAAATCGACAGGAACCCAATTAATGAGTCATCACCTCTGCATGATGCTCAATACCGCAATTGTGCGAGAGAATTCAACCCAAGCATATAAACAGGGCCCGTATATCATAACTGACAAAATTCCACTACCAACAGGGAGAACTCCGAAGGGACAAGTGAGGGTCTTCTAGGTGGAGCTCACCCACCTGGGGATTCTTCTCTTGATGTATAACTGAGGAGAAAGTCAGCCCTGGCACTAATTTAATGAGACCCATCACAGTATCACCATCTTTCGATTAGTTTGTCTTTGTACATGCGGGACCTGATCTTTGAGTCAAGCATATGACTAGTTGAAGGATCAGCCATGTAGCATCACCAACAACATCTGCATTGTTTGAGGTATGACTGAGCTAACCACTCAGACCCCAACACAAGCCCAAACCGTCGTCCCGAACATTCAATTCCATTCGATTAGTTTTTCCTTTGTACATGCACCACCTGATCTTTGGGACAAGCATATGACTAATGGAAGGATCAGCCAGGTAGCATCACCAACCACATCTGCAATGTTTGAGGTATGACTGAGCAAACCACTCAGACCCCAACACAAGCCCAAACCATCTTCCCAAATCGACAGGATTCCCCTTAATGAGTCATCACCTCTGCGTGACGACGCTCGTGTATCTTGTCGAAACAATAGATACACATTCTTCGCTTGATGTATAACCGAGGAGAACGTCAAACTTGTCACTGATTTAATGAGACCCTTCACAATATCACCATCTTTCGGTTAGTTTGTCCCTGTACATGCACAGACTGATCTTTGAGACAAGCATTTGACTAGTGTTCTCAACGGATATCCAACCAAGCCAAACCGTGTTCCATCATTCACATGGAAACATGCACAAGGACCAAATGAAAGCGAGGAGAAATTAATCCCCCACTTACGGATGAGGGTGCCAACGAGACCAACGTTCCCTTCCCAAAAAAGGGAGACCGCAGTATCTTGACAACCATCCACCACTCCCACACAATCGCGTAAGCACAACCATCAACCCACACAACTGACCGTGACGCCTCAAGGGAAGCAACCCGAGAGGCATCACAATGCAGCACATGAAGGCAGGGAAAGCCCGCTATGCATGACACAAGGGAAGGATTTATATACCCAACCCCCTAGAGCCAAGGAGACCAACGTTCCCTTCCCAAAAAAGGGAGACCGCAGTATCTTGACAACCATCCACCACTCCCACACAATCGCGTAAGCACAACCATCAACCCACACAACTGACTGTGACGCCTCGAGGGAAGCAACCCGAGAGACATCACAATGCAGCACATGAAGGCAGGGAAAGCCCGCTATGCATGACACAAGGGAAGGATTTATATACCCAACCCCCTAGAGCCAAGGAGACCAACGTTCCCTTCCCAAAAAAGGGAGACCGCAGTATCTTGACAACCATCCACCACTCCCACACAATCGCGTAAGCACAACCATCAACCCACACAACTGACCGTGACGCCTCAAGGGAAGCAACCCCAGAGGCATCACAATGCAGCACATGAAGGCAGGGAAAGCCCGCTATGCATGACACAAGGGAAGGATTGATATACCCAACCCCCTAGAGCCAACGAGACCAACGTTCCCTTCCCAAAAAAGGGAGACCGCAGTATCTTGACAACCATCCACCACTCCCACACAATCGCATAAGCGCAACCATCAACCCACACAACTGATCATGCAGGACCTGACCTTTGAGACAAGCATATGACTAGTGGAAGGATCAGCCATGTAGCATCACCAACAACATCTGCATTGTTTGAGGTATGACTGAGCTCACCACTCAGACCCCAACACAAGCCCAAACCGTCGTCTCGAACATTCAATTCCGTTCGATTAGTTTGTCCTTTGTACATGCACAACCTGATTTTTGAGACAAGCATATGACTAATGGAAGGATCAGACAGGTTGCACCACCAACAACATCTGCAATGTTTGAGGTATGACTGAGCAGACCACTCAGACCCCAACACAATCCCAAACCGTCTTCCCAAATCGACAGGAACCCAATTAATGAGTCTTCACCTCTGCATGATGCTCAAAACCGCAATTGTGCGAGAGAATTCAACCCAAGCATATAAACAGGGCCCGTATATCAGCACTAACAAAATTCCACTACCAACAGGGAGAACTCCGATGGGACAAGTGAGGATCTTCTAGGTGGAGCTCACCCACCTGGGGATTCTTCACTTGATGTATAACCGAGGAGAAAGTCAGCCGTGTCACTGATTTAATGAGACCCTTCACAGTATCACCATCTTTCGATTAGTTTGTCCCTGTACATGCACTAACTGATCTTTGAGACAAGCATATGACTAGTGGAAGGATCAACCATGTAGCATTACCAACAACATCTGCATTGTTTGTGGTATAACTGAGCAGACCACTCAGACCCCAACACAAGCCCAAACCATCATCCCGAACATTCAATTCCGTTCGATTAGTTTATCCTTTGTAAATGCACAACCTGATCTTTGAGACAAGCATATGACTAATGGTAGGATCAGCCAGGTAGCATCACCAACCACATCTGCAATGTTTGAGGTATGACTGAGCAGACCACTCAAACCCCAACACAAGCCCAAATCATCTTCCCAAATCGACAGGATTCACCTTAATGAGTCATCACCTCTGCATGACGCTCGTGTATCTTGCAGAAACAATAGATACACATTCTTCGCTTGATGTAAAACCGAGGAGAACGTCAGACTTGTCCCTGATTTACTGAGACCCTTCACAGTATCACCATCTTCGATTAGTTTGTCCCTGTACATGCACAGACTGAACTTTGAGACAAGCATATGACTAGTGTTCTCAACGGATATCCAACCAAGCCAAACCGTGTTCCATCATTCACATGGAAACATGCACAAGGACCAAATGAAAGCGAGGAGAAATTAAACCCCCACTTACGGATGAGGGTGCCAACGAGACCAACGTTCCCTTCCCAAAAAAGGGAGACCGCAGTATCTTGACAACCATCCACCACTCCCACACAATCGCGTAAGCACAACCATCAACCCACACAGCTGATCGTGACGCCTCGAGGGATGCAACCCGAGAGGCATCACAATGCAGCACATGAAGGCAGGGAAAGCCCGCTATGCATGACACAAGGGAAGGATTGATATACCCAACCCCCTAGAGCCAACGAGACCAACGTTCCCTTCCCAAAAAAGGGAGACCGCGGTATCTTGACAACCATCCACCACTCCCACACAATCGCATAAGCGCAACCATCAACCCACACAACTGATCATGCAGGACCTGATCTTTGAGACAAGCATATGACTAGTGGAAGGATCAGACATGTAGAATCACCAACAACATCTGCATTGTTTGAGGTATGACTGAGCTCACCACTCAGACCCCAACACAAGCCCAAACCGTCGTCCCGAACATTCAATTCCGTTCGATTAGTTTGTCCATTGTACATGCACAACCTGATCTTTGAGACAAGCATATGACTAATGGAAGGATCAACAAGGTTGCATCACCAACCACATCTGCAATGTTTGAGGTATGACCCCACCTCAACGTCCTTCCCTTCAAGGCACGCCGCATGCACCAAGACGGGACTCGAGGCCCCTTCAAATCGTCTCACTCGGATGCCATTGTCTGGAAACGACTGTCAGCCCGCAAGATCACACATGCGACAAACCCCATCTCGTTGTCATCGTTTTTAGGGCGCACTACCTCGGGAAAGACAAGCCCCAAGCACGGGACGAATCATCGAGAATTCATGGCATTGCGTCCATGCCATTTTCCATGTCACTGGGCACGTCATCGGGTGGCTCTAGGCACGCAGGACAAGACCCACGCCCAGGGGGGGTCGCCGACCACTCCCCCCCCTAAAGAGACATTTATGCATTTCCAGCTATTCCACCAGGAAACATCAACAGTGACGAGGAGACATACTGATGGGTTTAGACCACCCTAAGGGCACCGCAGTGCATGAAAGACAACACGGGTTGCCCTAAAAGAGCTATGAAACCATAGGAAGGGCCACCGACGTGACCCCTTAGGCACATGAAGGCCGCCGACACGTCATGGCATCCGTCCCGCGTCTCGTCCATCACCGCAGAGAAGACACGCCCCATGTCCAGAGCGGGTCCTCACGCATGAAAGGAATTATCTTGAGGCGGTCATTGTCATTACATACCGTACCCAACAACATATGACAAACCCCACCACGTCGTCCTTCCTTGCAAGGCACACCGCATCCTCCAAGGCAAGCCCCGATGCCCCTTCAAATCGTCCCACTCGGGTGGCGTTGTCTCCACGTGATTGTCAGTACGTCGGACCTGACACGCGACGCACCCCGGCTCATTGTCATCACTTTTATGGCGCATTACCTCAGACAAGACAAGCCCCAAGCACCGTATGAATCCTCAAGCTTTCATGGATTTGTCTGGAGGCCATTTTTCCATGTCCGTGGGCATGTCACTAGGTGGCTCTGGGCACGCAGGACAAGACCCACGCCCAGGGGGGGTCGCCGACCACTCCCCCCCTAAAGAGACATTTATGCATTTTCAGCTGTCCCACCAGGAAACATCAGCACTGACGAGGAGACATACTAACGGGTTTAGACAACCCTGTGGGCACCACAGCGCATGAAAGACAACACGTGTTGCCCTAAAAGATATATGAAACCATAGGAACAGCCACCGATGTGACCCCTTAGGCACATGAAGGCCGCCGACACGTAGTAGCATTCATCCCGGGTAGCGTCCAACACCGCCGAGAAGACAGGCCCCATGTCCAGAGAGGGTCCTCACGCATGAAATGAATTCTCTTTAGGTGGTCATTGTCATTACATACGGGACACGACAACAGATGACAAACCCCACCGCAACGTCCTTCCTTTCAAGGCACGCCACACGCACCAAGACGGGCCTCGAGGCCCCTTCAAATCGTCTCACTCGGATGCCATTGTCTGGACACGACTGTCAGTCCGCAGGATCACACATGCGACAAACCCCATCTCATTGTCATCGTTTTTAGGGCGCACTACCTCGGGCAAGACAAGCCCCAAGCACGGGACGAATCATCAGAAATTCATGGCACTGCGTCGATGCCATTTTCCATGTCACTCGGCATGTCAGTGGGTGGCTCTAGGCACGCAGGACAAGACCCACGCCCAGGGGGGGTCGCCGACCACTCCCCCCCTAAAGAGACATTTATGCATTTCCAGCTATACCACCAGGAAACATCAACAGTGACGAGGAGACATACTGATGGGTTTAGACCACCCTAAGGGCACCGCAGTGCATGAAAGACAACACGGGTTGCCCTAAAAGAGCTATGAAACCATAGGAAGGGCCACCGACGTGACCCCTTAGGCACATGAAGGCCGCCGACACGTCATGGCATCCGTCCCGCGTCTCGTCCATCACCGCAGAGAAGACGCGCCCCATGTCCAGAGCGAGTCCTCACGCCTCAAAGGAATTATCTTTAGGTGGTCATTGTCAATACATACCGTACCCAACAACATATGACAAACCCCACCACATCGTCCTTCCTTGCAAGGCACACCGCATCCACCAAGGCAAGCCCCGAGGCCCCTTCAAATCGTCTCACTCGGATGCCGTTGTCTCCACGTGATCGTCAGTACGTCGGACCTCACACACGCGACAAACCCCATCTCATTGTCATCGTTTTTATGGCGCACTACCTCGGGCAAGACAAGCCCGAAGCACGGGACGAATCATCAGGAATTCTTGGCATTGCGTCGATGCCATTTTCCACGTCACTCGGCGTGGGTCTGACACGCGACGCACCCCAGCTCATTGTCATCACTTTTATGGCGCATTACCTCAGAAAAGACAAGCCCCAAGCACCGTACGAATCATCAGGCTTTCATGGATTCGTCTGGAGGCCGTTTTTCCATGTCTGTGGGCATGTCACTGGGTGGCTCTGGGCACACAGGACAAGACCCACGCCCAGGGGGGGTCGCCGACCACTCCCCCCCTAAAGAGACATTTATGCATTTCCAGCTGTCCCACCAGGAAACATCAGCACTGACGAGGAGACATACTGATGGGTTCAGACAACCCTGTGGGCACCACAGCGCATGAAAGACAACACGTGTTGCCCTAAAAGAGATATGAAACCATAGGAATAGCCACCAATGTGACCCCTTAGGCACATCAAGGCCGCCATCACGTACTAGCATCCATCCCGGGTAGCGTCCAACACCGCCGAGAAGACAGGCCCCATGTCCAGAGAGGGTCCTCACGCATGAAATGAATTCTCTTTAGGTGGTCATTATCATTACATACGGGACACGAAAACACATGAATAACCACACCTCAACGTCCTTCCTTTCAAGGCACACCGCATGCACCAAGACGGGCCTCGAGGCCCCTTCAAATCGTCTCACTCGGATGCCTTTGTCTGGAAACGACTGTCAGCCCGCAAGATCACACATGCGACAAAACCCATCTCATTGTCATCGTTTTTAGGGCGCACTACCTCGGGAAAGACAAGCCCCAAGCACGGGACGAATCATCAAGAATTCATGGCATTGCGTCGATGCCATTTTCCATGTCACTGGGCATGTCATTGGGTGGCTCTAGGCACGCAGGACAAGACCCACGCCCAGGGGGGGTCGCCGACCACTCCCCCCCTAAAGAGACATTTATGCATTTCCAGCTATTCCACCAGGAAACATCAAAAGTGACGAGGAGACATACTGAGGGGTTTAGACCACCCTAAGGGCACCGCAGTGCATGAAAGACAACACGGGTTGCCCTAAAAGAGCTATGAAACCATAGGAAGGGCCACCGACGTGACCCCTTAGGCACATGAAGGCCGCCGACACGTCATGACATCCGTCCCGCGTCTCGTCCATCACCGCAGAGAAGACACGCCCCATGTCCAGAGCGGGTCCTCACGCATGAAATGAATTATCTTTAGGCGGTCATTGTCATTACATACCGTACCCAACAACATATGACAAACCCCACCACGTCGTCCTTCCTTGCAAGGCACACCGCATCCTCCAAGGCAAGCCCCGATGCCCCTTCAAATCGTCCCACTCGGGTGGCGTTGTCTCCACGTGATTGTCAGTACGTCGGACCTGACACGCGACGCACCCCGGCTCATTGTCATCACTTTTATGGCGCATTACCTCATACAAGACAAGCCCCAAGCACCGTATGAATCCTCAAGCTTTCATGGATTTGTCTGGAGGCCATTTTTCCATGTCCGTGGGCATGTCACTAGGTGGCTCTGGGCACGCAGGACAAGACCCACGCCCAGGGGGGGTCGCCGACCACTCCCCCCCTAAAGAGACATTTATGCCTTTCCAGCTGTCCCACCAGGAAACATCAGCACTGACGAGGAGACATACTGGAGGGTTTAGACAACCCTGTGGGCACCACAGCGCATGAAAGTCAACACGTGTTGCCCTAAAAGATATATGAAACCGTAGGAACAGCCACCGATGTGACCCCTTAGGCACATGAAGGCCGCCGACACGTAGTAGCATTCATCCCGGGTAGCGTCCAACACCGCCGAGAAGACAGGCCCCATGTCCAGAGAGGGTCCTCACGCATGAAATGAATTCTCTTTAGGTGGTCATTGTCATTACATACGGGACACGACAACAGATGACAAACCCCACCGCAACGTCCTTCCTTTCAAGGCACGCCACACGCACCAAGACGGGCCTCGAGGCCCCTTCAAATCGTCTCACTCGGATGCCATTGTCTGGACAAGACTGTCAGTCCGCAGGATCACACATGCGACAAACCCCATCTCATTGTCATCGTTTTTAGGGCGCACTACCTCGGGCAAGACAAGCCCCAAGCACGAGACGAATCATCAGGAATTCATGGCACTGCGTCGATGCCATTTTCCATGTCACTCGGCATGTCATTGGGTGGCTCTAGGCACGCAGGACAAGACCCACGCCCAGGGGGGGTCGCCGACCACTCCCCCCCTAAAGAGACATTTATGCATTTCCAGCTATACCACCAGGAAACATCAACAGTGACGAGGAGACATACTGATGGGTTTAGACCACCCTAAGGGCACCGCAGTGCATGAAAGACAACACGGGTTGCCCTAAAAGAGCTATGAAACCATAGGAAGGGCCACCGACGTGACCCCTTAGGCACATGAAGGCCGCCGACACGTCATGGCATC
Organism: Viscum album; assembly: GCA_963277665.1. Taxonomy (NCBI): domain Eukaryota; kingdom Viridiplantae; phylum Streptophyta; class Magnoliopsida; order Santalales; family Viscaceae; genus Viscum; species Viscum album. The sequence goes on from CAUJRU010001172.1 coordinate 143,921, forward strand.
CGCCCCGCGTCTCGTCCATCACCGCAGAGAAGACACGCCCCATGTCCAGAGCTGGTCCTCACGCCTCAAAGGAATTATCTTTAGGCGGTCATTGTCAATACATACCGTACCCAACAACATATGACAAACCCCACCACGTCGTCCTTCCTTGCAAGGCACACCGCATCCACCAAGGCAAGCCCCGAGGCCCCTTCAAATCGTCCCACTCGGATGGCGTTGTCTCCACGTGATTGTCAGTACGTCGGACCTGACACGCGACGCACCCCGGCTCATTGTCATCACTTTTATGACGCATTACCTCAGACAAGACAAGCCCCAAGCACCGTACGAATAATCAAGCTTTCATGGATTTGTCTGGAGGTCGTTTTTCCATGTTCGTGGGCATGTCACTGGGTGGCTCTGGGCACGCAGGACAAGACCCACGCCCAGGGGGGGTCGCCGACCACTCCCCCCCTAAAGAGACATTTATGCATTTCCAGCTGTCCCACCAGGAAACATCAGCACTGACGAGGACACATACTGATGGGTTCAGACAACCCAATGGGCACCACAACGCATGAAGGACAGCACGTGTTGCCCTAAAAGAGCTACGAATCCATACGAACAGCCACCAAAGTGACCCCTTAGGCACATGAAGGCCGCCGACACGTCATGGCATCCGTCCCGGGTATCATCCAACACCGCCGAGAAGACAGGACCCATGTCCAGAGCGGGTCCCCGCGCATGAAATGAATTATCTTTAGGCGGTCATTGTCTTTACATTCCGAACACAACAACATGTGACAAACCCCACCTCGACGTCCTTCCTTTCAAGAAACGCCGCATGCACCAAGACGGGCCCCGAGACCCCTTCAAATCGTCTCACTCGGATGCCATTGTCTGAACGCGACTGTCAGTCCGCAGGATCTCGAAGGCCACAAACACCATCCCATTGTCATCGTTTTTATGGCGCACTACCTCGGGCAAGACAAGCCCCAAGCACGGGACGAATCATCAGGCATTCATGGCATTAAGTCGATGTCATTTTGCATGTCAATGGGCATCACATTGGGTGGCTCTAGGCACGCAGGACAAGACCCACGCCCGGGGGGGTCGCCGACCACTCCCCCCCTAAAGAGACATTTATGCATTTCCAGCTATTCCACCAGGAAACATCAACACCGACGAGGAGACATACTGATGGGTTTAGACCACCCTGAGGGCAGGGCAGCGCATGAAAGGCAACACGTGTTTCCCTAAAAGAGCTATGAAACCATAGGAAGGGCCACCGACGTGGCCCCTTAGGCACATGAAGGCCGCCGACACGTCATGGCATCCGTCCCACGTATCGTCCATCACCACAGCGAAGACACGCCCCATGTCCAGAGCGGGTCCCCACGCATGAAAGGAATTCTCTTTAGGCGGTCATTGTCATTACATACCGGACCCAACAACATATGACAAACCCCACCTCATTGTCCTTCCATTCAAGGCACACCGCATCCACCAAGGCAAGCCCTGAGGCCCCTTCAAATCCTCTCACCCGGATGGCGTTGTCTCCACCTGATTGTCAGTACGGAGGACCTGACACGCGACGAAACCCGGCTCATTGTCATCACTTTTATGGCGCACTACCTCGAACAAGACAAGCCCCAAGCACCGGACGAATCATCAAGCTGTCTTTGCTTTGTCCGGAGGCTGTTTTTCCATGTCCGTGGGCATGTCACTGGGTGGCTCTGGGCACGCAGGACAAGACCCACGCCCAGGGGGGGTCGCCGACCACTCCCCCCCTAAAGAGACATTTATGCATTTCCAGCTGTCCCACCAGGAAACATCAGCACTGACGAGGAGACATACTGATGGGTTTAGACAACCCTGTGGGCACCACAGCGCATGAAAGACAACACGTGTTGCCCTAAAAGAGATATGAAACCATAGGAACAGCCACTGAGGTGACCCCTTAGGCACATCAAGGCCGCCGACACGTAGTAGCATTCGTCGCGGGTAGCATCCAACGCCGCCGAGAAGACAGGCCCCATGTCCAGAGCGGGTCCTCGCGCATGAAATGAATTCTCTTTAGGTGGTCATTGTCATTACATACGGGACACGACAACATATGAAAAACCCCACCTCGACGTCCTTCCTTTCAAGGCACGCCGCATGCACCAAGACGGGCCCTGAGGCCCCTTCAAATCGTCTCACTCGGATGCCATTGTCTGGACGCGACTGTCAGTCCGCAGGATCGCACATGCGACAAACCCCGTCTCATTGCCATCGTTTTTAGGGCGCACTACCTCGGGCAAGACAAACCCCAAGCACGGGACGAATCATCAGGAATTCATGGCATTGCGTCGATGCCATTTTCCATGTCACTGGGCATGTCTGTGGGTGGCTCTCGGCACGCAGGACAAGACCCACGCCCAGGGGGGGTCGCCGACCACTCCCCCCCTAAAGAGACATTTATGCATTTCCAGCTATTCCACCAGGAAACATCAACACTGACGAGGAGACATACTGAGTGGTTTAGACCACCCAGAGGGAACCGCAGCGCATGAAAGGCAACACGTGTTGCCCTAAAAGGGCTATGAAACCATAGGAAGGGACACCGACGTGGCCCCTAAGGCACATGAAGGCCGCCGACACGTCATGGCATCCGTCCCGCGTATCGTCCAACACCGCCGAGGAGACAGGACCCATGTCCAGAGCGGGTCCTCACGCATGAAATGAATTCTCTTTAGGTGGTCATTGTCTTTACATACCGGACACAACAACATATGACAAACCCCACCTCAACGTCCTTCCTTTCAAGGCACGCCGCACGCACCAAGACGGGCCCCGAGGCCCCTTCAAATCGCCTCACTAGGATTCCATTGTCTGGACGCGATTGTCAGTCCGTAGGATCTCACAGGCGACAAACCCCACCCATCTCATTGTCATCGGTTTTATGGCGCACCACCTCGGGCAAGACAAGACCCTAGCACGGGAAGAATCATCAGGAATTCAGGGCATTGCGTCGATGCCATTTTCCATGTCACTGGGCATGTCATTGGGTGGCTCTAGGCACGCAGGACAAGACCCACGCCCAGGGGGGTCGCCGACCACTCCCCCCCTAAAGAGACATTTATGCATTTCCAGCTATCCCACCAGGAAACATCAACACTGACGAGGAGACATACTGATGGGTTTAGACCACCCTGAGGGCACCGCAGCGCATGAAAGACAACACGTGTTGCCCTAAAAGAGCTATGAAACCATAGGAAGGGCCACCGACGTGACCCCTTATGCACATGAAGGCCACCGACAAGTCATGGCATCCATCCCGCGTATCGTCGATCACCGCCGAGAAGACACGCCCCATGTCCAGAGCGGGTCCTCACTCATGAAAAGAATTCTCTTTAGGTGGTAATTGTAATTACATACAGGACCCAACAACATATGAAAAACCCCACCTCGACGTCCTTCCTTTCAAGGCACGTCGCATCCACCAAGACATGCCCCGAGGCCACTTCAAATCGTCTCACTCGGATGGCTTTGTCTCCACGCGATTGTCAGTTCGTCGGACCTGACACGCGACGAACCCCGTCTCATTGTCATCGCTTTTATGGGGCACTACCGCGGGCAAGACAAGCCCCAAGCACAGGAGGAATCATCTAGAGGCCATTTTTCCATGTCTGTGGGCATGTCACTGGGTGGCTCTGGGCACGCAGGACAAGACCCACGCCCAGGGGGGGTCGCCGACCACTCCCCCCCTAAAGAGACATTTCTGCATTTCCAGCTCTCCCACCAGGAAACATCAGCACTGACGAGGAGACATACTGAGTGGTTTAGACCACCCAGAGGGAACCGCAGCGCATGAAAGACAACACGTGTTGCCCTAAAAGAGCTATGAAACCATAGGAACGGCAACCGACGTGACCCCTTAGGCACGTGAAGGCCGCCGACACGTCATGGCATCCTTCCCGCGTATCGTCGACCACCGCCGAGAAGACAGACCCCATGTCCAGAGCGGGTCCTCACGCATGAAATGAATTCTCTTTAGGTGGTCGGTGTCGTTACATACCGAACCCAACAACATATGACAAACCCCAGCTCGGCGTCCTTCCTTTCAAGGCACCCCGCATCCACCAAGACAAGCCTCGAGGCCCCTTCAAATCGTCTCACTCGGATGGCATTGTCTCCACGCGATTGTCGGTACGTAGGACCTCACACGCGACGAACCCCGGCTCATTGTCAAAGCTTTTAAGGCGCACTACCCCGGAGAAGACAAGCCCCAAGCACCGGACGAATCATCACGCATTGATGGCATTGTCTAGAGGCCATTTTTCCATGTCCGTGGGCATGTCACTGGGTGGCTCGAGGCACGCAGGACAAGACCCACGCCCAGGGGGGGTCGCCGACCACTCCCCCCCTAAAGAGACATTTATGCATTTACAGCTATCCCACCAGGAAACATCAGCACTGACGAGGAGACATACTGAGTGGTTTAGACCACCCAGAGGGCACCCCAGCTCATGAAAGACAACGCGAGTTGCCCTAAAAGAGCTATGAAACCATAGGAACGGCCACCGACGTGACCCCTTAGGCACATGAAGGCCGCCGGCACGTCATGGCATCCGTCCCGCGTGTCGTCGACCACCGCCGAGAAGACAACCCCATGTCCAGAGCGGGTCCTCACGCATGAAACGAATTCTATTTAGGTGGTCATGGACGTTACATACCGGACCCAACAAGATATGGCAAACCCCAGCTCGGCGTCCTTCCTTTCAAGGCACCCCGCATCCACCAATGCAAGCCCCGATGCCCCTTCAAATCGTCTCACTCGGATGGAATTGTCTCCACGCGATTGTCAGTACGTAGGACCTGACACGCGACGAACCCCGACTCATTTTCAAAGCTTTGATGGCGCACTACCCCGGACAAGACAAGCCCCAAGCACCGGACGAATCATCAAGCATTCATGGGATTGTCTAGAGGCCATTTTTCCATGTCCGTGGGCATGTCATTGGGTGGCTCTGGGCACGCAGGACAAGACCCACGCCCAGGGGGGGTCGCCGACCACTCCCCCCCTAAAGAGACATTTATGCATTTCCAGCTATCCCACCAGGAAACATCATCAGTGACGAGGAGACATACTGAGGGGTTTAGACATCCCAGAGGTCAGTGCAGCGCATGAAAGACAACACGTGTTGCCCTAAAAGAGCTATGAAACCATAGGAACGACCACCGACGTGACCCCTTAGGCACTTGAAGGCCGCCGACACGTCATGGCATCCGTCCCGCGTATCGTCGATCACCGCCGAGAAGACATGCCCCATGTCCACAGCGGGTCCTCACGCATGAAATGAATTCTCATCAGGTGGTGATTGTCGTTACATATAGGACCCAACAACATTTCACCAACCACCACCTCCATGTCTTTACTTTTAAGGCACACCGCATCCACCAAGACAAGCCCCGAGGCCCCTTCAAATCGCCTCACCCGGATGGCATTGTCTCCACGCGATTGTCAGTACGTAGGACCTGACACGTGACGAACCCCGGCTCATTGTCATCGCTTTCATGGCGCAATACCCCGGACAAGACAAGCCCCAAGCACCGGACGAATCACCAAGCATTCATGGCATTGTCTAGAGGCCATTTTTTCATGTCCGTGGGCATGTCATTGGGTGGATCTGGGCGCGCAGGACAAGACCCACGCCCAGGGGGGGGGGTCGCCGACCACTCCCCCCCCCCCCCTGAAGAGACATTTATGCATTTCCAGCTATCCCACCAGGAAACATCAACAGTGACGAGGAGACATACTGAGTGGTTTAGACCACCCAGAGGGAACCGCAGCGCATGAAAGGCAACACGTGTTGCCCTAAAAGGGCTATGAAACCATAGGAAGGGACACCGACGTGGCCCCTAAGGCACATGAAGGCCGCCGACACGTCATGGCATCCGTCCCGCGTATCGTCCAACACCGCCGAGGAGACAGGACCCATGTCCAGAGCGGGTCCTCACGCATGAAATGAATTCTCTTTAGGTGGTCATTGTCTTTACATACCGGACACAACAACATATGACAAACCCCACCTCAACGTCCTTCCTTTCAAGGCACGCCGCACGCACCAAGACGGGCCCCGAGGCCCCTTCAAATCGCCTCACTAGGATTCCATTGTCTGGACGCGATTGTCAGTCCGTAGGATCTCACAGGCGACAAACCCCACCCATCTCATTGTCATCGGTTTTATGGCGCACCACCTCGGGCAAGACAAGACCCTAGCACGGGAAGAATCATCAGGAATTCAGGGCATTGCGTCGATGCCATTTTCCATGTCACTGGGCATGTCATTGGGTGGCTCTAGGCACGCAGGACAAGACCCACGCCCAGGGGGGTCGCCGACCACTCCCCCCCTAAAGAGACATTTATGCATTTCCAGCTATCCCACCAGGAAACATCAACACTGACGAGGAGACATACTGATGGGTTTAGACCACCCTGAGGGCACCGCAGCGCATGAAAGACAACACGTGTTGCCCTAAAAGAGCTATGAAACCATAGGAAGGGCCACCGACGTGACCCCTTATGCACATGAAGGCCACCGACAAGTCATGGCATCCATCCCGCGTATCGTCGATCACCGCCGAGAAGACACGCCCCATGTCCAGAGCGGGTCCTCACTCATGAAAAGAATTCTCTTTAGGTGGTAATTGTAATTACATACAGGACCCAACAACATATGAAAAACCCCACCTCGACGTCCTTCCTTTCAAGGCACGTCGCATCCACCAAGACATGCCCCGAGGCCACTTCAAATCGTCTCACTCGGATGGCTTTGTCTCCACGCGATTGTCAGTTCGTCGGACCTGACACGCGACGAACCCCGTCTCATTGTCATCGCTTTTATGGGGCACTACCGCGGGCAAGACAAGCCCCAAGCACAGGAGGAATCATCTAGAGGCCATTTTTCCATGTCTGTGGGCATGTCACTGGGTGGCTCTGGGCACGCAGGACAAGACCCACGCCCAGGGGGGGTCGCCGACCACTCCCCCCCTAAAGAGACATTTCTGCATTTCCAGCTCTCCCACCAGGAAACATCAGCACTGACGAGGAGACATACTGAGTGGTTTAGACCACCCAGAGGGAACCGCAGCGCATGAAAGACAACACGTGTTGCCCTAAAAGAGCTATGAAACCATAGGAACGGCAACCGACGTGACCCCTTAGGCACGTGAAGGCCGCCGACACGTCATGGCATCCTTCCCGCGTATCGTCGACCACCGCCGAGAAGACAGACCCCATGTCCAGAGCGGGTCCTCACGCATGAAATGAATTCTCTTTAGGTGGTCGGTGTCGTTACATACCGAACCCAACAACATATGACAAACCCCAGCTCGGCGTCCTTCCTTTCAAGGCACCCCGCATCCACCAAGACAAGCCTCGAGGCCCCTTCAAATCGTCTCACTCGGATGGCATTGTCTCCACGCGATTGTCGGTACGTAGGACCTCACACGCGACGAACCCCGGCTCATTGTCAAAGCTTTTAAGGCGCACTACCCCGGAGAAGACAAGCCCCAAGCACCGGACGAATCATCACGCATTGATGGCATTGTCTAGAGGCCATTTTTCCATGTCCGTGGGCATGTCACTGGGTGGCTCGAGGCACGCAGGACAAGACCCACGCCCAGGGGGGGTCGCCGACCACTCCCCCCCTAAAGAGACATTTATGCATTTACAGCTATCCCACCAGGAAACATCAGCACTGACGAGGAGACATACTGAGTGGTTTAGACCACCCAGAGGGCACCCCAGCTCATGAAAGACAACGCGAGTTGCCCTAAAAGAGCTATGAAACCATAGGAACGGCCACCGACGTGACCCCTTAGGCACATGAAGGCCGCCGGCACGTCATGGCATCCGTCCCGCGTGTCGTCGACCACCGCCGAGAAGACAACCCCATGTCCAGAGCGGGTCCTCACGCATGAAACGAATTCTATTTAGGTGGTCATGGACGTTACATACCGGACCCAACAAGATATGGCAAACCCCAGCTCGGCGTCCTTCCTTTCAAGGCACCCCGCATCCACCAATGCAAGCCCCGATGCCCCTTCAAATCGTCTCACTCGGATGGAATTGTCTCCACGCGATTGTCAGTACGTAGGACCTGACACGCGACGAACCCCGACTCATTTTCAAAGCTTTGATGGCGCACTACCCCGGACAAGACAAGCCCCAAGCACCGGACGAATCATCAAGCATTCATGGGATTGTCTAGAGGCCATTTTTCCATGTCCGTGGGCATGTCATTGGGTGGCTCTGGGCACGCAGGACAAGACCCACGCCCAGGGGGGGTCGCCGACCACTCCCCCCCTAAAGAGACATTTATGCATTTCCAGCTATCCCACCAGGAAACATCATCAGTGACGAGGAGACATACTGAGGGGTTTAGACATCCCAGAGGTCAGTGCAGCGCATGAAAGACAACACGTGTTGCCCTAAAAGAGCTATGAAACCATAGGAACGACCACCGACGTGACCCCTTAGGCACTTGAAGGCCGCCGACACGTCATGGCATCCGTCCCGCGTATCGTCGATCACCGCCGAGAAGACATGCCCCA
>CAUJRU010001172.1:162500-190000 GCA_963277665.1 Viscum album
GCGTCGAGGGACGACAAAGGAACACCAACCCACCATGCCTCCCACATCCCACCATCCAAGGAACTCCGCCACCGACAGGTGGCCTTTTAAGCAAGCCCGAACCGCAACGCTCCATGAAAGGTGAGGAAAAAGGCGGGCACGGCATGAGACTGGGCAAAAACCCATTCTTTCCAATGCCCCCCACATCCCACCGGTGAGGAAAAGGAATTACAGCGTCCCACCGCCATGCCTCCCACATCCCACCTTCCGAAGGAACTCAACCGCCATGAGGCAGATTTTAAGCAGACGAACCCACAACGCTCCAGGGACGTTGAGGAAAAGGAGTCATGACAGGAACGGAGGCCCTATGTCCCGCCGCACCCCCCACATCCCACCATTCAAAAGAACTCAACCACCGTTGAGAAACTTTTAACCAAGAACCAGGACACCAACCATGCTCATCTATCATCATCCCATCCAAGTTATATCTGTCTAGTATCGCATCGTCTTTTTAGCAAGCCCTTGGAAGACGGAACCGCAATTGTGCGAGAGAATTCAACCCAAGCATATAGACGGGGCCCCTACATCAGCACCAAAAAAATTCCACTACCAACAGGGAGAACTCCAAAGGGACAAGTGAGGGTCATCTAGGTGGAGCTCACCCACCTGGGGATTCTTCGCTTGAGATATAACCGAGGAGAAAGTCACCCCTGGCACTGATTTAATGAGACCCGTCACAGTATCACCATCTTTCGATTAGTTTGTCCTTTACATGCGGGACCTGATCTTTGAGACAGGCATATGACTAGTGGAAGGATCAGCCATGTAGCATCACCAACAACATCTGCATTGTTTGGGGTATGACTGAGCTGACCACTCAGACCCCAACACAAGCCCAAACCGTCGTCCCGAACATTCAATTCTGTTCGATTAGTTTGTCCTTTGTACATGCACAACCTGATCTTTGAGACAAGCATATGACTAATGGAAGGATCAGCCAGGTAGCATCACCAACCACATCTGCAATGTTTGAGGTATGACTGAGCAGACCACTCAGACCCCAACACAAGCCCCAACCATCTTCCCAAATCGACAGGATTCCCCTTAATGAGTCATCACCTCCGCATGACGCTCGTGTATCTTGCAGAAACAGTAGATACACATTCTCAAGCCACCCTTATGAACATCATCACCCAAGGCATGGCTGAGGAGGAAGGCACCCCAACTTGTCCAATAATGAACCATGGAAATCGTCACCCTGTTGGTGTGAGTTTCTTAGGACCCAAATAACTCGCACGTGGCCCCGACAATGCGTTGAGCAAAGCACTCCCACCAATCATTGCCCAAGGCAGCTTGCTATGGTTCGCATGAAATATCGCTGAATGAGAAATTTAGGAGCACGCTCTCGCATCCTGGTGATACCGACAGTTTCGCGCTTGAACCACTACCAAAATTCCACAACGCTCCAGAGAAGGTGAGGAAAAGGCGGTACAGCAAGGGACGACAAAGGAACCCAATCCCACCATGCCTCCCACATCCCAACATCTGCAAGAACTCAACCACACTCGGTGGCTTTTAAGCATAGCCCGACCCGCAACGCTCCATGAAAGGTGAGGAAAAAGGTGGGTACGACAGGACGGGGAAACAACCCAATCCCGCCCATACCCCCCACATCCCACCAGTGAGGAAAAAGGTAGGAACGTCAGGGGATGAGGAGGGAAACCCCCATCCCACCGTGCCTCCCACATCTCACATTCCGTAGGAACTCAACCGCCATGAGGCAGCTTTTAAGCAGACGAACCAGCAACGCTCAAGAGACGTCAAGGAAAAGGAGTCAGGGTAGGTACGGGGGTCCTATGTCCCGCCGCGCCGCCCACATCCCACCATCCACAGGATCCCACAAACCGTGAGGCGGTATTTAAGCACCCAGCCCGCAATGCTCCACAGACGGGGAGGAAAAGGCAGGCACGTCAGGGGACGGGGCAAAAACCCAATCCCGCCGCGCCTCCCACATCCCACCATCCGCAGCAACTCAACCACCCTGAGGCGGCTTTTAAGCAAGCCAAGCCGCACTGCTCTAGAGAAGGCGAGGGAAGGGCAGGAGCGTCGAGGGACGACAAAGGAACACCAACCCACCATGCCTCCCACATCCCACCATCCAAGGAACTCCGCCACCGACAGGTGGCCTTTTAAGCAAGCCCGAACCGCAACGCTCCATGAAAGGTGAGGAAAAAGGCGGGCACGGCATGAGACTGGGCAAAAACCCATTCTTTCCAATGCCCCCCACATCCCACCGGTGAGGAAAAGGAATTACAGCGTCCCACCGCCATGCCTCCCACATCCCACCTTCCGAAGGAACTCAACCGCCATGAGGCAGATTTTAAGCAGACGAACCCACAACGCTCCAGGGACGTTGAGGAAAAGGAGTCATGACAGGAACGGAGGCCCTATGTCCCGCCGCACCCCCCACATCCCACCATTCAAAAGAACTCAACCACCGTTGAGAAACTTTTAACCAAGAACCAGGACACCAACCATGCTCATCTATCATCATCCCATCCAAGTTATATCTGTCTAGTATCGCATCGTCTTTTTAGCAAGCCCTTGGAAGACGGAACCGCAATTGTGCGAGAGAATTCAACCCAAGCATATAGACGGGGCCCCTACATCAGCACCAAAAAAATTCCACTACCAACAGGGAGAACTCCAAAGGGACAAGTGAGGGTCATCTAGGTGGAGCTCACCCACCTGGGGATTCTTCGCTTGAGATATAACCGAGGAGAAAGTCACCCCTGGCACTGATTTAATGAGACCCGTCACAGTATCACCATCTTTCGATTAGTTTGTCCTTTACATGCGGGACCTGATCTTTGAGACAGGCATATGACTAGTGGAAGGATCAGCCATGTAGCATCACCAACAACATCTGCATTGTTTGGGGTATGACTGAGCTGACCACTCAGACCCCAACACAAGCCCAAACCGTCGTCCCGAACATTCAATTCTGTTCAATTAGTTTGTCCTTTGTACATGCACAACCTGATCTTTGAGACAAGCATATGACTAATGGAAGGATCAGCCAGGTAGCATCACCAACCACATCTGCAATGTTTGAGGTATGACTGAGCAGACCACTCAGACCCCAACACAAGCCCCAACCATCTTCCCAAATCGACAGGATTCCCCTTAATGAGTCATCACCTCCGCATGACGCTCGTGTATCTTGCAGAAACAGTAGATACACATTCTCAAGCCACCCTTATGAACATCATCACCCAAGGCATGGCTGAGGAGGAAGGCACCCCAACTTGTCCAATAATGAACCATGGAAATCGTCACCCTGTTGGTGAGAGTTTCTTAGGACCCAAATAACTCGCACGTGGCCCCGACAATGCGTTGAGCAAAGCACTCCCACCAATCATTGCCCAAGGCAGCTTGCTATGGTTCGCATGAAATATCGCTGAATGAGAAATTTAGGAGCACGCTCTCGCATCCTGGTGATACCGACAGTTTCGCGCTTGAACCACTACCAAAATTCCACAACGCTCCAGAGAAGGTGAGGAAAAGGCGGTACAGCAAGGGACGACAAAGGAACCCAATCCCACCATGCCTCCCACATCCCAACATCTGCAAGAACTCAACCACACTCGGTGGCTTTTAAGCATAACCCGACCCGCAACGCTCCATGAAAGGTGAGGAAAAAGGTGGGTACGACAGGACGGGGAAACAACCCAATCCCGCCCATACCCCCCACATCCCACCAGTGAGGAAAAAGGTAGGAACGTCAGGGGATGAGGAGGGAAACCCCCATCCCGCCGTGCCTCCCACATCTCACATTCCGTAGGAACTCAACCGCCATGAGGCAGCTTTTAAGCAGACGAACCAGCAACGCTCAAGAGACGTCAAGGAAAAGGAGTCAGGGTAGGTACGGGGGTCCTATGTCCCGCCGCGCCGCCCACATCCCACCATCCACAGGATCCCACAAACCGTGAGGCGGTATTTAAGCACCCAGCCCGCAATGCTCCACAGACGGGGAGGAAAAGGCAGGCACGTCAGGGGACGGGGCAAAAACCCAATCCCGCCGCGCCTCCCACATCCCACCATCCGCAGCAACTCAACCACCCTGAGGCGGCTTTTAAGCAAGCCAAGCCGCACTGCTCTAGAGAAGGCGAGGGAAGGGCAGGAGCGTCGAGGGACGACAAAGGAACACCAACCCACCATGCCTCCCACATCCCACCATCCAAGGAACTCCGCCACCGACAGGTGGCCTTTTAAGCAAGCCCGAACCGCAACGCTCCATGAAAGGTGAGGAAAAAGGCGGGCACGGCATGAGACTGGGCAAAAACCCATTCTTTCCAATGCCCCCCACATCCCACCGGTGAGGAAAAGGAATTACAGCGTCCCACCGCCATACCTCCCACATCCCACCTTCCGAAGGAACTCAACCGCCATGAGGCAGATTTTAAGCAGACGAACCCACAACGCTCCAGGGACGTTGAGGAAAAGGAGTCATGACAGGAACGGAGGCCCTATGTCCCGCCGCACCCCCCACATCCCACCATTCAAAAGAACTCAACCACCGTTGCGAAACTTTTAACCAAGAACCAGGACACCAACCATGCTCATCTATCATCATCCCATCCAAGTTATATCTGTCTAGTATCGCATCGTATTTTTAGCAAGCCCTTGGAAGACGGAACCGCAATTGTGCGAGAGAATTCAACCCAAGCATATAGACGGGGCCCCTACATCAGCACCAAAAAAATTCCACTACCAACAGGGAGAACTCCAAAGGGACAAGTGAGGGTCTTCTAGGTGGAGCTCACCCACCTGGGGATTCTTCGCTTGAGATATAACCGAGGAGAAAGTCACCCCTGGCACTGATTTAATGAGACCCGTCACAGTATCACCATCTTTCGATTAGTTTGTCCTTTACATGCGGGACCTGATCTTTGAGACAGGCATATGACTAGTGGAAGGATCAGCCATGTAGCATCACCAACAACATCTGCATTGTTTGGGGTATGACTGAGCTGACCACTCAGACCCCAACACAAGCCCAAACCGTCGTCCCGAACATTCAATTCTGTTCGATTAGTTTGTCCTTTGTACATGCACAACCTGATCTTTGAGACAAGCATATGACTAATGGAAGGATCAGCCAGGTAGCATCACCAACCACATCTGCAATGTTTGAGGTATGACTGAGCAGACCACTCAGACCCCAACACAAGCCCCAACCATCTTCCCAAATCGACAGGATTCCCCTTAATGAGTCATCACCTCCGCATGACGCTCGTGTATCTTGCAGAAACAGTAGATACACATTCTCAAGCCACCCTTATGAACATCATCACCCAAGGCATGACTGAGGAGGAAGGCACCCCAACTTGTCCAATAATGAACCATGGAAATCGTTACCCTGTTGGTGTGAGTTTCTTAGGACACAAATAACTCGCACGTGGCCCCGACAATGCGTTGAGCAAAGCACTCCCACCAATCATTGCCCAAGGCAGCTTGCTATGGTTCGCATGGAATATCGCTGAATGAGAAATTTAGGAGCACGCTCTCGCATCCTGGTGATACCGACAGTTTCGCGCTTGAACCACTACCAAAATTCCACAACGCTCCAGAGAAGGTGAGGAAAAGGCGGTACAGCAAGGGACGACAAAGGAACCCAATCCCAACATGCCTCCCACATCCCAACATCTGCAAGAACTCAACCACACTCAGTGGATTTTAAGCAAAGCCCGACCCGCAACGCTCCATGAAAGGTGAGGAAAAAGATGGGTACGACAGGACGGGGAAACAACCCAATCCCGCCCATACCCCCCACATCCCACCAGTGAGGGAAAAGGTAGGAACGTCAGGGGATGAGGAGGGAAACCCCCATCCCGCCGTGCCTCCCACATCTCACATTCCGTAGGAACTCAACCGCCATGAGGCAGCTTTTAAGCAGACGAACCAGCAACGCTCAAGAGACGTCGAGGAAAAGGAGTCATGGTAGGTACGGGGGTCCTATGTCCCGCCGCGCCGCCCACATCCCACCATCCACAGGATCCCACAAACCGTGAGGCGGTATTTAAGCACCCAGCCCGCAATGCTCCACAGACGGGGAGGAAAAGGCAGGCACGTCAGGGGACGGGGCAAAAACCCAATCCCGCCGCGCCCCCCACATCCCACCATCCGCAGCAACTCAACCACCCTGAGGCAGCTTTTAAGCAAGCAAAGCCGCACTGCTCTAGAGAAGGCGAGGGAAGGGCAGGAGCGTCGAGGGACGACAAAGGAACACCAACCCACCATGCCTCCCACATCCCACCATCCAAGGAACTCCGCCACCAACAGGTGGCCTTTTAAGCAAGCCCGAACCGCAACGCTCCATGAAAGGTGAGGAAAAAGGCGGGCACGGCATGAGACTGGGCAAAAACCCATTCTTTCCAATGCCCCCCACATCCCACCGGTGAGGAAAAGGAATTACAGCGTCCCACCGCCATGCTTCCCACATCCCACCTTCCGAAGGAACTCAACCGCCGTGAGGCAGATTTTAAGCAGACGAACCCACAACGCTCCAGGGACGTTGAGGAAAAGGAGTCATGACAGGAACAGAGGCCCTATGTCCCGCCGCACCCCCCACATCCCACCATTCAAAAGAACTCAACCACCGTTGCGAAACTTTTAACCAAGAACCAGGACACCAACCAAGTTCATCTATCATCATCCCATCCAAGTTATATCTGTCTAGTATCGCATCGTCTTTTTAGCAAGCCCTTGGAACCCGAAACCAAAATTGTGCGAGAGAATTCAACCCAAGCATATAGACGGGGCCCGTACATCAGCACCAACAAAATTCCACTACCAACAGGGAGAACTCCAAAGGGACAAGTGAGGGTCTTCAAGGTGGAGCTCACCCACCTGGGGATTCTTCGCTTGAGGTATAACCGAGGAGAAAGTCAGCCCTGGCACTGATTTAATGAGACCCGTCACAGTATCACCATCTTTCGATTAGTTTGTCCTTTACATGCGGGACCTGATCTTTGAGACAGGCATATGACTAGTGGAAGGATCAACCATGTAGCATCACCAACCACATCTGCAATGTTTGAGGTATGACTGAGCAGACCACTCAGACCCCAACACAAGCCCAAACCGTCGTCCCGAGCATTCAATTCCATTCGATTAGTTTGTCCTTCGTACATGCACAGCCTGATCTTTGAGACAATCATATGACTAATGGAAAGATCAACCGGGTACCATCACCAACCACATCTGCAATGTTTGAGGTATGACTGAGCAGACCACTCAGACCCCAACACAAGCCCGAACCATCTCTTCCCAAATCGACATGTTTCCCCTTAATTAGTCATCACCTCTGCATGACGCTCGTGTATCTTGCAAAAACAGTAGATACACATTCTCAAGCCACCCTTATGAACATCATCACCCAAGGCATGACTGAGGAGGAAGGCACCCCAACTTGTCCAATAATGAACCATGGAAATCGTTACCCTGTTGGTGTGAGTTTCTTAGGACCCAAATAACTCGCACGTGGCCCCGACAATGCGTTGAGCAAAGCACTCCCACCAATCATTGCCCAAGGCAGCTTGCTATGGTTCGCATGGAATATCACTGAATGAGAAATTTAGGAGCACGCTCTCGCATCCTGGTGATACCGACAGTTTCGCGCTTGAACCACTACCAAAATTCCACAACGCTCCAGAGAAGGTGAGGAAAAGGCGGTACAGCAAGGGACGACAAAGGAACCCAATCCCACCATGCCTCCCACATCCCAACATCTGCAAGAACTCAACCACAATCAGTGGATTTTAAGCAAAGCCCGACCCGCAACGCTCCATGAAAGGTGAGGAAAAAGGTGGGTACGACAGGACGGGGAAACAACCCAATCCCACCCATACCCCCCACATCCCACCAGTGAGGAAAAAGGTAGGAACGTCAGGGGATGAGGAGGGAAACCCCCATCCCGCCGTGCCTCCCACATCTCACATTCCGTAGGAACTCAACCGCCATGAGGCAGCTTTTAAGCAGACGAACCAGCAACGCTCAAGAGACGTCGAGGAAAAGGAGTCATGGTAGGTACGGGGGTCCTATGTCCCGCCGCGCCGCCCACATCCCACCATCCACAGGATCCCACAAACCGTGAGGCGGTATTTAAGCACCCAGCCCGCAATGCTCCACAGACGGGGAGGAAAAGGCAGGCACGTCAGGGGACGGGGCAAAAACCCAATCCCGCCGCGCCCCCCACATCCCACCATCCGCAGCAACTCAACCGCCCTGAGGCAGCTTTTAAGCAAGCAGAGCCGCACTGCTCTAGAGAAGGCGAGGGAAGGGCAGGAGCGTCGAGGGACGACAAAGGAACACCAACCCACCATGCCTCCCACATCCCACCATCCAAGGAACTCCGCCACCAACAGGTGGCCTTTTAAGCAAGCCCGAACCGCAACGCTCCATGAAAGGTGAGGAAAAAGGCGGGCACGGCATGAGACTGGGCAAAAACCCATTCTTTCCAATGCCCCCCACATCCCACCGGTGAGGAAAAGGAATTACAGCGTCCCACCGCCATGCCTCCCACATCCCACCTTCCGAAGGAACTCAACCGCCATGAGGCAGATTTTAAGCAGACGAACCCACAACGCTCCAGGGACGTTGAGGAAAAGGAGTCATGACAGGAACGGAGGCCCTATGTCCCGCCGCACCCCCCACATCCCACCATTCAAAAGAACTCAACCACCGTTGCGAAACTTTTAACCAAGAACCAGGACACCAACCATGCTCATCTATCATCATCCCATCCAAGTTATATCTGTCTAGTATCGCATCGTCTTTTTAGCAAGCCCTTGGAACCCGAAACCAAAATTGTGCGAGAGAATTCAACCCAAGCATATAGACGGGGCCCTTACATCAGCACCAACAAAATTCCACTACCAACAGGGAGAACTCCAAAGGGACAAGTGAGGTTCTTCTAGGTGGAGCTCACCCACCTGGGGATTCTTCGCTTGATGTATAACCGAGGAGAAAGTCAGCCGTGTCACTGATTTAATGAGACCCTTCACAGTATCACCATCTTTCGATTAGTTTGTCCTTGTACATGCAGGACCTGATCTTTGAGACACGCATATGACTAGTGGAAGGATCACCCATGTAGCGTCACTAACCACATCTGCAATGTTTGAGGTATGACTGAGCAGACCACTCAGACCCCAACACAAGCCTAAACCGTCGTCCCGAGCATTCAATTCCATTCGATTAGTTTGTCCTTTGTACATGCACAACCTGATCTTTGATACAAGCATATGACTAATGGAAGGATCAGCCAGGTAGCATCACCAACCACATCTGCAATGTTTGAGGTATGACTGAGCAAACCACTCAGACCCCAACACAAGCCCAAACCATCTTCCCAAATCGACATGTTTCCCCTTAATTAGTCATCACCTCTGCATGACGCTCGTGTATCTTGCAAAAACAATAGATACACATTCTTCGCTTGATGTATAACCGAGGAGAACGTCAAACTTGTCACTGATTTAATGAGACCCTTCACAGTATCACCATCTTTCGGTTAGTTTGTCCCTGTACATGCACAGACTGATCTTTGAGACAAGCATATGACTAGTGTTCTCATCGGATATCCAACCAAGCCAAACCGTGTTCCATCATTCACATGGAAACATGTACAAGGACCAAATGAAAGCGAGGAGAAATTAAACCCCCACTTACGGATGAGGGTGCCAACGAGACCAACGTTCCCTTCCCAAAAAAGGGAGACCGCAGTATCTTGACAACCATCCACCACTCCCACACAATCGCGTAAGCACAACCATCAACCCACACAACTGACCGTCACACCTCGAGGGAAGCAACCCGAGAGGCATCACAATGCAGCACATGAAGGCAGGGAAAGCCCGCTATGCATGACACAAGGGAAGGATTGATATACCCAACCCCCTAGCGCCAACGAGACCAACGTTCCATTCCCAAAAAAGGGAGACCGCAGTATCTTGACAACCATCCACCACTTCCACACAATCGCATAAGGGCAACCATCAACCCACACAACTGATCATGCACAACCTGATCTTTGAGACAAGCATATGACTAGTAGAAGGATCAGCCATGTAGCATCACCAACATCATCTGCATTGTTTGAGGTATGACTGAGCTCACCACTCAGACCCCAACACAAGCCCAAACCATCATCCCGAACATTCAATTCCGTTCCATTAGTTTGTCCTTTGTACATGCACAACCTGATCTTTGGGACAAGCATATGACTAATGGAAGGATCAGCCAGGTTGCATCACCAACCACATCTGCAATGTTTGAGGTATGACTGAGCAGACCACTCAGACCCCAACACAAGCCCAAACCGTCTTTCCAAATCGACAGGAACCCAATTAATGAGTCATCACCTCTGCATGATGCTCAATACCGCAATTGTGCGAGAGAATTCAACCCAAGCATATAAACAGGGCCCGTATATCATAACTGACAAAATTCCACTACCAACAGGGAGAACTCCGAAGGGACAAGTGAGGGTCTTCTAGGTGGAGCTCACCCACCTGGGGATTCTTCTCTTGATGTATAACTGAGGAGAAAGTCAGCCCTGGCACTAATTTAATGAGACCCATCACAGTATCACCATCTTTCGATTAGTTTGTCTTTGTACATGCGGGACCTGATCTTTGAGTCAAGCATATGACTAGTTGAAGGATCAGCCATGTAGCATCACCAACAACATCTGCATTGTTTGAGGTATGACTGAGCTAACCACTCAGACCCCAACACAAGCCCAAACCGTCGTCCCGAACATTCAATTCCATTCGATTAGTTTTTCCTTTGTACATGCACCACCTGATCTTTGGGACAAGCATATGACTAATGGAAGGATCAGCCAGGTAGCATCACCAACCACATCTGCAATGTTTGAGGTATGACTGAGCAAACCACTCAGACCCCAACACAAGCCCAAACCATCTTCCCAAATCGACAGGATTCCCCTTAATGAGTCATCACCTCTGCGTGACGACGCTCGTGTATCTTGTCGAAACAATAGATACACATTCTTCGCTTGATGTATAACCGAGGAGAACGTCAAACTTGTCACTGATTTAATGAGACCCTTCACAATATCACCATCTTTCGGTTAGTTTGTCCCTGTACATGCACAGACTGATCTTTGAGACAAGCATTTGACTAGTGTTCTCAACGGATATCCAACCAAGCCAAACCGTGTTCCATCATTCACATGGAAACATGCACAAGGACCAAATGAAAGCGAGGAGAAATTAATCCCCCACTTACGGATGAGGGTGCCAACGAGACCAACGTTCCCTTCCCAAAAAAGGGAGACCGCAGTATCTTGACAACCATCCACCACTCCCACACAATCGCGTAAGCACAACCATCAACCCACACAACTGACCGTGACGCCTCAAGGGAAGCAACCCGAGAGGCATCACAATGCAGCACATGAAGGCAGGGAAAGCCCGCTATGCATGACACAAGGGAAGGATTTATATACCCAACCCCCTAGAGCCAAGGAGACCAACGTTCCCTTCCCAAAAAAGGGAGACCGCAGTATCTTGACAACCATCCACCACTCCCACACAATCGCGTAAGCACAACCATCAACCCACACAACTGACTGTGACGCCTCGAGGGAAGCAACCCGAGAGACATCACAATGCAGCACATGAAGGCAGGGAAAGCCCGCTATGCATGACACAAGGGAAGGATTTATATACCCAACCCCCTAGAGCCAAGGAGACCAACGTTCCCTTCCCAAAAAAGGGAGACCGCAGTATCTTGACAACCATCCACCACTCCCACACAATCGCGTAAGCACAACCATCAACCCACACAACTGACCGTGACGCCTCAAGGGAAGCAACCCCAGAGGCATCACAATGCAGCACATGAAGGCAGGGAAAGCCCGCTATGCATGACACAAGGGAAGGATTTATATACCCAACCCCCTAGAGCCAAGGAGACCAACGTTCCCTTCCCAAAAAAGGGAGACCGCAGTATCTTGACAACCATCCACCACTCCCACACAATCGCGTAAGCACAACCATCAACCCACACAACTGACTGTGACGCCTCGAGGGAAGCAACCCGAGAGACATCACAATGCAGCACATGAAGGCAGGGAAAGCCCGCTATGCATGACACAAGGGAAGGATTTATATACCCAACCCCCTAGAGCCAAGGAGACCAACGTTCCCTTCCCAAAAAAGGGAGACCGCAGTATCTTGACAACCATCCACCACTCCCACACAATCGCGTAAGCACAACCATCAACCCACACAACTGACCGTGACGCCTCAAGGGAAGCAACCCCAGAGGCATCACAATGCAGCACATGAAGGCAGGGAAAGCCCGCTATGCATGACACAAGGGAAGGATTTATATACCCAACCCCCTAGAGCCAAGGAGACCAACGTTCCCTTCCCAAAAAAGGGAGACCGCAGTATCTTGACAACCATCCACCACTCCCACACAATCGCGTAAGCACAACCATCAACCCACACAACTGACTGTGACGCCTCGAGGGAAGCAACCCGAGAGACATCACAATGCAGCACATGAAGGCAGGGAAAGCCCGCTATGCATGACACAAGGGAAGGATTGATATACCCAACCCCCTAGAGCCAACGAGACCAACGTTCCCTTCCCAAAAAAGGGAGACCGCAGTATCTTGACAACCATCCACCACTCCCACACAATCGCATAAGCGCAACCATCAACCCACACAACTGATCATGCAGGACCTGACCTTTGAGACAAGCATATGACTAGTGGAAGGATCAGCCATGTAGCATCACCAACAACATCTGCATTGTTTGAGGTATGACTGAGCTCACCACTCAGACCCCAACACAAGCCCAAACCGTCGTCTCGAACATTCAATTCCGTTCGATTAGTTTGTCCTTTGTACATGCACAACCTGATTTTTGAGACAAGCATATGACTAATGGAAGGATCAGACAGGTTGCACCACCAACAACATCTGCAATGTTTGAGGTATGACTGAGCAGACCACTCAGACCCCAACACAATCCCAAACCGTCTTCCCAAATCGACAGGAACCCAATTAATGAGTCTTCACCTCTGCATGATGCTCAAAACCGCAATTGTGCGAGAGAATTCAACCCAAGCATATAAACAGGGCCCGTATATCAGCACTAACAAAATTCCACTACCAACAGGGAGAACTCCGATGGGACAAGTGAGGATCTTCTAGGTGGAGCTCACCCACCTGGGGATTCTTCGCTTGATGTATAACCGAGGAGAAAGTCAGCCGTGTCACTGATTTAATGAGACCCTTCACAGTATCACCATCTTTCGATTAGTTTGTCCCTGTACATGCACTAACTGATCTTTGAGACAAGCATATGACTAGTGGAAGGATCAACCATGTAGCATTACCAACAACATCTGCATTGTTTGTGGTATAACTGAGCAGACCACTCAGACCCCAACACAAGCCCAAACCATCATCCCGAACATTCAATTCCGTTCGATTAGTTTATCCTTTGTAAATGCACAACCTGATCTTTGAGACAAGCATATGACTAATGGTAGGATCAGCCAGGTAGCATCACCAACCACATCTGCAATGTTTGAGGTATGACTGAGCAGACCACTCAAACCCCAACACAAGCCCAAATCATCTTCCCAAATCGACAGGATTCACCTTAATGAGTCATCACCTCTGCATGACGCTCGTGTATCTTGCAGAAACAATAGATACACATTCTTCGCTTGATGTAAAACCGAGGAGAACGTCAGACTTGTCCCTGATTTACTGAGACCCTTCACAGTATCACCATCTTCGATTAGTTTGTCCCTGTACATGCACAGACTGAACTTTGAGACAAGCATATGACTAGTGTTCTCAACGGATATCCAACCAAGCCAAACCGTGTTCCATCATTCACATGGAAACATGCACAAGGACCAAATGAAAGCGAGGAGAAATTAAACCCCCACTTACGGATGAGGGTGCCAACGAGACCAACGTTCCCTTCCCAAAAAAGGGAGACCGCAGTATCTTGACAACCATCCACCACTCCCACACAATCGCGTAAGCACAACCATCAACCCACACAGCTGATCGTGACGCCTCGAGGGATGCAACCCGAGAGGCATCACAATGCAGCACATGAAGGCAGGGAAAGCCCGCTATGCATGACACAAGGGAAGGATTGATATACCCAACCCCCTAGAGCCAACGAGACCAACGTTCCCTTCCCAAAAAAGGGAGACCGCGGTATCTTGACAACCATCCACCACTCCCACACAATCGCATAAGCGCAACCATCAACCCACACAACTGATCATGCAGGACCTGATCTTTGAGACAAGCATATGACTAGTGGAAGGATCAGACATGTAGAATCACCAACAACATCTGCATTGTTTGAGGTATGACTGAGCTCACCACTCAGACCCCAACACAAGCCCAAACCGTCGTCCCGAACATTCAATTCCGTTCGATTAGTTTGTCCATTGTACATGCACAACCTGATCTTTGAGACAAGCATATGACTAATGGAAGGATCAACAAGGTTGCATCACCAACCACATCTGCAATGTTTGAGGTATGACCCCACCTCAACGTCCTTCCCTTCAAGGCACGCCGCATGCACCAAGACGGGACTCGAGGCCCCTTCAAATCGTCTCACTCGGATGCCATTGTCTGGAAACGACTGTCAGCCCGCAAGATCACACATGCGACAAACCCCATCTCGTTGTCATCGTTTTTAGGGCGCACTACCTCGGGAAAGACAAGCCCCAAGCACGGGACGAATCATCGAGAATTCATGGCATTGCGTCCATGCCATTTTCCATGTCACTGGGCACGTCATCGGGTGGCTCTAGGCACGCAGGACAAGACCCACGCCCAGGGGGGGTCGCCGACCACTCCCCCCCCTAAAGAGACATTTATGCATTTCCAGCTATTCCACCAGGAAACATCAACAGTGACGAGGAGACATACTGATGGGTTTAGACCACCCTAAGGGCACCGCAGTGCATGAAAGACAACACGGGTTGCCCTAAAAGAGCTATGAAACCATAGGAAGGGCCACCGACGTGACCCCTTAGGCACATGAAGGCCGCCGACACGTCATGGCATCCGTCCCGCGTCTCGTCCATCACCGCAGAGAAGACACGCCCCATGTCCAGAGCGGGTCCTCACGCATGAAAGGAATTATCTTGAGGCGGTCATTGTCATTACATACCGTACCCAACAACATATGACAAACCCCACCACGTCGTCCTTCCTTGCAAGGCACACCGCATCCTCCAAGGCAAGCCCCGATGCCCCTTCAAATCGTCCCACTCGGGTGGCGTTGTCTCCACGTGATTGTCAGTACGTCGGACCTGACACGCGACGCACCCCGGCTCATTGTCATCACTTTTATGGCGCATTACCTCAGAGAAGACAAGCCCCAAGCACCGTATGAATCCTCAAGCTTTCATGGATTTGTCTGGAGGCCATTTTTCCATGTCCGTGGGCATGTCACTAGGTGGCTCTGGGCACGCAGGACAAGACCCACGCCCAGGGGGGGTCGCCGACCACTCCCCCCCTAAAGAGACATTTATGCATTTTCAGCTGTCCCACCAGGAAACATCAGCACTGACGAGGAGACATACTAACGGGTTTAGACAACCCTGTGGGCACCACAGCGCATGAAAGACAACACGTGTTGCCCTAAAAGATATATGAAACCATAGGAACAGCCACCGATGTGACCCCTTAGGCACATGAAGGCCGCCGACACGTAGTAGCATTCATCCCGGGTAGCGTCCAACACCGCCGAGAAGACAGGCCCCATGTCCAGAGAGGGTCCTCACGCATGAAATGAATTCTCTTTAGGTGGTCATTGTCATTACATACGGGACACGACAACAGATGACAAACCCCACCGCAACGTCCTTCCTTTCAAGGCACGCCACACGCACCAAGACGGGCCTCGAGGCCCCTTCAAATCGTCTCACTCGGATGCCATTGTCTGGACACGACTGTCAGTCCGCAGGATCACACATGCGACAAACCCCATCTCATTGTCATCGTTTTTAGGGCGCACTACCTCGGGCAAGACAAGCCCCAAGCACGGGACGAATCATCAGAAATTCATGGCACTGCGTCGATGCCATTTTCCATGTCACTCGGCATGTCAGTGGGTGGCTCTAGGCACGCAGGACAAGACCCACGCCCAGGGGGGGTCGCCGACCACTCCCCCCCTAAAGAGACATTTATGCATTTCCAGCTATACCACCAGGAAACATCAACAGTGACGAGGAGACATACTGATGGGTTTAGACAACCCTAAGGGCACCGCAGTGCATGAAAGACAACACGGGTTGCCCTAAAAAAGCTATGAAACCATAGGAAGGGCCACCGACGTGACCCCTTAGGCACATGAAGGCCGCCGACACGTCATGGCATCCGTCCCGCGTCTCGTCCATCACCGCAGAGAAGACGCGCCCCATGTCCAGAGCGAGTCCTCACGCCTCAAAGGAATTATCTTTAGGTGGTCATTGTCAATACATACCGTACCCAACAACATATGACAAACCCCACCACATCGTCCTTCCTTGCAAGGCACACCGCATCCACCAAGGCAAGCCCCGAGGCCCCTTCAAATCGTCTCACTCGGATGCCGTTGTCTCCACGTGATCGTCAGTACGTCGGACCTCACACACGCGACAAACCCCATCTCATTGTCATCGTTTTTATGGCGCACTACCTCGGGCAAGACAAGCCCGAAGCACGGGACGAATCATCAGGAATTCTTGGCATTGCGTCGATGCCATTTTCCACGTCACTCGGCGTGGGTCTGACACGCGACGCACCCCAGCTCATTGTCATCACTTTTATGGCGCATTACCTCAGAAAAGACAAGCCCCAAGCACCGTACGAATCATCAGGCTTTCATGGATTCGTCTGGAGGCCGTTTTTCCATGTCTGTGGGCATGTCACTGGGTGGCTCTGGGCACACAGGACAAGACCCACGCCCAGGGGGGGTCGCCGACCACTCCCCCCCTAAAGAGACATTTATGCATTTCCAGCTGTCCCACCAGGAAACATCAGCACTGACGAGGAGACATACTGATGGGTTCAGACAACCCTGTGGGCACCACAGCGCATGAAAGACAACACGTGTTGCCCTAAAAGAGATATGAAACCATAGGAATAGCCACCAATGTGACCCCTTAGGCACATCAAGGCCGCCATCACGTACTAGCATCCATCCCGGGTAGCGTCCAACACCGCCGAGAAGACAGGCCCCATGTCCAGAGAGGGTCCTCACGCATGAAATGAATTCTCTTTAGGTGGTCATTATCATTACATACGGGACACGAAAACACATGAATAACCACACCTCAACGTCCTTCCTTTCAAGGCACACCGCATGCACCAAGACGGGCCTCGAGGCCCCTTCAAATCGTCTCACTCGGATGCCTTTGTCTCGAAACGACTGTCAGCCCGCAAGATCACACATGCGACAAAACCCATCTCATTGTCATCGTTTTTAGGGCGCACTACCTCGGGAAAGACAAGCCCCAAGCACGGGACGAATCATCGAGAATTCATGGCATTGCGTCCATGCCATTTTCCATGTCACTGGGCACGTCATCGGGTGGCTCTAGGCACGCAGGACAAGACCCACGCCCAGGGGGGGTCGCCGACCACTCCCCCCCCCTAAAGAGACATTTATGCATTTCCAGCTATTCCACCAGGAAACATCAACAGTGACGAGGAGACATACTGATGGGTTTAGACCACCCTAAGGGCACCGCAGTGCATGAAAGACAACACGGGTTGCCCTAAAAGAGCTATGAAACCATAGGAAGGGCCACCGACGTGACCCCTTAGGCACATGAAGGCCGCCGACACGTCATGGCATCCGTCCCGCGTCTCGTCCATCACCGCAGAGAAGACACGCCCCATGTCCAGAGCGGGTCCTCACGCATGAAAGGAATTATCTTAAGGCGGTCATTGTCATTACATACCGTACCCAACAACATATGACAAACCCCACCACGTCGTCCTTCCTTGCAAGGCACACCGCATCCTCCAAGGCAAGCCCCGATGCCCCTCCAAATCGTCCCACTCGGGTGGCGTTGTCTCCACGTGATTGTCAGTACGTCGGACCTGACACGCGACGCACCCCGGCTCATTGTCATCACTTTTATGGCGCATTACCTCAGACAAGACAAGCCCCAAGCACCGTATGAATCCTCAAGCTTTCATGGATTTGTCTGGAGGCCATTTTTCCATGTCCGTGGGCATGTCACTAGGTGGCTCTGGGCACGCAGGACAAGACCCACGCCCAGGGGGGGTCGCCGACCACTCCCCCCCTAAAGAGACATTTATGCATTTTCAGCTGTCCCACCAGGAAACATCAGCACTGACGAGGAGACATACTAACGGGTTTAGACAACCCTGTGGGCACCACAGCGCATGAAAGACAACACGTGTTGCCCTAAAAGATATATGAAACCCTAGGAACAGCCACCGATGTGACCCCTTAGGCACATGAAGGCCGCCGACACGTAGTAGCATTCATCCCGGGTAGCGTCCAACACCGCCGAGAAGACAGGCCCCATGTCCAGAGAGGGTCCTCACGCATGAAATGAATTCTCTTTAGGTGGTCATTGTCATTACATACGGGACACGACAACAGATGACAAACCCCACCGCAACGTCCTTCCTTTCAAGGCACGCCACACGCACCAAGACGGGCCTCGAGGCCCCTTCAAATCGTCTCACTCGGATGCCATTGTCTGGACACGACTGTCAGTCCGCAGGATCACACATGCGACAAACCCCATCTCATTGTCATCGTTTTTAGGGCGCACTACCTCGGGCAAGACAAGCCCCAAGCACGGGACGAATCATCAGAAATTCATGGCACTGCGTCGATGCCATTTTCCATGTCACTCGGCATGTCAGTGGGTGGCTCTAGGCACGCAGGACAAGACCCACGCCCAGGGGGGGTCGCCGACCACTCCCCCCCTAAAGAGACATTTATGCATTTCCAGCTATACCACCAGGAAACATCAACAGTGACGAGGAGACATACTGATGGGTTTAGACCACCCTAAGGGCACCGCAGTGCATGAAAGACAACACGGGTTGCCCTAAAAGAGCTATGAAACCATAGGAAGGGCCACCGACGTGACCCCTTAGGCACATGAAGGCCGCCGACACGTCATGGCATCCGTCCCGCGTCTCGTCCATCACCGCAGAGAAGACGCGCCCCATGTCCAGAGCGAGTCCTCACGCCTCAAAGGAATTATCTTTAGGTGGTCATTGTCAATACATACCGTACCCAACAACATATGACAAACCCCACCACATCGTCCTTCCTTGCAAGGCACACCGCATCCACCAAGGCAAGCCCCGAGGCCCCTTCAAATCGTCTCACTCGGATGCCGTTGTCTCCACGTGATCGTCAGTACGTCGGACCTCACACACGCGACAAACCCCATCTCATTGTCATCGTTTTTATGGCGCACTACCTCGGGCAAGACAAGCCCGAAGCACGGGACGAATCATCAGGAATTCTTGGCATTGCGTCGATGCCATTTTCCACGTCACTCGGCGTGGGTCTGACACGCGACGCACCCCAGCTCATTGTCATCACTTTTATGGCGCATTACCTCAGACAAGACAAGCCCCAAGCACCGTACGAATCATCAGGCTTTCATGGATTCGTCTGGAGGCCGTTTTTCCATGTCCGTGGGCATGTCACTGGGTGGCTCTGGGCACACAGGACAAGACCCACGCCCAGGGGGGGTCGCCGACCACTCCCCCCCTAAAGAGACATTTATGCATTTCCAGCTGTCCCACCAGGAAACATCAGCACTGACGAGGAGACATACTGATGGGTTCAGACAACCCTGTGGGCACCACAGCGCATGAAAGACAACACGTGTTGCCCTAAAAGAGATATGAAACCATAGGAATAGCCACCAATGTGACCCCTTAGGCACATCAAGGCCGCCATCACGTACTAGCATCCATCCCGGGTAGCGTCCAACACCGCCGAGAAGACAGGCCCCATGTCCAGAGAGGGTCCTCACGCATGAAATGAATTCTCTTTAGGTGGTCATTATCATTACATACGGGACACGAAAACACATGAATAACCACACCTCAACGTCCTTCCTTTCAAGGCACACCGCAGGCACCAAGACGGGCCTCGAGGCCCCTTCAAATCGTCTCACTCGGATGCCTTTGTCTGGAAACGACTGTCAGCCCGCAAGATCACACATGCGACAAAACCCATCTCATTGTCATCGTTTTTAGGGCGCACTACCTCGGGAAAGACAAGCCCCAAGCACGGGACGAATCATCAAGAATTCATGGCATTGCGTCGATGCCATTTTCCATGTCCCTGGGCATGTCATTGGGTGGCTCTAGGCACGCAGGACAAGACCCACGCCCAGGGGGGGTCGCCGACCACTCCCCCCCTAAAGAGACATTTATGCATTTCCAGCTATTCCACCAGGAAACATCAAAAGTGACGAGGAGACATACTGAGGGGTTTAGACCACCCTAAGGGCACCGCAGTGCATGAAAGACAACACGGGTTGCCCTAAAAGAGCTATGAAACCATAGGAAGGGCCACCGACGTGACCCCTTAGGCACATGAAGGCCGCCGACACGTCATGACATCCGTCCCGCGTCTCGTCCATCACCGCAGAGAAGACACGCCCCATGTCCAGAGCGGGTCCTCACGCATGAAATGAATTATCTTTAGGCGGTCATTGTCATTACATACCGTACCCAACAACATATGACAAACCCCACCACGTCGTCCTTCCTTGCAAGGCACACCGCATCCTCCAAGGCAAGCCCCGATGCCCCTTCAAATCGTCCCACTCGGGTGGCGTTGTCTCCACGTGATTGTCAGTACGTCGGACCTGACACGCGACGCACCCCGGCTCATTGTCATCACTTTTATGGCGCATTACCTCATACAAGACAAGCCCCAAGCACCGTATGAATCCTCAAGCTTTCATGGATTTGTCTGGAGGCCATTTTTCCATGTCCGTGGGCATGTCACTAGGTGGCTCTGGGCACGCAGGACAAGACCCACGCCCAGGGGGGGTCGCCGACCACTCCCCCCCTAAAGAGACATTTATGCCTTTCCAGCTGTCCCACCAGGAAACATCAGCACTGACGAGGAGACATACTGGAGGGTTTAGACAACCCTGTGGGCACCACAGCGCATGAAAGTCAACACGTGTTGCCCTAAAAGATATATGAAACCGTAGGAACAGCCACCGATGTGACCCCTTAGGCACATGAAGGCTGCCGACACGTAGTAGCATTCATCCCGGGTAGCGTCCAACACCGCCGAGAAGACAGGCCCCATGTCCAGAGAGGGTCCTCACGCATGAAATGAATTCTCTTTAGGTGGTCATTGTCATTACATACGGGACACGACAACAGATGACAAACCCCACCGCAACGTCCTTCCTTTCAAGGCACGCCACACGCACCAAGACGGGCCTCGAGGCCCCTTCAAATCGTCTCACTCGGATGCCATTGTCTGGACAAGACTGTCAGTCCGCAGGATCACACATGCGACAAACCCCATCTCATTGTCATCGTTTTTAGGGCGCACTACCTCGGGCAAGACAAGCCCCAAGCACGAGATGAATCATCAGGAATTCATGGCACTGCGTCGATGCCATTTTCCATGTCACTCGGCATGTCATTGGGTGGCTCTAGGCACGCAGGACAAGACCCACGCCCAGGGGGGGTCGCCGACCACTCCCCCCCTAAAGAGACATTTATGCATTTCCAGCTATACCACCAGGAAACATCAACAGTGACGAGGAGACATACTGATGGGTTTAGACCACCCTAAGGGCACCGCAGTGCATGAAAGACAACACGGGTTGCCCTAAAAGAGCTATGAAACCATAGGAAGGGCCACCGACGTGACCCCTTAGGCACATGAAGGCCGCCGACACGTCATGGCATCCGCCCCGCGTCTCGTCCATCACCGCAGAGAAGACACGCCCCATGTCCAGAGCTGGTCCTCACGCCTCAAAGGAATTATCTTTAGGCGGTCATTGTCAATACATACCGTACCCAACAACATATGACAAACCCCACCACGTCGTCCTTCCTTGCAAGGCACACCGCATCCACCAAGGCAAGCCCCGAGGCCCCTTCAAATCGTCCCACTCGGATGGCGTTGTCTCCACGTGATTGTCAGTACGTCGGACCTGACACGCGACGCACCCCGGCTCATTGTCATCACTTTTATGACGCATTACCTCAGACAAGACAAGCCCCAAGCACCGTACGAATAATCAAGCTTTCATGGATTTGTCTGGAGGTCGTTTTTCCATGTTCGTGGGCATGTCACTGGGTGGCTCTGGGCACGCAGGACAAGACCCACGCCCAGGGGGGGTCGCCGACCACTCCCCCCCTAAAGAGACATTTATGCATTTCCAGCTGTCCCACCAGGAAACATCAGCACTGACGAGGACACATACTGATGGGTTCAGACAACCCAATGGGCACCACAACGCATGAAGGACAGCACGTGTTGCCCTAAAAGAGCTACGAATCCATACGAACAGCCACCAAAGTGACCCCTTAGGCACATGAAGGCCGCCGACACGTCATGGCATCCGTCCCGGGTATCATCCAACACCGCCGAGAAGACAGGACCCATGTCCAGAGCGGGTCCCCGCGCATGAAATGAATTATCTTTAGGCGGTCATTGTCTTTACATTCCGAACACAACAACATGTGACAAACCCCACCTCGACGTCCTTCCTTTCAAGAAACGCCGCATGCACCAAGACGGGCCCCGAGACCCCTTCAAATCGTCTCACTCGGATGCCATTGTCTGAACGCGACTGTCAGTCCGCAGGATCTCGAAGGCCACAAACACCATCCCATTGTCATCGTTTTTATGGCGCACTACCTCGGGCAAGACAAGCCCCAAGCACGGGACGAATCATCAGGCATTCATGGCATTAAGTCGATGTCATTTTGCATGTCAATGGGCATCACATTGGGTGGCTCTAGGCACGCAGGACAAGACCCACGCCCGGGGGGGTCGCCGACCACTCCCCCCCTAAAGAGACATTTATGCATTTCCAGCTATTCCACCAGGAAACATCAACACCGACGAGGAGACATACTGATGGGTTTAGACCACCCTGAGGGCAGGGCAGCGCATGAAAGGCAACACGTGTTGCCCTAAAAGAGCTATGAAACCATAGGAAGGGCCACCGACGTGGCCCCTTAGGCACATGAAGGCCGCCGACACGTCATGGCATCCGTCCCACGTATCGTCCATCACCACAGCGAAGACACGCCCCATGTCCAGAGCGGGTCCCCACGCATGAAAGGAATTCTCTTTAGGCGGTCATTGTCATTACATACCGGACCCAACAACATATGACAAACCCCACCTCATTGTCCTTCCATTCAAGGCACACCGCATCCACCAAGGCAAGCCCTGAGGCCCCTTCAAATCCTCTCACCCGGATGGCGTTGTCTCCACCTGATTGTCAGTACGGAGGACCTGACACGCGACGAAACCCGGCTCATTGTCATCACTTTTATGGCGCACTACCTCGAACAAGACAAGCCCCAAGCACCGGACGAATCATCAAGCTGTCTTTGCTTTGTCCGGAGGCTGTTTTTCCATGTCCGTGGGCATGTCACTGGGTGGCTCTGGGCACGCAGGACAAGACCCACGCCCAGGGGGGGTCGCCGACCACTCCCCCCCTAAAGAGACATTTATGCATTTCCAGCTGTCCCACCAGGAAACATCAGCACTGACGAGGAGACATACTGATGGGTTTAGACAACCCTGTGGGCACCACAGCGCATGAAAGACAACACGTGTTGCCCTAAAAGAGATATGAAACCATAGGAACAGCCACTGATGTGACCCCTTAGGCACATCAAGGCCGCCGACACGTAGTAGCATTCGTCGCGGGTAGCATCCAACGCCGCCGAGAAGACAGGCCCCATGTCCAGAGCGGGTCCTCGCGCATGAAATGAATTCTCTTTAGGTGGTCATTGTCATTACATACGGGACACGACAACATATGAAAAACCCCACCTCGACGTCCTTCCTTTCAAGGCACGCCGCATGCACCAAGACGGGCCCTGAGGCCCCTTCAAATCGTCTCACTCGGATGCCATTGTCTGGACGCGACTGTCAGTCCGCAGGATCGCACATGCGACAAACCCCGTCTCATTGCCATCGTTTTTAGGGCGCACTACCTCGGGCAAGACAAGCCCCAAGCACGGGACGAATCATCAGGAATTCATGGCATTGCGTCGATGCCATTTTCCATGTCACTGGGCATGTCTGTGGGTGGCTCTCGGCACGCAGGACAAGACCCACGCCCAGGGGGGGTCGCCGACCACTCCCCCCCTAAAGAGACATTTATGCATTTCCAGCTATTCCACCAGGAAACATCAACACTGACGAGGAGACATACTGAGTGGTTTAGACCACCCAGAGGGAACCGCAGCGCATGAAAGGCAACACGTGTTGCCCTAAAAGGGCTATGAAACCATAGGAAGGGACACCGACGTGGCCCCTTAGGCACATGAAGGCCGCCGACACGTCATGGCATCCGTCCCGCGTATCGTCCAACACCGCCGAGGAGACAGGACCCATGTCCAGAGCGGGTCCTCACGCATGAAATGAATTCTCTTTAGGTGGTCATTGTCTTTACATACCGGACACAACAACATATGACAAACCCCACCTCAACGTCCTTCCTTTCAAGGCACGCCGCACGCACCAAGACGGGCCCCGAGGCCCCTTCAAATCGCCTCACTAGGATTCCATTGTCTGGACGCGATTGTCAGTCCGTAGGATCTCACAGGCGACAAACCCCACCCATATCATTGTCATCGGTTTTATGGCGCACCACCTCGGGCAAGACAAGACCCTAGCACGGGAAGAATCATCAGGAATTCAGGGCATTGCGTCGATGCCATTTTCCATGTCACTGGGCATGTCATTGGGTGGCTCTAGGCACGCAGGACAAGACCCACGCCCAGGGGGGTCGCCGACCACTCCCCCCCTAAAGAGACATTTATGCATTTCCAGCTATCCCACCAGGAAACATCAACACTGACGAGGAGACATACTGATGGGTTTAGACCACCCTGAGGGCACCGCAGCGCATGAAAGACAACACGTGTTGCCCTAAAAGAGCTATGAAACCATAGGAAGGGCCACCGACGTGACCCCTTATGCACATGAAGGCCACCGACAAGTCATGGCATCCATCCCGCGTATCGTCGATCACCGCCGAGAAGACACGCCCCATGTCCAGAGCGGGTCCTCACTCATGAAAAGAATTCTCTTTAGGTGGTAATTGTAATTACATACAGGACCCAACAACATATGAAAAACCCCACCTCGACGTCCTTCCTTTCAAGGCACGTCGCATCCACCAAGACATGCCCCGAGGCCACTTCAAATCGTCTCACTCGGATGGCTTTGTCTCCACGCGATTGTCAGTTCGTCGGACCTGACACGCGACGAACCCCGTCTCATTGTCATCGCTTTTATGGGGCACTACCGCGGGCAAGACAAGCCCCAAGCACAGGAGGAATCATCTAGAGGCCATTTTTCCATGTCTGTGGGCATGTCACTGGGTGGCTCTGGGCACGCAGGACAAGACCCACGCCCAGGGGGGGTCGCCGACCACTCCCCCCCTAAAGAGACATTTCTGCATTTCCAGCTCTCCCACCAGGAAACATCAGCACTGACGAGGAGACATACTGAGTGGTTTAGACCACCCAGAGGGAACCGCAGCGCATGAAAGACAACACGTGTTGCCCTAAAAGAGCTATGAAACCATAGGAACGGCAACCGACGTGACCCCTTAGGCACGTGAAGGCCGCCGACACGTCATGGCATCCTTCCCGCGTATCGTCGACCACCGCCGAGAAGACAGACCCCATGTCCAGAGCGGGTCCTCACGCATGAAATGAATTCTCTTTAGGTGGTCGGTGTCGTTACATACCGAACCCAACAACATATGACAAACCCCAGCTCGGCGTCCTTCCTTTCAAGGCACCCCGCATCCACCAAGACAAGCCTCGAGGCCCCTTCAAATCGTCTCACTCGGATGGCATTGTCTCCACGCGATTGTCGGTACGTAGGACCTCACACGCGACGAACCCCGGCTCATTGTCAAAGCTTTTAAGGCGCACTACCCCGGAGAAGACAAGCCCCAAGCACCGGACGAATCATCACGCATTGATGGAATTGTCTAGAGGCCATTTTTCCATGTCCGTGGGCATGTCACTGGGTGGCTCGAGGCACGCAGGACAAGACCCACGCCCAGGGGGGGTCGCCGACCACTCCCCCCCTAAAGAGACATTTATGCATTTACAGCTATCCCACCAGGAAACATCAGCACTGACGAGGAGACATACTGAGTGGTTTAGACCACCCAGAGGGCACCCCAGCTCATGAAAGACAACGCGAGTTGCCCTAAAAGAGCTATGAAACCATAGGAACGGCCACCGACGTGACCCCTTAGGCACATGAAGGCCGCCGGCACGTCATGGCATCCGTCCCGCGTGTCGTCGACCACCGCCGAGAAGACAACCCCATGTCCAGAGCGGGTCCTCACGCATGAAACGAATTCTATTTAGGTGGTCATGGACGTTACATACCGGACCCAACAAGATATGGCAAACCCCAGCTCGGCGTCCTTCCTTTCAAGGCACCCCGCATCCACCAATGCAAGCCCCGATGCCCCTTCAAATCGTCTCACTCGGATGGAATTGTCTCCACGCGATTGTCAGTACGTAGGACCTGACACGCGACGAACCCCGACTCATTTTCAAAGCTTTGATGGCGCACTACCCCGGACAAGACAAGCCCCAAGCACCGGACGAATCATCAAGCATTCATGGGATTGTCTAGAGGCCATTTTTCCATGTCCGTGGGCATGTCATTGGGTGGCTCTGGGCACGCAGGACAAGACCCACGCCCAGGGGGGGTCGCCGACCACTCCCCCCCTAAAGAGACATTTATGCATTTCCAGCTATCCCACCAGGAAACATCATCAGTGACGAGGAGACATACTGAGGGGTTTAGACATCCCAGAGGTCAGTGCAGCGCATGAAAGACAACACGTGTTGCCCTAAAAGAGCTATGAAACCATAGGAACGACCACCGACGTGACCCCTTAGGCACTTGAAGGCCGCCGACACGTCATGGCATCCGTCCCGCGTATCGTCGATCACCGCCGAGAAGACATGCCCCATGTCCACAGCGGGTCCTCACGCATGAAATGAATTCTCATCAGGTGGTGATTGTCGTTACATATAGGACCCAACAACATTTCACCAACCACCACCTCCATGTCTTTCCTTTTAAGGCACACCGCATCCACCAAGACAAGCCCCGAGGCCCCTTCAAATCGCCTCACCCGGATGGCATTGTCTCCACGCGATTGTCAGT